>JARHVA010000188.1:5610000-6117500 GCA_037957365.1 Torreya grandis
TAAAATCTGAGTAAGTGTTTCTTGGTGGATGTAGCCCACATTGGATGAACCATGTTAAACATGGTCTTCTAGTTATGCATGTTTATTTATATTCTTTATGCATCTCTATTCATATTATTATTATTGTGATTCTGTGAAATTTTTCCACATCAATTTATGATTTATTCATAACAACTAGTATCAAATCTTCTAGTTATATTTGCTGAAGTGTTGAATCACAGGAAGGGTTATTAGTTCAAGTGGGAGCTATGGTTGATGATCATAGATCAAAGGTTGAAAATTTCAATGGACATAACTTTGATCTATGGAAGATGTAGAAGGAGGATTACCTCTATCAGAAGGACCTTCATGCTCCACTGGGAGGGAAAGTAAAGCAACTAGTGAGTATGACAGATGAGGCCTGGGAGCTGCTTGACAGGAAAGCACTTGGGGCCATTAGGATATGCCTTGCATCTTCAATTGCATTTAATATATCATAAGAGAAGACCATGGAAGGTCTCATGAATGCATTAGGGAAGTTATATGATAAACCCTTTGCTTCTAATAAAATGTTTTTAATGAAAAAGTGATTTAATATGAAGATGTCTAAAAATGGTTCAGTTGATGATCATTTGAATGAATTTAATATGGTTGTATGTTGAACTCTGTAAAAATTGATTTTGATGATGAAGTTAGGGTTTTACTTATTTTGTGTTCCTTACCAAAGAGTTGGAATAGCCTAGTAATGGCTATGAGCAAATCGATCTCTAATAATGCCAAGTTGAAGTTTGAGGATGTCATAGGAGTAATCCTTAATGAGGAAATGTGATGAAAAAGCTCTGGAGAGACTTCTACTTCATGTGATGTTTTGACGGTGGAGAGTAGAGGGAAACAAAATTTTAGAGGAAAAGGAAAGCATGGAAAGTCAAATGGTCCTGAAAGGTCAAAATCAAGGAGCAGGATGGTATGCTAGCACTATGGAAAGACTGAGCATGCAAAAAAAGATTGTTGGTCTCTTCAAAATAAGAACAAAAATCAGGAAGATGCCAAGGAGGTGAATGTGGCAATAGGTAATGTTTGTCAAGACGCATTAATTCTCTCCATTGACAATATTGTTGCATCTTAGGTTTTAGATTCAGGGGCTTCTTTTCATGCTACACCATATAGGCATTATTTTATTGATTATGTTCAAGGGGATTTTGGACATGTTTATCTTAGTGATGATGAACCTTGCAGCATAGTAGGAAAAGGAAATTTTTTGATCAAGATGTAGAATGGGAACATTTGGCTATTGAAATAAGTCAAGCATGTGCCTAAGTTGAGAAGGAATTTGGTATTCGCGAGACAGCTAGGCAGTGAAAGTTATATGGTGACATTAACAATAGATTCTTGGAAGATGACCAAGGGTGCTCTTGTGGTAGCAAGAGGTAAGAAGGTTGGAACCCTGTATTTTTCAAGTAGTGCTGACTATTATAATTTAGTTGCTACAAATGTAGATGCAACTTTGTGGCACAACAGACTCGATCACATGAGCCAAATGGGCATGTAAATCTTGAAGGATCGATTGCCTAGATTAAAAGGGTATGATTTAGATTTATATGAAGACTATGTGTATAGAAAATAAAAAGGAGTAAAGTTTCTCAAGGTTTGACCTATGAAGAATAAAAATAAGTTAGAATTGGTTCATTCAAATGTATGGGGGCTGGCTCAGGTATCTTTTATTGGTGGGTCATCTTATTATGTCACTTTTATTGATGATGCAACTAGGAAAGTTTGGGTGTATGGCATTAGGAGAAAATTTGATGTGTTTGATACATTTAAATATGGAAAGCCTTGGTTGAGTATGAAATAGGTCTCAAGTTAAAAAGTCTCAGGTCAGATAATGGTAGGGAATATTATAGCAATGAATTTTTAGATTATTGTTCAAGGAATGAAATTCATAGATAGAGGATAGTTTCAAGAACTCCACAACAAAATGAAGTGTCAGAAAGGATGAACAAAACTATCATGGAGTGTGTTAGGAGCATGAGGTTGCATGCAGGACTGCCTTTTCAATTTTGGGCAAAAGTAATAAACACGACTGTATATCTGATAAATAGAGGACCTTCATCTTCTTTATATGGAAGCATACCTAAGGAAGCTTGGTTTGGTAAGAAGGTTGATCATTCATTTCTTAGAATATTTGGTTGTGAAGCCTTTGTTCATATTGATAAAGATGATAGGACCAAGTTAGAGGCTAAGTCTGAAAAATGCACCTTTATTGGTTATGGTGAGGATGACTTTGGTTTCTAGATTTAGAGTCTTAAGGACAAGAAAATATTTTGGTCTAGGGATGTTGTCCTTAATGAAAAATTTATATATAAACAAAAATTTTAGGATCAGATTGAGGATTCCAAAAAATAATACATAGTATTGGAGGACATTACAGATGATAAGGTGTCCAAGCAACTAGTTCAGGCACCTACTCCACAAGAACCCCAAATTCCTGTGGTGAGAATGTCTTCTAGAGTAAGAAGGGAACCTAAACATTTTTCTCCATCTCTTAATTGTTTATTACTCACTAACAATGGAGAGCCAGAGTGCTTCGAAGAAGCAATGTAGGTAGATGTTAGGAAGAAGTGGGAGTAATCAATGGATGAGGAGCATCAATCTCTCATGGAAAATTAGACTTGGGATTTGATAAACCCAACTGAAGGTAAGAGAGAATTACTGAACAAGTGGGTGTACAGAATTAAAGAGAATGATGGAGGCAAGAAAAGGTACAAGGCCCGGTTGGTGGTAAAGGGGTTTGCACAAAAGAAGGGAATTGATTTCGATGAGCTTTCTTCCTCAGTGGTAAAGATGACTTCTATTAGGATTGTTCTTGGGCTAGTGGCAACGGAAGACTTGCACTTAGAGCAGTTGGATGTGAAGATTGTGTTCCTTCATGGTGATTTGGAGGAGGACTTATATATGGAGCAACCATAGGGATATGAGGTCACAGGGAAGAATAACATGGTGTGTAAACTAAAAAAGAGCTTGTATGGCCTGAAACAAGCTCCATGATAGTAGTACAAGAAATTTAACAATTTTATGATGGAGTAGGGATACTCCAAGTGTCATTTAAACCATTGCCTATATATCAAGAAGTTTGATGATGGTGATTACATTATCCTATGTTTGTATGTGGATGACATGTTGGTTGTAGGTAAGAACATGCAGGAAATAAAGGTACTCAAGGAACAACTTAGTAATTCTTTTTCTATGAAGGATTTGGGAGTAGAAAAACAAATCCTTGGTATGAGAATTACTTGAGATAAGAAGGATTGAAAGCTAAACTTATCCCAGGAAGAGTACATTAAAAAGGTCTTGGAGAGGTTTAGTATGTAGGATGCTAAATCGATTGGGACTCCTTTGGCAAACCATTTCAAGTTATCAAAGGAGTAGTGTCACAAGACAAAGGAGGAGAGAATTCAAATGTCATATGTACCTTACTCATCAATAGTTGGCAACTTGATGTATGCCATGGTGTGCACTAGGCCAGGTATTACCCATGTAGTGGGAACAGTAAGTAGGTACATGAGTGATCCAGGTAGAGAACACTAGAAGGTAGTGAAATGGATCCTTCGGTATTTGAGAGTGACCATGGGGAGAGTTTTAAACTATGGTGGATTGGATGCCACTTTTTGTGGTTATGTAGATTTAGACATGACTGGAGATTTAGACAACAGGAGTACAATAGGATATGTACTTACTGTAGGTGACACAGTGGTGAACTGATATCATAACTACATAAATTTGTGGCTTTGTAAACCGCAGAGGCTAAGTATGTTATTGCCACAGAGGCAAGCAAATAAAGGATTTGGTTATAGTAGTTGATTGAAGAGTTGGGGCATAAGCAGGAGGAAGGGAAGCTATATAGTGATAGTTAGAGTGTGATACATTTAGCAAAGAACTCTGATTTCCATTCTAAGACAAAGCATGTACAATTGAGGTACCATTTCATCAAGACAGTTTTGGAGGAATAGAAGTTGAAGTTGGAGAAGATTCATACTAGTTAGAATCTCGTAGACATGATGACCAAGGTGGTCATAAGGGAGAAGCTAAAGCTATGTTCACTTTTGATTGGTCTTCACAGTTGATAGTGAAGGGTTGAGAAGCCTGATTAGAGGAATCGATCTCCAAGTGGGAGATTATTATGTTGTGGAGCCTATTTCTAAATTAAAATGTATTTCAAATATTGTACATTTAAAATGTATTATAGACTCTTTATGTATTCACATCGGGTCATTTCGGGTAGACTTGGCCCATGGTTTTGGTACCCATTATTTTATAAAACTACTATGTTGATGTATTGTGTATAGATGGATATTCATTAGGTAATACATCATGAGAACAAGGGTTTGAGAAGGAAGAACATAGTGTGTGAATTCAGGAGGGTTTGTTGAGTGTAGCTCCAAACAATATCTATGCATTGTAATTGTGAGAAGACAGAGCTGAGAGTGGATTGTACTCTTGTGGCTTGTAATAAAATTTCAGCCACATTGGGTGAACCACATTAAATTTGGTCTTCTAGTTGTGCATGTTTATTTCCATTATTTATGCATCTCTGCTCATATTATTATTATGATTATGTGAAATTGTTTCGCATCAATTTCTAATTTATTCCTAGTAGAATAAATGATAAAAACATAAAAATAATGGGGGCACCTACTTACCAAGAGTATATTTTACTTTTTAAAAATAAAATAGGAGTTCTCACACAATGGTGGCTCTCTATTTGCATTATAAGTTGCATGGAAAAAAGATGCATTATTTAGGGGTTTTCCAACCTTTATTTAAACCCCACAAAAAAACCCTACTTAACTCATGACCTAACCCTTCACCAACTCCAAACATCTAAAATATAACATAGCTTGATAATATATCTAATAATAAAGGAGAAAATAACCTATAAAATATCTTATGTCTATGTACACAACATGCCCTCCCCCTTAAGGATATTTTCTCTCAAATCTAGTAAAAACTACAAAGTTGAGCATGTTCACTCTAGAGTAGTACTAAGATGGGTGACATCCTAGGAACATCCCATTGTGAATTTTTTTCCTTTATGGGTTTTAATTCATGTGAGGGATGCACAAAAAACATAACCTAAAACCATTACATCACAAAGGGAAGTTATAACTAGCACACCATATAATACCAATTAACCAAATACATGAATGATAATGGGTGTTTTTTTAGTTCTTAATCTGCCCTTATATTTTAAAGCATGTTTTCTAACAACATGTATAATTTTGTTGGCACTTTCCTTCAAACCTATCTTTACTCATGTATAAATGGCCCCTTCTATGGTTTTGGGCTAGGAACAAGAGTTGCTTCGCAATTTTTTATCATGTACAAGATGGTAAGTTTGTTGTTTTCAAAAAATAATGTCTCTAGGTGATAGTAGGTCTTACCCAAATAGATCTTTAAAGGGTGTCATTTTTATGCTCAATTGATATGTGGTGTTATACCAATACTTAGACAAATGTAACCATTCCAACTACTTTCTCTACTTATCCCCTACATACATAATTAGTTACCCTTCCAGGAACTTGTTCACCACCTTTGTTTGGCCATTAGTTTTTGGATGATAAGAAGTGTTTATGTCAATGTAACCCATAAATTATGAAACAATTCCTCCCAAAAATGACTTTGAAATATTCAATCTTGATCACAAATGATCTTCTTTAGTATACCATGGAACATAAACACATGCTAAAAAAAAATTTACCAACATTGGGGGCATTATTTATTTCCTTTTTCATGGGAATTAAATGGAAATACTTAGTCAATTGATCTACCAAAGCAAATATTTCATCCTTACAATAAAAGTTGGGAAGCATGAGATAAATTCCATTGACACAATTTCCAACTTTTGATTTGGTACAACATTTGGTTGTAAAATTCCTAGGGAAGGGACACTCTTGGAATTATCCTATTGACATGTGTCACACTTTACAAAAAAATTAGAATGTTTGCCTTCATGCTTTACCAAAAAAATTAGACATGGTGTTTTTTAGGTTTTTGTGGAATCCAACAACTTGAGACTTGTGGACATGCTCATGGGCCTTTTAAGTGATGGGGGATTCCTCACTCATATAACTACATCCAATAAATAATACGATGTCAATCTAAATATATTAAGATTTACCCTTTTTCCATTATTCAATGTGGTGTCCCCAAAAATAGACTTTTCATTTTTGGGACAACATATGAACTATTTTGGTCCTGCAGGACCAAAATTATCTCTCCCCTTCTCAAAAAATTGTTCTGAGCCTTCAAATGCTTCATTATTCAAGCCTTTTCAGATTTCTACAGACTCTGCAAGCTTGAAACTACGGACTCTGTAGATACATTTCTACAGACTCTGCACATACATTTCTACGGACTCTACAGGCTGGGTTCTACAGACTCAAAACTACGGACTCTGCAGGCTTGAAATTAGCTAGTTCAACAGGTTCAATGGCTTTAACAAATAAATTCTCTCAAAGGATCAAGTTTCTAGCACTTAGGCAATTTCAGGATTGGTTCAATGCCCTGGTTCAACCAAAAAAGGTTCGTCGGCAAGCTTCTAAGCAAGGATTGAGCCATTGAACCATTAAACCTTGAACCATTTTGGTTCAAGGGTTCAACGAGTTCAAGGTTCAATGTCGTCGACGAGCTTAAAGAGTTAAGCTCTTTGTCAAAGTTCATCAAGTTCAATCGCTTCACAGTTCAATGGCTTTAAAACACTTAATGAAAAGAAGAAGGCTTGAACCATTGAATCGTTGAACCTTGAACCATTTTGGTTCAAAGGTTCAACAGGTTCAACAGTTCCAAGGTTCAACGTGTGGGTGGTTCAAGTGGTCAAAAGACTTAGCCAAAATAAAGAGATTGAACCGATTGAACCATTGAACCAAAGTTGGTTCAATCGGTCGGTTCAAACAGTTGGTTCAAGGGACTGCCCCAAAGCTGAAGGAACAAGTGCCCTTGCAGAGGGCAATGAACTGAATGCAGATGCCCTTGTGGAGGGTAGGGAACATCGATTCAAATATCAAAGAGAAAGCAGAAAAGATGGAATTCCTTCAAATTTGTTCAAAGGTCGAAAGAGAAGATTTCCTTTAGACTTTTTGTTCGAGAAAATTATCAGGTAAAGAACAGGGAATTCTTTCAAAAAAGTTCATGTGGCAAAAATTGTTAAGGCAAAAGCCCTTTGGACAAAATGTCTGAAGGAATTCACCCGGGAAGAAAGCCCAAAGAAATTGAAGCCTGATTGAAAGCAAAGTAATGAGCGGCTAAGGAAAGGAACATTTCCTTCAGACAAAATGTCTGAAGGAAAAGCCCGGCGAAAAAAAAAATGTTCAAAGCAAAGCCAAGGAAAGTTTTCCTTTGGACAAATTGTCTGAAGGAATTCCTTCAGAAATTTTGTCTAAAGGAAATAAAGGATGAAGTCCGCTAAAGAAACAAAATCCCGCCGAAAGAATTAAAGCCCAAAAGCCGCTCGAAGGATCCCGAAGGGTAGGTACCCTTGTGGAGGGCACTCGACACTCAAAAAAGGACCGTTTGAAAAGCCCGAAGGGACACCTTCCCTTCAGAGCGTTCCAAAGGCTTGGTAAAGACAAAGGGAAAGCTTCAAAAAGACTTAGACTAAAAGGAGACTTCAAAGAACAAGGATTGAACCGTTGAACCTTGAAATAATTGGTTCAACGAGTTCAAGGGTCCAAATGATTCAACTTTTCAAGGCCTCAAAGGGACTTAGAAGGATAAAGAAAAAAAAGAAACGAAGGATGAACCAATGAACTGATTGAACCTTGAATCGAAAGAGTTCAAAGTTCAATATTTCAAACAGGTTCAAACAGTTGAAAGGCAACCCCAAGCAAAGGAAGGAAGCAACAAATGGAAGATTCCAAAAATGGTTCAAAGGAATGGTTCAAGCAAAGAACAAAGGCAGCGATTGAACCAAGGACCTGATAAAGACAGAATGTACCAATGAACCAATGAACTTTCAACAGGTTCAAAGGTTCATGGTTCAACATAGTTCAAATAGCTAGCAACCATTGACGGCCCCGTGGACATCAAATTTAATGTAATGGAATATCCATTAAAACTTGAATATAGCACGAAATTTGAAAAATGAACTAAGTGACCAGCTGAGAAGTGAGCCCGAGAGCTCAAATTGCTATAGGGAAGAGAAGAACAATACAAAAAGATCATAAATATCTACAGGGGAGTTGTTTCCAGTAGGTGAAATAGTGTATCAAGTGGTCATCTGAGCACACCAAATCAAGGACGCGGCCTGTTTTTATTCCATGAAGTAAAAGCAAAGTGGACAGTTGCGCAACTAAGAAGGAAAGGACCAGACAGTCTATACTTTGGAGGAGACATCTTAGATGATTGACCACAGCATGGGCCATTTCATGGAAAGAAGAGCCAAGCCTTTTCTTGGCTGCCATATATTGTAATCTCTTATCTTATGCAAGGGATACTTTTCATTTTTATAGAAGTGAAACTCTGTCCAAATTGAAAGGTGAATACTGAGACTTTGAGCTCAAATTGTTCATATTATTTTATCTGAATGAGAAAGTAAGATACTTACAGACTTTGTGATGTTATATCTTGTGCTATTTTAGGGAATTGTTCTTATGTCTGTTTCTTAGGAGCATTCTTGTTTATTTAATCTAACAAGCAGAACTTGTGAAAGTAATTAGGAAAGTGTCTTGAAGCCAGTTGTGGAAGACTTTGTGTTATCTGCAATTGCCTTTAGTCTATTTATTTATTTTATGTTTCTATGTGAAAGATCTTGGGATGAATTTATGCCCCCATTATCTATTGCTTTTCAGCTCTTTAGGCAGCTAAAGTGGAGACTTTGTGCTACACTTCATCCTGCTGGTTACTACACCCTGTTACCAGTTACTTGTCACTACCTAAAAGAACTCTTGTTGTTTCCTGTAAGACTACTTCTGAAAGAAGAGAAGTGCCTTCAGTGTCTTCACCAAGATTTCTCCTTTGTCTGTGAGCATCATCTCTGAAAAAAGAGAGATGGATGGTGTTATCATACCCCTGAGTGTTATTTTCTGCTTATATATATAGTATAAAGCTCCTCATATTTAATAGGGAACCTCCCCTTGATGACAGGAGAGATTTGACCCCTTTTGATTTGGTAAACCTGCACATCTAGCTAACTAATCTCCCTTGATGTGGTAGATAAGACCTATTTTTCTCATCAGTTAGCTGACTGATAAAATATTCACCCAATAGTTTTTTGGTGACTCCGCTGGGGAAAGAGCATGCAGTCTGAAGCATCAAGCTTCAAGCTGAAGTAGAGCCAGCTCTTTTCCATTTTTATTCTACAATTTGACAACTCCATATTATACAAGGAGCCAGAGAGTTCAAGGTGTTATTGACCCTATCTTTGAGTTGGTGCAGCAAAGAAATTTTGATTTGTTTCCTCCACAACTTTAAGTTCAACGATTCATGAGTGTTCCTCCTACCCGTACCAAGTCACCAACACAAGATAGGGCTACCTTTTCTACTGTTAGTAGAGCTTTGCCTATATGTACTCCACCCAGATTTGTTATCCCACTTTTACATAACCAAATCATGGCATCTCAAGGCCCCTGGGGTAACTCTTTTGGTCTACTTAATCTTACTCCACCTCTACATGAACTTCCACGCAGTTCAAAGAAGAATTTCTCCAAATTATTTAGAGATGGGAAAGTTCATCCTGATGAACACATTACAGCCTTCATCATAGCCTGTGGCATGATAGGTGTGGAATTCAAAGACATTGCAGTCAGGCTATTTGTGAAATATTACAAGGTGCTGTTGCAGACTGGTTCTACCATCTACAGGCTCGATTAGTGACTAACTGGGACACTCTCAAAGCCAAATTCGAAGCTAGGTTCAAGTCTACAGAAGATGTGCATGCCTTGATGGCCTAGCTCACATAGATGAAGAAGGAACCTCATGAACCTATGAGGGATTTCATTGCCAAGTTTGATAAGTTGAGGAACCAGATCCCTACCATTGCTTAGCCAACACCTGAGAACCTCAAATGCTTCTTCATCAACTCACAGCTGCGTGAAGTGAGTTTTCTATTGAGACGGGCTAGACATATAGACCTTGCTGCTGCTCAGGACTTGGCTACTGATGTAGAAGATGACCTTATCTTGACAGGAAAGATAAGGAGAAATCCTAATAAAGGTAAATCCTCTTAATCTCTGAATATCCACCTACAGTCACCACTGATCCAATGGTGCAGAAGTTGGCAAATGAGTTGCTTGCTCTTAAAAAGCAAATGGCACAAGGAATGTCATCTAATCCTTCATACAGAGATGCACCAAGGAGGACGTTTCCTAATCATTCATACCAAGGTAATGCTGCCAGAAATTAAGGGCAAATAAATCATCTTTCTCCCTCTCAGAGGAATAACCTTGCCATTAAAGCACCTCCAACCAACTCGGCAGTTGGATATCTAGAAACAGAACATGATTCCTCTTTCTAACCTGAGTTTGATCAAGAAAATGATGTTGATCTCTTCACGGAGGACCAAGAAGAATCAGCTAGCGACTCCAACATTGGTTTCCTAAATTACCAGGATGAACCCAAAAGTGAAGGGAAAGCAGATGAAGGATCATATGTTGTGTTTACTCGATCCAAGAATCAGTTAGCCTAACAAGCTAATAAAGAGAAGATAGAGGAATGACCTCAACTTGTAATCACAATTGCTAAGCGTGGAACCACTCTGCCTTTCCAGCCAAAGGACTCGGTGACTGCTAAAAAGGTGAGTGCCTCAATTGCGCCTTCACCTTTGATTTCAAATTCACAGACCAATCCTCCCCCTTCCAAAAACCAAAAGGATGAACTCCCATACTCTGCTCTTAGCTCATTCTATACATTTGATATAATTGACCATATAAAAAAAACCAAAATTCAAATGTCTGAATTTGAATTCCTATAGTCCAACCTTGATCAGTTGGACAAGTTGGTTCAATGTGTAAAGAACCAAAACATCCCCAAAAGACAAGAAGCTAAGAAGGTAACTCATGATCCCCCAAAGAACATGTCTATCCCAAACAACCTTGTCATTACTCCTCTTGTTGCCCCCAGGAAAATAGAGCCTTTCTATGTTTCCCTATTGATAAATGGTCACAAGCTGAGTAATTACATCATTGATTATGGAGCTTCAGATAATGTCATGCTTGCCAAAGTGGCAAAATCCCTTGGTCTCACACTGACCAAGAAATTTGGGAGATGTTTCTCCATGAAGAACAAGCAAGTGTCACTATTGAGACAAATTAAGGATGCCCAATTTGCATTTGCAGCGTTCCCACACAAAATAATCAAGATGACTGTCCTGATGGCCGATGTCTCAGCATCATATGGCATCATTCTTGGGTGAAATTTTTGCAAGGATGTTGGTGGTGAGTTGAGCATGGACTTATCTGAGGCAAGGATACCTATCAAAGGCATCATGAAGAAGCTACTACCTGAGAAGGAAGCAAAATACGTGGTTACTCAAACATCAGCGCTTGAAGTTCAAATTTTGTTTGAGTCTTCAGGCATGGGTAATTATTTCTTCTCCACGGAGGAAGTCCATGAGGCACCAGGTTAAGCTCCTAAATGTGACAACCTAAAAATACCTTCAGTTGGAATAGCAAAAAGGATGGTAGAATGCAGTACAAGTGCTGAGAAATCTCCCCCTCTAAATGAAGAAGGATCCAAGGAAAAATCAGTGTCTAAGGAGGTATGGATTTTGGAATTTGATGGCAGTTGCTCCTCTATCGGTTCAGGAGTCGAGATTGTGTTGATATCTCCTCAAAGAGATATTTTTCCTTCATCATATAAGTTGTAGTTTAGCAACACCAACAACACAGCTGAGTATGAGTCTCTATTTCTTAGATTGAAGGTTGCTCGTGACAAAGGTGTCAAGCTCCTTCATGCTAAAGGAGATGTTGAAATAGTGGTTTGTCAGGGGAGAAACCTATATCAAACCAAGAATGAGAGACTGTGCCACTACTGCAACCTTGTCTGGGATCAACTTGAATGCTTTGATGCTTTCAGCATCTTTGCCATACCCAGGGAATTCAATGACAGAGATGATGCATTGGCTATTTTAGCAACTCTTTTGGTTCCTCACCCAGACTTCAAAGGAGACAAGTACACTATTAAGCTAGTATTTCAACCAAGTGTACCTGATAATGCCAGTAATTGGTAGGTGTTTAACAATGACAACCAAATCATTGCCTTTCTAGAGTAAAAAGATAGCTTTGAATGGCTGCACTTTGAAGGCAATGAGCCTCAAAAACTTGAATCAGTCCCTGAATCAAGTACAGATGCAGGTGAAGAGTTCCTGCAACTTAAAGGGAATAAAATCTTAAAAGGCCTGGTTTCCCTTGAGAAGCTGTTTGACAAGCATGACAGATTCATCAAACAGCAGTAAACAAATTTAAGCTCCTCCCAAGAGTTTGATCAGGTAAATTTTAGCACCAAAGAAGATCCCAAGATGGTGAACATTGGAAAATGTTGTACTCCTGAGGAAAGATCCAAGTTCACTACTTTGCTCAGTCAGTACATGGATGTCTTAGCATACTCCTATGATGATCTGAAGTAACTCAGGCCTAATGAAATTCGCTACGACATTCCTCTCAAAAGTGATTCGACACCTTACAGGCAAAAATCTAGGCAGTACAATCCAAAAATATCAGGTATTATTCTGTCTAAAATACAAAAAATGTCAAATGTTAGGATCATTTTCCCAATCCATCATTCTACATGGATTGCAAACATAGTGCTTGTGAGGAAGAAGAATGACGAAATTTGCCTTTGTGTAGATTTCAGGAGCTTGAATTAGTCATCCTTAAAGGATAACTATCCTTTACCTATCATGGATCAAGTTCTTCAGACGGTGACCTGTTCAGAGATGTTATCAATGCTGGACAGATTCTCAGGATATAATCAAGTTGAAGTTGGTGAGGCAGACCAGCACAAGACTACCTTCACCACACTTTAGGGCACCTTTGCTTATCAGAGAATGCCATTTGGCCTGATAAATGCTGGCACTACCTTTTAGAGAGCAATGGACCTTGATTTCAAATATGAAATGGGTAAGTTCATTGTAGTGTACCTAGATGATCTAACCATTTTTTCTAAGCATCGCCTAGACCATGTGCACCATTTGCAACAAGTGCTGGAACGCTACTGCCAAAATAACATTTCTTTGAATCTCAAGAAGTCTATTTTTAGAGTGATAGAAGGAAAACTTCTCGGACACATTGTATCTCGAGAAGGCATAAAGATTGACTCAGACAGAGTCAAGTCTATCTAGGAGCTTACTTTGCCTTCGAGTAAGACTGCAGTTCACTCTTTCTTTAGAAAAGTGAATTTTTTACGAATATTCATCCCTGAGTTTGCTAAGAAGACTCACCATATTGTAAATATGATGAAGGGAAAGGCCACCTTCAGTTGAACTGAAGAAGGCAAATTAGCGTTTCAAGATATCAAGACGGCTATTGCTCACGTCCCAATTTTTGTTTGTCTAGATTATACCAAGGATTTTACAATTTACAGTTATGCTTTTGAGCACACACTTTCAGCCATTCTGGTTCAACAAAACCAAAAAGGTGTGGAATCTCCCATCTCTTTCATGAGTTGTCCTCTCAAAGCTCATGAGCTGAAATACTCAAACATGGAGAAGCATGATTATTCAGTGGTAAAAGTAGTGAAGCATTTCTGCTTCTACATCTTGAATTCACACACTACTACTCTGGTTCCTAACACCACAGTCAAATCCATATTAACTCAGCTGGAGTTTCGACCCAAAAGAGGGAATTGGATGGCTAAAATCTAGGAGTTTGATCTAGTCATCAAACCAATGAAGCTGGTGTGTGGAAAAGGCCTATGCCAGTTGATTGCTAACAATAGACTAGAAGGAATAGAGCATGAAGAATCAAAAGAAGAATACATGCCAATAGTCCTATTTGTCTCCACCACAAATGAGTGGTATTCAGATATTGCTCATTTCCTTACTTATGGTGAGTGTCCCGCTCACTTATCTTGTAAAGAAAAGATGACTGTTAAATTGAAAGCTATCAATTTTGTCCTCTGGGACAACGGCCTATATAAGAGGAGCCTTGATGGAGTATTTCTTTGTTGTGTGGATAAAGAGCAATAGAATCAACTTTTGAAGTCCTTCCACAATTTGGCCTGCAAAGGACATTTTTCTGCTCCTGTAACTGCCCATAAAATTTTGTGAGCCAGATATTATTGGCCTACTCTGTTCCAAGATGCATACAAATGGGTAAGAAGGTGTGAACTTTGCCAACAATTCACGGGAAGACCCAAATTGGTTGCTTTGCCTCTTAATCCAGTGGTGATAGAAGAGCCATTTCAGTAATGGGGAATTGATTTTATTGGTGTTGTAAACCCATCTTCAAGCGCTGGACATGATTATGTCCTCACAGCCATAGACTACTTCACCAAGTGGGTGGAAGCTATTCCAACCAAGTAGGCCACTTCAAAAGTAGTGTGCAATTTCCTTAAGGAGAACATCATTTACAGGTTTGGGGTCCTAACCAAGATTATCACAGACAATGCAGCTTGTTTCAATTCCCAAGAGATTACTCAGTCCTACTTTTACTACGGGATTGCCCTCTCTCACTCTTCATATTACTTTCCACAAAGAAATGGCCAAGCTGAATCAAGAAACAAGAACCTGGTGACCATCATCAAGAAGCTGGTGGATGACAACCAATGAACATGGCATAAAGCATTGGTTGATGCTTTATGGGCAGACATAATTACACCCAAGAGGGCAATTGGTATGTCACCCTTCCAACTTATTTATGGTCTTAATGATGAGATACCAATAACCCTGGAATTGCCAGCATTAAAATTGGCCAAGGCAATTAAGGATCAAACTTATGAAAGCTCCATTGATAAGAGGATCATGTGCTTGACTGAGCTGGATGAACAAAGAACTATGGTGGTGGACCGAATTGCTGCCCATCAATGTCTGGTGAAGAAGCTCTTCAACCAGAAAGCAAGAGACTGTGATTTCTAGATTAGAGATCAAGTCCTGCTGTGGGACAAGAGAACCAAAGGGAATGTATGGGAAATTCAACTCCCTTTGGAGGGGCCCTTTCACTATTCATCAGCTCTATGGTGAAAATAGTTTCTTATTGAGATATCAAGACGGCATGCCCTTTTCTCTACCTCATAATGGGCAACATTTGAAGCACTTCAATTTTTGAAGTATCAGATAAGTTCACCTGTACATATGTATATTTGTATAGTCTTTATTTCTATTGTGTGTTGTTCATTTTCGTTTTTGGCACCTTTTCTTTTTGGGTAGCATGACTCCATAGCCCAATGGCATACTTCAAGGCACTGGAGATTCTGGTTTTTACTCCCCTCAGTTATTCCAAGTTTTCATCTGAAGGAATTTCCCCAACTGGAGCCAACTGTTGTCCCCAAAAACAAACTTTTCATTTTTGGGACAACATATGAACTATTTTGGCCCTGTAGGACCAAAATTATCTCTCCCCTTCTCAAAAAATTGTTCTGAGCCTTCAAATGCTTCATTATTCAAGCCTTTTCAGAATTCTATGGACTCTGCAGGCTTGAAACTATGGACTCTGCAGATACATTTCTACGGACTCTGCAGATACATTTCTACGGACTCTATAGGCTGGGTTCTACAGACTCAAAACTACGGACTCTGCAGGCTTGAAATTAGTTGGTTCAACAGGTTCAATGGCTTTAACAGGTAAATTCTCTCAAAGAAGCAAGTTTCTAGCACTTAAGTAATTTCAAGATTGGTTCAATGCCCTGGTTCAACCAAAAAATGTTTATCGGCAAGCTTCTAAGCAAGGATTGAGCCATTAAACCATTGAACCTTGAACCATTTTGGTTCAAGGGTTCAATGGGTTCAAGGTTCAATGTCGTCTATGAGCTTAAAGAGTTAATCTCTTTGTCAAAGTTCATCAAGTTCAACCACTTCACGGTTCAACAGCTTTAAAACACTTAATAAAAAGAAGAAGGCTTGAACCATTAAACCTTGAACCATTTTGGTTCAAAGGTTCAACGAGTTCAACAGTTCCAAGGTTCAACGCGCTAGTGGTTCAAGTGGTCAAAAGACTTAGCCAAAATAAAGAGATTGAACCGATTGAACCGATTGAACCATTGAACCGTTGAACCAAAGTTGGTTCAATCGATCGATTCAAACGGTTGGTTCAAGGGGCTGCCCCAAAGTCGAAGGAACAAGTGCCCTTGTAGAGGGCAATGAACTAAAGGCAGATGCCCTTACGGAGGGCATGGAACATTGATTCAAAGATCAAAGAGAAAGAAAAAAAGATGAAATTCCTTTGGATTTGTTTAAAGGCCGAAAGAGAATATTTCCTTCAGACTTTTTATCTGAGGAAATTATCAGGTAAAGAACAAGGAATTCTTTCGAAAAAGTTCTCGCAGCAAAAATTGTTAAGGCAAAAGTCCTTCAGAGAAAATGTCTGAAGGAATTCCTTTAGACATTTTGTCCGAAGGAATTCACCTGAGAAGAAAGCCCGAAGAAATTGAAGCCCGATCGAAAGCAAAGGAATGAGCGGCTAAGGAAAGGAACATTTCCTTTAGACAAAATGTTCGAAGGAAAACCCTGAAGCAAAAGCCCGACGAAAAAAAATGTTCAAAGCAAAGCCAAGGAAAGTTTTCCTTCGGACACTTTGTCCGAAGGAATTCCTTTAGACATTTTGTCTGAAGGAAATAAAGGATGAAGTCCACTGAAGAAACAAAAGCCTGCCAAAATAATTAAAGCCTGAAAGTCGCCCGAAGGATCCCAAAGGGTAGGTACCCTTGTGGAGGGCACTCGACACTCAAAAAAGGACCATTTGAAAAGCCCGAAGGGACACCTTCCCTTTGGAGTGTTCCAAAGGCTTGGTAAAGACAAAGGGAAAGCTTCAAAAAGACTTAGACTAAAAGGAGACTTCAAAGAACAAGGATTGAACTGTTGAACCTTGAAAGAATTAGTTCAACGAGTTCAAGGGTCCAAATGATTCAACTTTTCAAGGACTCAAAGGGACTTAGAAGGATAAAGGGAAAAAAATAAACGAATGATGAACCATTGAACTGATTGAACCTTGAACCGAAAGAGTTCAATAGTTCAAACGGTTCAAAGGCAGCCCCAAGCAAAGGAAGGAAGCAACAAATGGAAGATTCCAGAAATGGTTCAAAGGGATGGTTCAAGCAAAGAACAAAGGCAACAATTGAACTAGGGAACTAATAAAGATAGAATGAACTAATGAACCAATAAACTTTCAACAGGTTTAAAGGTTCATGGTTCAACATAGTTTAAATAGCCAACAACCATTGACGACCCCGCGAACATCAAATTTAATGTAATGGAATATCCGTTAAAATTTGAATATAGCGCAGAATTTGAAAAATGAACCAAGCGACCAGCTGAGAAGTGAGCCTGAGAACTCAAATTGCTATAGGCAAGAGAAGAACAATACAAAAATATCAGAAATATCTATAGGGGAGTTATTTCCAGTAGGTGAAACAATGGATCAAGTGGTCATCTGAGCACACCAAATCAAGGACGCAGCCTGTTTTTCTTCCATGAAGTAAAGGCAAAGTGGATAGCTACACAACTAAGAAGGAAAGGACCAGATAGTCTATACTTTGGAGGAGACATCTTAGATGAATGGGCATGCCACAGTTAAGGCCAATACACTATTCCAAGCATGGTCCCTCAACATAATTGAAAATGCCTTGATTGCATTGACCGCAGCATGGGCTGTTTCATGGAAAGAAGTGCCAAGCCTTTTCTTGGCTGCCATATATTATAATCTCTTGTCTTATGCAAGGGAGAGTTTTCATTTTACAGAAGCGAAACTCTACCCAAATTGAAAGGCAAATATTGAGACTTTGAGCTCAGATTGTTGTTCATATTATTTTATCTAAATGAGAAAGCAAGATACTTGCAGATTTTGTGCTGTTATATCTTGTGTTATTTTAGGGAATTGTTCTTATGTCTATTTCCTAGGAGCATTCTTGTTTATTTGATCTAACAAGCAGAACTTGTGAAAGTAATCAGGAAAGTGTCCTGAAGCCAGTTGTGAAAGACTTTGTGCTGTCTGCAATTGCCTTTAGTCTGTTTATTTATTTTTTATTTCTATGTGAAGGATCTTAGGATGACTTTGTGCCCCCATTATCTATTGTTTTTCAACTCTTTGGGCAGCTGAAGTGGAGACTTTGTGCTACACTTCATCCTGCTAGTTACTACACCCTGTTACCAATTACTTGTCACTACCTGAAAGAACTCTTGTTGTTTCCTATAAGACTACTTCTGAAAGAAGAGAAGTGCCTTCAGTGTCTTCACTAAGATTTATCCTTTGTCTGTGAGCATCATCTCTGAAAAAAGAGAGATGGATGGTGTTATTATACCCTTGAGTGTTATTTTCTGCTTATATATATGGTATAAAGCTCCTCATATTTAACAGGGAACCTCCCCTTGATGAGAGGAGAGATTTGTTCCCTTTTGATGTGGTAAACCTGCACATCTGGCTGACTAATCTCCCTTGTTGTGGTTGATAAGACCTATTTTGCTCATCAGTTAGCTGACTGACAAAATATTCACCCAACACAATGTATTATATGAGTTTGATGGTTTTTGGGTTGGTTATGTAGTCTTATGGTACATCTTGTATCCAAGCAACTTGACTGATTGAGATGGCATGAAAAATATGGGTTTCCTCTCGGCATGAAAGTGCATATTTCACCACAATCTCCTTCCATTTATTATATACAATTTAAAATTCATAGTTTTTAAGGTGATCAATCCACTTCTATTTCTCTTTTGTTAAGTTTCCCTCAGTTAATAATTACTTGAGGCTGTGTTATATGTTGGCATTTTTCATTCATTTTCATACTATCAAATGTGATGGGATGTTCAAAATCATCAAATTCAATAACATAGGGCCTGGAGAACTCAAGAGTCACTAAAAACTAGAGTAAAGACAAAAGTTTATTTGAGATTATAAAACTATTTTTGTGCCTCAATGGACCATTTGAAGGTATCCTTTAGTAAAGTTTGTAAAAGGAAGGGATTTTGTAAAGAATTTCCTTATGGACCTTTTATAGAATTCTACCAATCCTAGGAAAACAAAAAAAATCTTAAAAGTCTTGGGCACATGCCAATCACATATGACTTTTATATTTGTAGGGTGAATGGAAATAATGTGACCAAGTTACTTAAAGGATTCTTTAGAAAATTCACACTTATAACCCTTAACATAAAACATTTACTTAGATAATATATCCTATCAAATACCTAGATGTTCAATATGGGACTCCAATGAATTAATGTAAATAAGGATATCATCAAAAAAAAAGAGAAAAAATTACACATGAATTTACAAATTTCCTTGCTCAGTAGTGCTTGAAACATACATAAAAAAATACAAGAAAAAATATACACATGAATTGACAAAATCCCTTTCTCATTAGTGCTTGAAATGTAGCTGGATCACTAATAAGACCAAAAGGCATGACCCTAACTAGTAGTGCCCCTAATAAGTTTTGAAGATAGTCTTCTCCTTATACTGAATCTAAACTGATATCTGATCATATCTAGGTCTGAAGTCTATCTTTGAAAAATAACTTGTTCCATGAAACTCATCAAGCAACTTATTAATCCTTGGAGTAATGAATCTATTTTTAATTCTAATTTTTTTCAATGCCTTATAATCAATACAAAGTCTATATGACCCATCGATCTTCTTGGCTAGGACCACTGGAGCAACATATGGGCTCTTACGAGGGATGATGATACTGTCCTCCAAGAGTTTGCTTACCAATTTTTATATCTTAGGGTTTTTAATATTTCATATTTATATTGGTGCAATGAAATTGGGCCCTTGTTAGGGTCAAGCTCAATAATGTGTTCTAATTCCTTATTAGGTGGCATGCTCTTTGGTAGATCTTAGAAAGCTACCTTATATTTGTAAATCAAAATTGAAATCCATGGGGATTTCTCATGTGTACTATAAGAGTATACATCCATATAGTAAAGGTGACCCATAACCCCAAAATCCCCCTTCTTCATAAGTTTTTTTCAAGTGACTAGAATCAAACATTTTAATTTCCCTTGGTAATAAAGGCTTGCTAGTATAATCACAATCATCCTGCTTAATGTCAATAATATCTCTTGATGATTGGTTGAGTGTGTTCCAAGCTAGTATAACCACTAAACCTCCAAAACAAAATATAATTCCCAACATATCAACAACATAGAATTTATCCTTGAGGATAGAATTTTCCATTAAATGTTTCCCATCATGCACTATACCTAAATAATAAATGCTTTTATGCCCTATAACTTGAATGGAAAAACTATCATATATGTATACATGGAAACCTAACCTTTGGATTTGATTCTAATTTAAAATATTAAGTGTACTCCCTAGATTAAACATGACCAACACTCATGATTTTTTGACATGATTAAATAACTTGAAAGTGTCTAAATAGTCCAACCCTACAATGGAAAAAAGTGACACCGATGGTTCCCATGTTAATATAGAAGGTGAAATGTTTTATAATTCACACTCTAAATAAAGTTTATCTAGGGTACCATCATCATCAAAATCAAACTCCAGTTCATATGGACACACATTTATTTCCATATAAAATTTATATGACCCATTTCCATGGGTGAGTGTACCTATGACATGGGTTAATGATAGTGGATATAGGAGAAAATTAATGACAAGGATCTTTAGATAGTGAAGACTAACATTTTCCCTCATCCTTGTGTTTCCTATGAAAATTAAAAGTCTTGAAAAATATTTACTACCATCTTATTATTTAAAGCATCAATATGCTTTTCTACTTTTATAGCTACAATAAATGCCATTTCAAAAGATTTTTTTTCAAATGTCCTTATCACTATTTGAATCTCAACTCATA
Source organism: Torreya grandis (assembly GCA_037957365.1). Lineage (NCBI taxonomy): Eukaryota > Viridiplantae > Streptophyta > Pinopsida > Cupressales > Taxaceae > Torreya > Torreya grandis. Next base: position 5,630,944 of record JARHVA010000188.1, read on the forward strand.
AGATCAAAATACATATCTTTCATACTAAATTCAAATAAATATTGGCCTTGGAATCTAAAACTTCAATTTTTTCTATGTACTCCACAAAATATATATTTCTTTAAAAAAGTACATTAACTTGGTAGCATATGGATCATCCCTATTACAATCTACTTTCTGAGTTAGAACTTTGGAAAAATAAACAAACTCCTTATCATGATTTATAAAATCCCATTTCTCTCCCTATATATGGGAAACCCCATCAAAATGTTGTAAGGACTCATTCAACTTTTAATCTTGGTTTTTAATCTCTTGCACCCTAAATGCTATTTTGAATTTGCTCAACCATGTGTGGACCTCCATTCCACCTCCAAACTCATTGTGGGATATTAATTTGTAGGTTGAAATGGGACACTATGAAATTTGTTCCTTTTCCTCATCATCATATAATGGAACATGCTTAGGATCCCCTTGGGGTTGATATCCCTGTCTTTATCATCCAATTTCTTGGGTTGTTTTCCTATGAAACAATTATCATTTTTAACTTATCTAGAAAACTCAACCAATATATCCTTTATCTCATCGTTCATCATGAAATTCAAGTTTTTTCTTGGATAAAATTCTAGTTGTTTTTTTGCAGCGACTGTTACATTCTACTAAAGATTTGATAGCACTTATTATGTTCCAAAAAAAAAGAAAATGAAACTGCAAATATGATTGGATTAAATTATAAAATAATGGGAACATCTACTCACCCAAGAGTGGAATGCACTTGAAAATATGTATATAACACAAAAGCTCTCACATAATGGAGGTTGTTTATTTGCATTACATGTTGAATGGAAAAAAGATACATTAATTAGGGTTATCCATAATTTATACCAAACCCACAAAAAAACCCTACTTAATTGATTACTTAACCCTTCACTAAATTTAAGCTTGTATTATATAACATAAATTCATTATAAATCTAAGACTAAACTAGAAAATATTTTATACATATGTTGTGCTGAGGTACACAACATTGTGACACCCACATCATATAAATTAGGTTCCACAATACTATGACGGCATCAACCTCATCATCGTCTATCGCAACAACCTTGGGTACCTTGGGCGATAAAATATCTCCTTGTCATGTTGAGCATGTATGAGATCACTTACATATAATCAATAAAAGACTCCACCACCCTGCAAACTACAAACCCCTTTGTGGTGGGTGCATGATATGTAAATCCAACAACTTCTCGGAAGTCACGGCATGTGTATGATATGGGCCTTTGGTAGGTATCAATATATTGGCAACATAGATGAATATAGGTCACAACATAAATGTTGGAACTTCAATGTTTTATCTCCATATTATTGGCATTCCAATGATGATTTGAGTTGCAAATCGAACATGGAGCCTTCTTGCAATCAAATCACCATCATGTTATGCTCGTCGACACTTCATGATAGAAAATATCCAATCAAAAAACCTACCACCTTACAAGCTGTGTACCCTTTTCTGATGGGTCCCTCAGAGGTCTCTGTATAGGCGAGCCTCTTCGCCCCCTGCCCCCCCTCGATGCTTGCTATGTTGAGCATTTTAGGCTCAAGACCCTCAATGTCTACCTTTTTGCCAAGTGATAGCATTGTGGGCCCTTAAAGGTCTTCACAAAGATCAACCCTGGCAACATCCTAGGAAGGTACCTGGGATGTTGCTACTTGGTAGCGTCACAACTTGCTTATAGCCTTGTGCACACTTAAACATGTGTCATGTTCATAATGAACACGTGCCTCGTGGTTATTTGGATCATATAACATTTCCTCTGGGCTCTGAATGCATTGGATGTTACCACATGGTAGCATCCCAATAATTCAAGTCTCATATGCTTCAATGATAACTACTTGTTCTCTGTAATTATCAGATTGATGTATGCCATGCAGATTTACTAGTTAAAGATGTTTCCACCTTGCAAGCTACATATATCCCTTTCTAATGGGTGTAGGTCATGTCAATTGATTAACTACCTTGAATCCAAGTTTGGTGTACAATATGGGCCCTTTGGGGGACAAATATCACTTGAAATCCCCTATCAATAGCCCTCACAATCATCACCTAACTCACTTTAAAATACTCCTTATTCACATACATATTTTAATTTGCATTAGATTGATGTGTGTCGTGTGGATTTGCTAGTCAAAGATGTTTCCACCTTACAAGCTACAACACCCTTTCTAATGGTTGTAAGTCATGTCAATTGATTAGCTACCTTGAATCTCAGTCTGGTGTACAATATGGGCCCTCTAGGGTACAATATCACTTAAAATTCCCTATCATTACCCCTCACCATCATCACCTAACTAACTTAAAAATACTCCATGTTCACAAATTTGTTCATCATCCACCCAACAACCGACACATAGTTGGACACTTGGAAGATGCATATGATAGGGGTGAGAGGTTGTGGATTACATTAGTTTGTCAGAAAAATTAGGGGGAAAGTGATGTACATGTATACAGAGTGACTATACAAACATCTATGTAACTGGCCATGTATTGAAGGTTGGAAGGATGTCATCAAAACATGGAAGAAAGGGAAAGATGATAAAGAACATGCAAATTTTGAATTGAATTGAAAAACATGAATAAAATTTATATAATGTGAATGACAACACTACCAAATCATTGTTGCATTAGTGACTTGGTTGCTTGTCATGTTATCTCTCTTTCAAATTTATTTTTCAAGATAGCTATATTAAAAAATAATAATTGGAACCCTAGTGGATTGGTGCACTTAGTTGGAACCACAATGGATTGAATGATGAGTGCATACTATACATGACAATTTAATATTAAATTCACTTATATAATATGTATTTTACTTTGTATTAGACTATTGTGTGTCATGCAGATTTTCCAATCAAAGATGTTGCCACCTTGCAAGCTGCAAACCCCTTTTTAATGGGTGTAAGTGATGTCAATCGATTAGCTACCTGGAATCCAAGTCTGGGGTACACTATGGGCCCTTTGGGGTATAATATCACTTGAAATTCCCTATCAATACCCCTCACCATCATCACCTAACTCACTTAAAAATACTCTATATTCGCATATATATTTTACTTTGAATTAGATTGATGTGTGCTATGTGGAATAGCTAGTTAGATATGCTTTCGCCTTGCAAGCTGCAGATCCCTTTCTAATGGGCGTAAGTCATGTCAATCAATTAGCTACCTTGAATCCAAGTCTGGTGTACGATATGCACCCTTTGGAGCACAATATCACTTCAAATCCCCTATCATTACCCCTCATCATTGTTGCCTAACTCACTTCAAAATACTCCATGTTCATAGATTTGTTCATTATGCTCCCAACAACCCACCGCATAGCTAGACACTTGGAAGCTACATAGGACAAGGGTGAGAGGTGTGTGGCTTGCATTGGTTTTTCAAAAAAATTAGGGGGAAAGTGATTTACATGTATACATAATGAGTATACGACCATCTATTTAACCAACCATGTATTGAAGGTTGGATAAGGATGTCATCAAAGCATGGAATAAAGGGCAAGGCGATAAAAAACATACAAATTCTGAATTGAGTTGAAAAACATGCAAGTTGTTCTATAATGTGAATGACAACACCACCAAATCATTGTTGCATTAATGACTTGGTTGTTTGTTATGTTATATCTCTTGTAAATTTATTTTTCAAGATAACTATATTAAAAAATAATAATTACAATAATATTAAACTATACTAGTACATATTTATACTATATTATAGTACTAATATAATATACAAGATACAATATGTATTTTTCTATTTTAGTAAAGCATGGTTTTGTAAAGCGTAAGAGTGAAAATTGGTAGTCGTATGTCACTTGAAACCCATGACTGTTACTTGCATTTTGCCTTTTTTGCACTCAACGGTGAGCAACAATAGTCATAGAATTCTTGTGCAGGTGATGATATAGAGCGAGATTGTGTTCCTTCATGCAATGTGGAAATACGTTGTGCAGAGAGGAAAAATAGGCAATATAAAACATGCAAGCGGTGAAAGATTTCATGATGAGATATGTGGTGATGGTGAGGTATAATTACAAGGTATTTCATGTGATATCGGACACCGTAGAGCCCATATCATACACCACACTTAAATCCAAGCCAGTTGTCAGAATTACATGACTTACACATATTACAAAGAGGCACATAGTTCATAAGGTTGCAACATCTTTGATTGGCCATTTTCTATTATCAAGGATGGATGAGGACATCATGAATGTTGATTTGATTGTGACAGGACTCCACATATGATGAGTGGTTCGAATTTGCATGATAATGTTATTTATGTGTGGATAAGACATTGTAAATTGGCATGTCAGTGTAACAACATTGTGTAATGATACATATCAGTTATATCAAAGCAAGGTGGTCACATTGATACATGTCAGTTATATCAAAGCAAGGTGGTCACATTTTTGATTGATTGTTTTCTAGTGTCAAGGGTGGACAAAGGCATCGTGAGAGTCGATTTGATTGCAGTAGGGTTCCACAACCCTCTTTGTCTTTATTTGGTTCAAGGAATAAAGGTACAATTTTTAGGATGACCACAAACGTAGCCAATTTTGTGTAGTTTTTTGGATGATAGCTCGAATATCCACCAATTTCTAAATGCTCTCTCCAAACACTGTGACAATTAGATCCTCCTCTCCCATATATTTTCCGTGACAAGAATATCTAGTTATACTCAAATAGGGTTTGCATTTTTTACTTTAGTTATTTTTGTGCCAAAACTATTATAGATAAGTCAAATTTTACAATCGTCTCAGTACAAAACAATAACATGAGATTTTATTTAATAAGACTTAGTTCAAGGGGTGTTTGGATGAAGAAAAGGAGGAAATAAATAGCTTACATGAAGATTGAGTTTCCTTTTTAGGGCGTGTGTTTATCAGACAAGTGGCAATTGCTTGTGGGCTCGGGTGCATATTGGGTAAAACTCGGGTGAATAAATTGTGAATGCTGGAGCCACACGAGACTCCAATCAAGCTCGAGAAAGTCATGAGAGCTTAAACGTGTTGGGAAAAGATTGAATATGCATTATGGGCCCTAAGAAAGGAAACCAAAGGCTTTAAACGCTGAAAATGAGCTCGAAAATGAGATAAAAGGGTCCTAGAGAGAGAAAAAAGGGAATTTAGGATCCAACACTCATTGCCTTCTTTACTTCTTCTCGGACCCCTTTAATATTTCCCAGATCCTCACATCACTTGACAAGTGTTGGGGCCTTATTTGCTGTGGGCTTTAATTAGCTAGCCAACCTATATCCACTTGGTCCATGGCTCAAAACTGTGGCTGCCACTTGGCTAGCCTGCATTCATCTTAGGGTTTGACAACCTTATTAGCTCGAGAGGGGCCAAAATTGGCAAGGGCCATGTGTTTGCCTTTCGTTCGTTCTGGGCATTCCTAGGCCTTGCCAAAAATGACACGCTGTGATTGTGCTCCTCCGCATACCTTCCTCTCACTGGGCCTAAAACTTGTGCACTTTGCCACCTCGAGAAAACCTGTGACCAATGGGTGGTTGCCACACGTCGCATTGCAGACCCATGTGTTACATCTCTCAATCTTGTTTTGCATTCACCACGTGCCAAAATCTTACTCACTATAGGCTCCACATCACCTTCTAGCGGGCTCTGACCGACCTGCCACCATCTACATGGTTATTGGCTCAAAACTACGGTTGCCACCTGGTAAGCCTTCCTTCACCCCGAATTCTGACTACCCTACTATCCTGGGAGGGGATAGAACTGGCAAGGGCCATGTGCTCTCCTTTCATTGGTTCCGAGCATTCTCAAGCCCTGTCAAAACTGACAGGCCAAGATTGCACTCCTCCACGTGCCTTTCTCTCATTTACCCTGAACCTTATGCACTCTGCCACCCCGAGAAACCCTAGGACCAATGGAGGGTCACCACACATTGTGTTATAGACCCAAGTGTCAATTTCTCAACCCTACTTTGTATTCACCGCACGGTAAAATCTTACTCGCTATAAGATCCAAATCACCTTCTTTACTTTCTCTCAGACCCCTTTTATATTTCTCAGATCCTCATTTGACTTAACAAGTGTTGCACTCTTATTTACAAGGGACTTTGATTGACCTACCAACTTATATCCACTTAGTAATTGGTTTATAGGATGTCCACATCATACACTTAAAAGGGGACACTTAAAAGGACAATATACTCTACTTTACAATAAGTTAAAAAATAAAAATAAAAATAAAAATCCCTTAATGTTTATCATTATCAGTTACTATCGATTCCAATAGGGTGAAGGAGGAAAACGGCGATAAAATAGGTGCACAGCCATTACAAAATCTCTTTTATCTTCTTGCAAGCAAATCCATTCATTGTCTGTTCCCAGCCGTGTAATTCTGCAACTGGTTTGGTTTAATAGTGCAAAGGTGCCAATCTTCTCCCTCGTTTTTGTTTGAGGCGAAGATTTTTACAAACTATGCTTCTCTTGATTATTAAGGTTTTAGGATGTTGATTTCTGTAGTTGACATAAGAAATAATATTTTGGGAATCGCTATTGGTATTTCTGCAGGTGTTTTTTTTCTGAAAAATGGCTGCGCTCACGTTGGGGATACCCCTCGCTACTGGACTACCAAGTACGGATTATGTCCCATGTTTTCTCCTGTAATTTATTATTTTTCTGTGCATTTGTCCGATTAGAATATCTGACAGGAAGAGGAAGGAGAAGCCGAATTAGCATCATAAATGGATAAAATAGTATCCAGTGTCTTTTGCAATCTCTGTTCTATCCAGCCTGCAATTGAATTTGATTAAAGATTAGGGTTTGAAATATATATATTAGATATGGACGACAGCAAAGGTATTATTTTGGTCACTGCCAGGCCAGATGCCAATTTGGTGCATGAGACCTATATTATTGGGACTTGGACTAGTCTTGGACTCACCAGGGTTTTTCTTAAATTTGGACTGGTCTCGGTAAATTTTAACATGTATTTCAAACTTCAATTAATAAATTTGATTCTTTACATATCAACGAACAAAAATTAATATAAACAATAAAACTATTAATTTTATATAATTTGATTCTTATTCATTTCCAAGAACAAAAGTAATATAAACAATACAACTACCAGTTATATATGCTATTCTTGATATACAAATATATACCGTATTATACAATATTACTTTTCATCGCACTATAAATAACTAACACCATTGCATATAAAAAGTAAAGAAGCTTCAGCTATTTATTCAATTTATCTTGTAGAAGTTTTGATCAAACACTACACCAAAGTCCGGTCGACCAAGACCTACTAATTCTTTTCATTGTTCAGTGTTGGGCATTTCCCCCCCAACTTACTAATCTTTTCAACATGTCACGAAGTGATTTTTTCTTTCTAAGACCCCCAAATCATTATTAGTATTCACAGCTAAATCTCCTAAATCACGTTTTAGGATTTTAAATTTACTTTTTATTGTTAAGGTTTTTAATTTTTTAACATTTATTAATTTAAAATGAGTTGGATCCTACTGATTCCCAGTTCATAAACTTTTTCTTAAAAAACCATAAAAATTAAAATGCCTTGGGTACATGCTATTTAAAAAAAGCTAAAAAACTAGCTTCAATAAGAATAAATATGCCTATTATAGCCTAGATCCACACAAGCATTATGCAATGCAGATAACTGTATAAAAAAGAAAAAAATATGATATAAAATAATTAAAGAACATAGCCATGGTTCAAAAACTCGTACTCAACAATTACTTGGCAGCCCGAAATTTTGACTTGAACTTGGGACTCGGCAATTGTATCGCTACTTAAAAATAAAATATAAATTCATAAAATAAACTTAAATAATATGTAAAACGCTATTAGAAAGCACGAGAAATAAATGTAGAGAACACATAAATATATTTTCTATTAGTTTTTGACCAAAAATGGTATAATGTTCAGTTTTAGACCAAAAATTAGTACAGTGGGCATAGACTATAGCAATCAATGCAGCATAAAATCATCTCTAGCGCCTTGTCTATTGCATCATTGAAGTGGGCAAGGTAAGATTCCTTTTCTCAAACATCATCCTCAAACATATCATCTAGATCCTCACTAACTCCTCCTGATGCCTTTGCTTCCCTTGCCACTAGTGCTTCCTCTGCTTCCCTCTCCAAATTTGTGACCTTCCCCTTGGTAAACATGGTTGTTGTTGTCCGTCCACACCTTCAGGGTTAGCAATCAAGTTTGCACATGTATCGATATCATCCAAGTGAATTGCCTCATGACTATTTTGTCTCTACACTTGTCTCACACGAAGATGAAGATTGTATCGCACAAAAACAAGGTCATTGAGCCATTGTGTTGTCAACTTGTTGTGCTTCTTTGTGTGAATGGCCTCAAACATGTTATAATTATGTTCACACCCATAAACGCTACATGGTTGGCACAAAACGCAGATGGATAGCCTCTGAAGATTTGGTGTTTCTGCACCATAATCTTTCCACCACAAATTTGCAAATAGGACATTTGTAACTTTTTAAGTCAACTAGGCTTGCATTTATTAAAGAAGTCTGGTACATACGATTAACAAAACTACAATCAAAGGACTCAATTTGAATATTGTTTTTACCTGACTATTGGGGCATTCTCCTTCGAATGCATAGAGGCGAAGAAAAGAACCTCTCCTTTATAGTTTTATGAATTTGCAGTTTGTTAAAAAATATATCTCTAGAGGCTTTGTCAGGTATCATCCTATCTATGCATGTGTTGAGGCCATCCATAACCTCTTCATCGGCCTTAAATGAATCGAAGAAGAAAAACTTTGGTTTCAAGTAGTAGCCACTGCATGTATATGTCAGTGGAGCGGCTTGTTCCATCTCTGATTAATTGTGCTCCAAATGGTCTCATTTTTATTTATTTTGTCCATAATAATTTGCTATGGCTTGCTTGTCTCTGTCCATGGCCTTTTACAATTAACCCATTGATTTTTTTTCTCCATCCACAAAGTGTAGAACTCTAACCAAAGGCTCTAACACCTAAAACAAAATGGTGTGCAATTTCAAAATTAAAAATTAAGAGAAGTTTGAGCCAAAATTTATAACAAATAAACGAAATATAAAAAATGGTAAAGTTTAAAGTTACCTTGAGGATCTTATTTGATACCTTTGCAATCACATCATTGAAAATGGTCTTCATGACCCTTTCCCTTTCGGCTTTCTTGCTAGAGGGAGACTCCAATCTTCGTGTGCTCACAAACATCTACTTAAGAGACGCTAGTCAGGTTGCAATGCTTTGCAATGTGAGGAAGGTTGTGGCGAATCATGTGACTCTCGCTCGAGCTCCTTTCTATTGATGTCCTCTCTCATCAAGCTTAGCACTCAAGAATGATTTTAGATGTATTTTGTGATATTTATCACTTCTTTAACCACACTTTTCACCAATGCAATTTTACCTATGTCCTCAAGTAGGAGATTAGTGTAATGGGTTGCGCAAGGGCTCCAAAAAAGTGTAGGGTGCATCTTTTCGAGAAGTCTCTCTGCCACTACATATGTTTTTGCATTTTCTGTCACAACTTTGATGACATTCTTCACCCCCACTTCCATGATTGCTTTATCCAACATATTATACAAATTGTTTGCATTTTTCACTTGATGGGAAGCATCAATTGACTTTAAGAACACCAACTGCCCACTTGAAGCTACTAGAAAGTTAATCAAAATATGGATCCTTCCATCTATCCACCCATTAGACAAAATGCTACAATCTTTTTTGCGCCATATTTTTATGGTCATCTACTATAACTTGCATATTTTTACGGTGTTCTCCAACAATGGGCCACTCAAATCATGGGGAGTAGGTGCCTTAAACCCCTTCACAACAACGGTCAATGTAATTACCAAATTCTTCCAATATGGGCTTTTTGCCACATTTAATAGAATGTTGTAATATTAAAAAATTGCAACAACCACCATTGCTTCATTCTACAATTCCCGGTTCCAAGCAGTAGCTTCAAGTGAAGGTTGTGCTGTAGGAGTATTTTGAGGAACAAAGAAACTTTGTCCATATGAACCTGAATTGTCTTCAGTAGATAAGCCCTGTCCCTAAACCCTTGGATAGTAAGAAGAGGCTCCTAAGTCATTAGAATCAACCCTTGTTGCTCTCTATTCATAATGGGTGCAAGGGCTTCGACCGTCCTTTTTTTAATTTTTTTCTCCTCATAAAGAGTTAGGACAACAACCATCTCTCTTTGAACATCAAGCTACACTTTGTCGCACACTCGAACATCACCACTTGGAATTCGTGCGAGTTGGTATTTAAGGTGATTGATGTCTCCATTCATCTTAAACCCACAATAATTGCATATGAAAGAGTTGTACTCTGGACCATCTTAATGCTTCCATGCAGGGTCATTAGATTTCCTAGCCTAACGAGCATGACTACTTGAATTGAATGGCATTCTTGAAGCCTTATAAAACAAAAAAAAAAAAGTTTAAAACCCTATCAGTTGGAAGAAGTAGAAGAAAATGGGAATGCAATTTTTTTCAAACCCTAGGTAGATTTAAAATGGAAAAAAAGTCAAAACAAAAGGAAAAAATTCAAAATTAAGAGTGAAGACTCTTCTTAAATCCATGTGAAAATCCTTTGAAGCTGATGGCAACCACTGAATTAGGCAGCCTATAAGCCAAGAAAATTTGTCCTTTCAATATAAAAGTGAGCCAAGGTTGATTAATTGTTCTTATTCTTGAAGAAGCAAGGAATGCATTTCACAATGAGACAAACGGGCAGCTAACTAGGTGACTAGGTCGACAAATGCAGGCTAAATCTATTCTAAAACCCACGGTTATATGCAAGTATGTGGGTTGTAGCAATGAGAGGTGAGTGAACACTGAACTGTGAGATTCACACTAATAGTTTTGGCTGTGTTTGGAAATCATGCAACAACAACCAAAAATTACCTTATCAGAGTAAAAAAAAGTAGAAAATCGCAATTGAATGAAGAACATTTTTTTCTTTTTGATGGAGGTTATAATAAAAAGGTAGTCAAGTAACAAGCTTAGACTTGAGGGTAACTTGTGAGTCACAGACTACTATTTGGCTCACGATGCATAAGCTGAGTAACTTGGCCAAAAAAAAAAAGACCAGGGTTCTCGTGAGTAACAACATGTTTTGGAACATAGAACATAGTGCATAAATGTCTAATACATAAAAGAACAAAGTTTATGCTGAGTTTGCCAAGTCGAGGCCACGGGACTTGCATCTTCCGCCTCGGCTCGTGACTTTGCGAGTCTATGAAAGACTTGCAGAGATTGAAAACATTGATGAGACCCCCTTGTGGAAGCCTAAAGGGGATTGTTTTCCATTTAGATTACAAGACAACATACCTGTTACATGTTCTATCATCTTATCAAATGGTTATATTAAAAATGGGTGAATTGATTTAATTTGATCGCTTAGAATGATGGGCGATGTCTCAAAATGAGAAGCATAAGGTGGAGGGCGAGGCCTTTAATTACACCATATCTTTGAATTGTGTGAGAATATTTTTCAAAGATTTGCTTTGGAGGTCATCATGTCCTTCTCTTCCATTCATTCAATTTTGCTTATTCTTTTCAACTAAGAGCAAGTGTTGTGTTATTGGGAATATGCCCAAAACCAAAGCATAAGGTAATTTTTTTATGTCGTATTGCATCTGGCTCATGATTCTGTTTCTTCTATTTAGGTTGTGCATACAATTATTTTGTTGTTTTGGTGTGGTGGACACACTGTTTCATAATAATGAAGTCTAAAATTGTATGTTGTATTTCGTCTGGCTCATGGTTCCGTTTCTTGCTATTTAGGTTGTGTATACAATTTTTTTTCTGTGTTGGTGTGGTGGACACACTTTTTCATAACAATGATGTCTAAAATTGGGTTATTTGTTGGTATTCTGTACATTTCAATTAGGAAAATTTAAAATTGATTTCAAACAACATAAAGCAGGTTGTTATTCCAGAAATGGTGTGTTAGCAGTTTATTCCATCAGTCACCTGGGTTTATTTTCCACTCAGATGTGGCTTATATACAAGGTCAATATTTTCCCTGCAAATATATAATTTGAGGGATGTATTTTGGGTTGTTGGCTTGCCCTGTGATTTTTTTGCATAAATGGCATGCTGCAAACTAATTAGCGAGCCTAGATATGCACATGTATAAATAATATAATGACATTTTCCCTCTTAAAATTAGCTTTCTGCTTATGCTTCTTGTTCTGTGCAGGGAAAGCACTTGTTAAACTAGGGGAGTCTACAAGTGTTAGCAGTCAAACTTCAAAGAATACTCCATCGCTCAGTCAAAAATCATCAAAACAATGGAAATTTATGCAAATGGATCATAAATCAGTTGTTCAGGCTCATTGTTCAGCATCATCCGTTCAAGTGACATGTTCTGCTTTGGTTGGTTCTTTTTAATTTAACTTGTATGCTGGTACCTTCACTTGTTTATTGTTGTCAGTGCTACTCAAATTTTGATTCTGGCATCTTACTACCTCGCGTCTCTGTTTTTTTAGCTTTGGAAGTGGCAGTCGTCTACAGAACCCGGCAACACAATAGTGCTTTATTTATAACTTGCCTTTTCCATTGCAGGATGTTAGGTGTTCTGCAGAACAACAATCACAATCACAATCACAATCATCAACAACACAAACAATTCAGCGCCAGTCATCACAGATAGCCAATGCACCAACTCAGGGTTAGCAAACATCTACTCTAGTATATACCATAAGTTGAACCTTTTGGTTTGTTTTAAGTAGTCTGTTTCAGCTGTAGCTCTAGCTGCTTCTCTGATTGCATTGTGTTCTGTAGAGTTTAGTGTTTCCATTATCATCTGTGCTTCCATCATTGAATTTTACTTCCATTCAAACGACAATTTTTGCACAAATCAGCACTTGTAAAGAAAGAAAGAAAGAAAGAAAGAAAGCATGAATTGAAGATTTTTGTTAGAGGATCTTATCGACTGATTGGAGGCAACCAATAGTGGTGTGTGCCTAACCACCCTATCTGTGGTCAATGGCTTGCTTTCGCCTACTTTAGATTAGGTCATCTCTTCGAGTTCTCAGTAGACAATATTAAATTTGAGACAATCTAACAACAATAGAGAAAATTTAAAACTCAGACCAGACAGATATCTCAAAGGTTTATTCAGGATCTAAATTCCAGGTCATGCAGAGTGTAACAAGAAGCATGTATATTATGCAAGCATCAATCATGCAATCAACTACACGCCTCTTGGCCCACAACAACATATTCAACAATACCATAACTGATCCAAGTGTCAGTTGGGAGAAGATTTCAAAAAAGTGCTGAAAAATTAGTAGGGAGTGTAGTTTCTGCACCGTTGCTTGGAATTTGAAACTGTAAGATGCATCAGAAAACTTAGGTCGTGCTCTAGATGTTTCAACTAAAATGGTTTTCAATTGCCTGCATTTTGGTTGCTGAGATTCAAACCTCAAAACGGGCCCCGAAATATGCTCTGTGTAGCTTTATGGGGAAGAATAGATTAAGCAATTCGTATGTAGAATCCAAAATGTCATTGTAGAAGAACTGACTTGTCTCGAGAACCTGAGAAGCCTTGGAGCAAGGGTGTCATGTTGTAACAAGTAACTGTCGTGAGGTGGCAGATGGTGACAAAACTATTGGCTGCACATTTCTCGTGTGTGGTTGGGTCTAATGTCTGCAGGGTGCTGCCCTGTTCCATGAGGGCTGTGGCTCCTTGAACCCACTGCACTCGGTGCAAGGGTAGGAGGTAGTTTAGCTGAGGACTGTGCACACGCCGAAAAGGCTCCTGTGTTGAACTTTCACATGGCTCATCCTATCAAGATTTCGCATGATAAAACGATGTAAATACTTTAAAACAACACAACAAATGATAAGCACTAGAAAAATGTTTTTTTTTTGTTTTGTCCTCTAGAATTTACTTTTTTTTCCTAGAATTTATCCATAAGGTTTTTCATAGATCTAAATCTAGTTTCAAATTAAAAAAAGAGCTTCTACATGAGTATTTATAAGACAAAGTATGATTATCATTCTTAGTGGTTCACACAGTCAGTGGTTTACTATTATCTTTTCTATTGCTATAGAACAACTCTATGAATGGTGTACCAATAGCAAGATGAAACCAAATTCCAAACAAAGTGATAGTCATAGATCTGCCTCCAAAGAGGTCAATTTATAATTCATAGAATGTAACCAATATCTAGCATGAAAGCTGGCCATCAATAGTCGCTATGCATACAATTATGGTATCCCAATGAATTTTGTACTTTAAACTGGTTTGATTCTTATATATGATTCAACTGGGCTTGTAATAATTTCACATTAGAAAGGGATTATAGATCAATCATAAAAGTATTGCAGTTCTTCAAATTCATATTCCATGATGTAAAATAGATCTATATTCAGAGAAACACAACAGTTCTACTGAGACATCAGCATTGTTCATTGAAGATTAAACACCATAAAGGTTGGTGCCCATAAGTACTGTAGTGATCAATTATAGAACGTGTCTTCTTCCAATATTTTGAAGATGTTCACTAAGTTTAACGTTACTGCCATATTTAGCAGGGTTATATTTTACACAACAGGGATAAATTAAGATCCATATCCCGGTACTAATTTTGACATTAGGCAATTGTTAGAACTCTGAATATTATGCGATTGATATATAACACTCCAAGCTTTCCTTAGACCAGGTAGCTGCCACTTTAGGTTTATTTGACTGCATCAATTAATGATTTCCAAATTCATGGGTATCTTTCAAAACAACTACAATTGTACACAATGTATCACATCTTTTTATAGTCTTACAGGATGGTCATGACAGGGTTTTTGGTCATTTTTACATAATGGCCCTACAACTACAAGAGTCTGTTTAAAAAAGTCATGCTGTGTTCAGTAAACATGTAGTTCCTAAAATGGTCAGAAAAACTGCTAGGTACCTCTTTTTCTGAGGAATAGCAAAAGTTCCAAATGTGTATAATCATTGTTGTTTTGAGGGTACCCTCAAGGAATGTTGTAGGTGATTGCAGTGCTATAAATCTATAGAGAGTAGATTCCCTAGAATAGGGAAAGGAGGATTCAAAAGTCAATCTTGTTCTCTGTGTTCATACATCATCAGTTCAGAATGTTTCCTAAGTTCATTTCAGTTTATAAAATCTTGCAACAGCAAAACAGTCTTCTCATACATTTCTTTTCAGGCTTGTCACAACTAATGGAGTAAAAAGAACTGAACACACTACCCAGTTTCACAAATTAGCAGAGGGTTGTGATGCTAATTAGTCCTTGAGTGTTTGTGTTCTCGGAAAAAAATATTCAAATGGGTTTTCGCCCTTCTGTGGCCCAGGTAAAGCCCTGATAACTGCGGTTATTGGCGAGTAACTATCCGTGGTTACTCGCCGATAACCACGGTTATAAGGGCTTGACCCGGCCCTGACCCAGTAATAGGGCAAACATAATGAAAAGTGATGAAAAAAAAGTCATTTGCATTTGTTTACATAACAATTTTTGGCTCTGCTACTGCTGTTATAAACTGCTTTAAATCATTGGTACAGGTTTTGATACAGGATTCATAAACTTGATAGAGTCACGACTCACTTCTATGAAGCCAATGTCACACATAGATTTAACAGTGTTTGTGAAGCAATGAAATGATGGTTTCAGCAGACTCTAATGATTTCCTTTGAGCTTGAAACACTGATATTTATTCTAGATGAAACATTGATTTCCTTTCTCAAAATTCTAAAAATTCCTTACTTTGTTTTAGCTCGAGGAAACGCTGATATTTTGATATTTGAGATTCCTTTCTCAAAAAAAAAAGAACTCAAAACGCTGATTTCATTTGAGCTTGATAGAGGCTACAATAAAACGCTGTCTAAGAAACTGCCCCTGCCCGCTGGTCAAACTTCCACCTTAATTGCAGCCATAAATCGAAAAATTTTATGGCGTTGTCGAGTTGTATTGTTCAATAATGTGGGTGTGCCTCGTTATTATTTGGCATTAATAGTTTGAGATTCATTAAGATTTCCCTGCATACCCATTCAATATCCACAATGAACACACATGTCACATATATTAAATATATTAATAGCTGTATAAATTTATAGTTTATAAAACATTAATTTGATATAAGATATATAATATATTTATAGTTTATAAATATTAATATATATTTTTTGATCGATCAAAAAAAGGGGCTGTCGCCCGTCTATTATAAAAAATTGAAAATACAAAAACTTGACAAAGTCAGTAATAGATCGAAGCCTTTAAATGAAAGGCAAATACTAACAATACTAGAGGAAATTAAAATAATTACAAAGACTTTAGCCCTAAGATTGGATGAATTAAGAGTTCAGCCTGCTAGTACTGCGGGTGATGGGCTTATCCTTTCCCACCTGAACTAACTGTTTTTTTTCCTGGCTTCATGCTTGCTTGAAAATTCTGATCTGAAGGAAGATGATTTTATTTGTCTACTTTTTGATCTGTTGATTTGGGGAGCATTTTAGAGATCTGCTTCTGGCTGCCCATTCCTATATAGATTTGAGCTTCCAAGTTTCTTGAGTTGGAGAATGACGGTCTGCCAGGTTTACTTTTTCCCACTTGAGGTGATTTTGTGGCCAAGTTTGAAGTTTCCAATCTACTTTTCTGATCTAATAGTTCCTTAAGTTGATGGAGAGAAAAATTCTCTAACCCTGTAATCTCTTCATGGGTTTCTCCCTGATCATCTTCCATTACAATCTCATCCTTTTTTCCTCTTCCTGGAGAGATTCAGGGCCAAACTTGTCTGGTGTATTATTCTGTTGGGTAAGGCAGGTCTCTGTGATCAATTCCTCGGCCATTGTATCAATGATATTTTTAGCTGGTTCCTCTACTTGGAGGCTGACACCTATAATGAGATTCCGCTTACTTTCACTTCCAAAGCTTTTGATTCTGCTTTTGTGCCCTTTGTTTCTTAGGTTCTTCAAAATCTTCCACTATTTTCCCTTGATTTGATTGGCTTTTGTCTAGGCAATTTTTGGCAAAGTGCCCATGGGTATGACAATTTCTGTACCTGAAAGGAATGTTTTCATAATCCAAGTCTTGAAGCCATTCTCTTGTTTCTAATTGGAATTTAATTGCTAGGGGAAGGGGCTTGGATAGATCCAATTTTACCCAGATTCTTGCATAAACAACCATGTGTTCTATTTCAGTTGTCTTCGCCATGCAAATAATTTCCCCAAGTTGGTTGCCCACTTGTTTGAAATATCTTCAGACCACTATTCCGTTGGTAAACCGAATAGTCGAATCGAGACTGGAACAAGTGTTAAGTGCTCTGTTTTCACATTAAATCCTTCTTCCCATGGCCTCTTGTACAGGGAACTCTGCCCATGAACCATGGGCCATTTTTGAAATATTCATCTTTCTGATTGGCAAAATAAAAAATAACTTGGAAAAAGCCATGAGGAAGAAGGATTACTTGTCTTGCAGATTGAATGCCCCATGTTTTGCATAACCAAATATGTAAATCACCACGGCTGGGTCAATACCCTAAGAATATGTAAATTAGGGCGCGCTCTTTAAAACGGTTGACTGTGCTTTTAAGTTCTTTGTTAAAAATTTTAATCACAGGAATCTCTTCCAAAGCTTGCATGGCAAAGCTCTGGTAGTTGATCTTTGTCCACGTGTTGAGGGCGTTGGTTGCTCACCTTGATCTCTTTGTTTTGGATTAATTTTCGTTGTCTCCTTTGCTTTTCCATTGTCATTGAACTACCTCGACACCACAACTGCAGGGGAGGAGGGTTTTGAGCCCAAAGTGTCCAAAAATCCGTGCATGAGGAGAGTTCTATCCGGCCGTAGGAACATCTTACCCTTCTCATTGACACTTGCAAGATAGTGGGTTTCTGGTTGCTTAGGGCTCCACCTTTGCGTACGCCTCCTTGGTCAATATCAATGCGGTAGTCTTGGATCGTAATAGCCCCAAACCAACTATACAACTTACAGATGAAAAACTCTTTATTTTCTCATTTACAATATTATTTTTAATGTATGGCAATCGTGTATATTTCATTTTCCCAAGTAACATTTTTTTAGTTAAATTTTAAAATATTAATATGATATATTTATAGTTATATTTTAAAATTAATATTTTATTTTAAAATATAATATAATAATATAGTTTAAGTTATATATAATATAATATATTTATAATTTATAAAGATATTAACACATATTTAATAGTTTTAAATTTATTATATATATATATATTATATATATTTTGATAGAACTGGGTTAAAGTGACCCTCACCCGTACAAAGATAATAGTCGAGCTACAAAAATCGATAAAAGGATAGGAAAACCTTATTAAATCCTTTCGTGAAACAGGGCAAAAACCCTCAACGGAAGAAGCCAAAAATAGAAAATAGAGAACAAACCCTGTAGCCAGATACACACAAAAACCACAACAACGAGTCCAAAGGCTACCATAAAACCCTATAAACCACAACAACGAGTCCAAAGGCTACCATAAAACCCTATAGGCAACACGAGCACATATGCATGAAACAAACTGAAAGCCAAAGCTAAGAAAACCAAACCACAGACTAGGTAGAAGCTGCCATTCTTGGCTCAACACCCGCGTTGTCCCCAAACCGAACAACCCATTGCTCCTTAAGACAAAGAAAGCCCAACCGCCGAGGCACCACAACTGCTGGTCCCACCATCAGGGTCATGAGGAACATCAAACCTTCTTTTGTTGCCATGCTTCACACCATAGCCCACCCGACCTTTAGTTATGCCAAAATTGCCACTCCCACTCCCACTCCCACTCCCACGGGGAGACGGCTCCCCCACCTCCCAAATCCTTCTAGTTGGCATGAAGATGCCACCCAACCCCATTTCATCAACCATAGCTTGCATACATCGCTGCATGTGAATTGACGCAAACCTGTGAGTCACAGGGCCCCGAGAAAGATTGACTAGTCCTTACCATCAAGACGATCCATAATCGCCAAGACCCCTTTACCACCACAGAATTTCACCAGGAACTGAGTAGGTAAAACAATCACATTTGACTCAAATCGACCTAAAACTCTATCAAGAGAGAGAAGTGGAGCCAAGAGCTCTTCTAAGGGCAAGGCAGTGCCCACTACCCCAGCGAGTTGGTTAGAATGAAGCATGTCACTCAACTACAGTAGAAGGGCTATTTGACATACAAAGCACACCTCCAAATCTCTAAACATAGACAACTGAACAAAACCCAGACAATTGTTCCTAAAAAAGGGAAGAGAGTGAACATCCCCACAAATGAGCCTATCCAACCTTAAGTTGAAGCCTCCCTGAATGCCCAACAAGACTAAGGATTCAACCACGTGGCGAGCAACTTCATAATCCTTCACAACCCGGAGCATATTGCTAGCAAAAATTGAAGCACGTTTGAGTTCGTCTTGTTTCTCCATACCCCCTTAAGATATCCCTCCAAGAACCACCTTAATGGCATCAAGAACATCCTCGTTAAGAGCCTAGAAGATTAACCTTACCTTTGTTTAGCACGGGATATACTGAGAGGGGGGGTGAATCAGTATATCATAAATCTTATAAACTTTCCCATAATCAAATTTCACTTTAACATACATTCAAAATATGTAATAAAACTGAAATAATAAACACCACACAAGATAGAGAGACATCAGATTTAACGTGGAAACTCAATGTGAGAAAAATCACGGAGAACAATCTCAAGTATATGAATGAGCACCAACTCAAACTACAATATTCACAAGTACCAACCTGCAGGAGCACCAACCCCTTTGTTGAGCACCAACACATCAACTATTTGTGAGCACCAACCCACAGAAGCACCAACCCCTTTGCTGAACACCAACACATCAATAATTCATGAGCACCAACCCACAAGAGCACCAACCCCTTTGTTGAGCACCGACACAACTATTCGTGAGCACCAACCCACAGGAGCATCAACCCCTTTTGTGTATACCACAACTATCTCTCAATGTTGCTATCTCAACAAATGATAGTTCATTACAATTTCTTTCCTCTCTCTCCTCTGCTCTTCTAAGCTAGATATAACAAATACAAATCATACTCTCTCACATGTTACAAATGGCTTCTCAAGCCTTTATTTATAGCTTTCCAAATGACTTTTGGCTTTTCCCCTTTGTGACCCTTCAATCCTCATGAAAAATGGTGCCAAACTTGCATGACCCTTCGTATCCTTGCATTTGAAAAGTCATGTGGTGACCCTTCATAAGCAAAAGCATCCTTTCCTTTTTTGTCTTTATCTTGATGACTTTTCATATTCCTCAAAGTGTCCCTTCATGAGAAATTGCGTCCTTCCTCTTTTGTCTTTACTTGGTGACTCTTGAAATTCTCCAAGATGATTGTTCATGGGAAAATGCGTCCCATTTTTCTTTTGTCTTTATCCAGTAACTCTTTGATTTCTTTATGGGCCCTTCTTTTGTCTTATATGCAACCAAAAAAATATTCGTTAATATTAAATAAATATTAACACACATTAGCCAAGATATAACTATTACAAACATCATTAAATGCAATGGGGCCTTTATCACCAATAATGCTAGACCTTTGACATCAATGACAATATTTTCAGCAATCTCCCCCTTTGTCATTGATGGCAACCTCAATCTTGAAACTGCCACATCTTGAAACCTGTACATACTATCATTTGAAAATATACGGTAACTCCTCCTTATTGCAGTACCCTGTACCTGTTTCTGCACCTGTCCCTGTTATTCTCTTTTTGACATCAAAGGCAAAGGGCCTACTTGAAGCTAACACTTAGCTTCTCTTGAACTGATGCTGAATTTCAATGGCAGGGAGTAAAAGAAATTACTCTCAATTTTTTTCGTAGATACTCAAATGTGTCTTTTGGTGGTGCCTTTGTGAAAATATCTACAATCTGCTCTGTAGTACTGATATTTTTCATCTTACCCTGTTGATCTGCAATCTGCTCTCCCAAGAAGTGATATCTAATGAGAATATGTTTTGTTTTTGAATGCATTACTGGATTCTTCGAAATATTTATAGTATTTGTGTTATCACAAAAAATGAAAATAGGTTCATCATACTTTACCTTGATATCTTCCAAAGTTTGCTTCATCCAAAGCACTTGAGTACAACACCATACTGCTGCAATATATTCTGCTTCAGCTGTAGAAAGTGATACTGAATTCTGCTTCTTGTTTAGCCATGATACTAAGCTATCACCAAGGAAAAAAACTCTTCTACTTGTACTCTTTCTGTCATCCAAGCAACCTGTCCAATCTGAATCTGTATAAGCAACTAAAGTAAAATCTCTCCTTGTGGGATACCATAATCCATAATCCAATGTCCCCTTGATATATCTGAATATTCTCTTCACCAACTGAACATGACTATCTTTTGGAGATAACTGATATCTTGCAACCATACTTACTTCATGCATGATGTCTGGCATCGATGCTGTCAAATATAAAAGACTACCAATCATAGATCTATACAAAGATTGATCTGTAACAGGGGAATCTTTATCTTTGCTCACTTTATTCCCTGTACACATTGGTGTGCCAACTGGTGCACAATTCTCAAAATCAAAATTTTTCAACATTTTTTTGTCATATTTACTGAGATATGAAAATTCTTTTATTTGATTGAAATATTTGCAATTTTAAGAAAAATGATAATTCTCCAAGCATAGACATCTCAAATTCTTTTTGCATTCTATCAGAAAATTATTGTCATCTTTTCAATATTTCTTCTAAAAATGATATCATCAACATATACCACAACAATCAATTGATGCTCACCTTCTGTTTTGATGTAAAAATTACTATCAACAAATCTTCTTTTGAATCCTTGATCTTGCAAGGACTTATCAAGTCTTGCATACCAAGCTCTGGGAGCTCGTTTCAATCCATACAATGCTTTCTTCAATCTGTATACATGGTTACTAATATTTAAGAGAATAAATTCTTTAGGCTGCTCAATGTAGACCTCTTCTTCAAGATTCCCATTTAAGAAGGCAGATTTGACATACATCTGAAACACTTTGAAAATTTTAAACATTGCATATGCAAGAAACATTCTAATAGCTTCTAACTTTGCCACTGGTGTAAGTTTTTTCAAAATCTATTCCCTCAATTTGAGCATATCTTTTACATACTAATCTTGTTTTATTTCTGGGCACTTCTCCATTTTCATTCAACTTATTTCTATAAACCCATTTTGTTCCAATCACATTGTGATCTTTTGGTCTAGGCACTAATTCTCAAGTATCATTCTTTTTTATTTGATTTAATTCTTCATCCATAGCCTTAACCCAATGCTCATCATGTCTAGCTTCTGAAAAAGTTCTAGGTTGAATTTTAGATAACAAAGAGAAATTAACTTGCTCAGATTCATTTACCATCATTTTTCTGGTGCGAATTCTTTCATTTGTCCCCGATGATGTCACTTTCATTATGATTTCTCTGAACGTATTTGGATGGAGTTTTGATGCCTTTTTCTTCCTCTTCAGCTTCATCTGATTCTTTAAAGCCTTCCTCTTCAATGATTTCAGGAATGTCTACTGGATCACTAATTTTTTGTGTTCCATCTTTTTCTATCATGACACTTGCAATTTCAACAATTTTTTTGGTTCTTTTGTTATAACATTTATAAGCTTTACTTTTGCAAGAATAACCAAGAAATATACCTTCATCTGCTCTGGATTCAAACTGACTAAGTTTTTCATTGGTTCTCTTTATGAAGCATTTGCTATTGAAAACTCTGAAATAATCAACTGTTACTGGTTTGCCTTTTCGTAGCTCATAAGGAGTCTTATCACTATTGACTCTTAATAATGCTCTATTCAGAATATGCAGTGCTGTACCTTCTCTCTCTAATATTCATCTGCTATCTTGGATTCATTTAACATTGTCCTCGTCATCTCCTGAACTATTATATTTTTTCGCTCAACTACTCCATTTTGCGGTGGGGTTTTGGCTGCTGAATAATGTCTCTTTATTCCATAATCTTCGCAAAACTCAATAAATTGATCTGACATGAATTCTCCTCCTCGATTTGATCTTAGACACTTAATCTTCAAACTAGTTTCATTCTCAACCAATGCTTTGAATGTTTTGAAATGTCTAAAAGCTTTTGATTTTTTCTTTAGAAAATATTATCCAAGTCATACGTGAAAAATCATTAATAAGCAACATGAAATATTTATCACTTTGAGTACTTTGAGTTCTCATAGGTCCACATAGATCAGTGTGAACAAGCTCTAGCATCTGAGTGGTCGAGTACTTTTTTGTTTTGAACTGTTTTCAAGCCTGCTTCTCATGCTGGCAAGGTCCACAAAGCGTGTCGGATGGCTTTGTAATTTTTGAAAGATTTCTGATTGCTTGCTTTTTGCTGATGTTGACAAGATTGTCAAAATTTATGTGCCCCATTCCCCTGTGTCATAGCCAACTTTCTTTAAAATGACTCAAACATCTTTGACCTTTGATGTCTGATAGCATATATAAGTTATTTTTGAGCATCTGCAATCAATACATCTGAATCTTTTCTTCTAATTTTACAACTTTTTGCATAAAACTTTAGTGTGTCTCTGATCATACATTTGACTTACACTCAAAAGATTATGCTTAAAACCTACATATAAAACATTTTCAGTTTTAGGTCTACCTTAATCCAAACTTAATGTACATTTTTCAACAATTCTGACAGTAGTATTGTCTTCAAATTTCACTGTGCCACCATTGATTTTCTTCAAGGTTATGAACTTGATCTTGTCCCCTGTCATGTGCCTTGAATATCCACTGTCAATGAACCATGGCTTTTCTTCATTTTTTGCATGCAAAGTTGTTTGAACCAATATAAAATCTTCAGGTTGTTTTTTCTGCCATGTCTGAACCTTCTTTTTGATGAATGGAGTCTTGAAACTCTGGTCTTTTTTGACTGACTCAAACACGCTTCTACAGTATCGAGCTATGTGTTCGAAATTGTTACACTTGTAACAAATTATGGCCTCTTCATCAAAGCTTGATAGATGAACAAAAGAGTTGTAGCTTCTGTTTGACTCTACATGACTTTCTTTTTTCTTATTTCTGAAACTGTTAGGTCTTTTTTTATATTTTAATTTCCTGTGACTATATCCATTACAATAAAAATAGTAACCATAAAAATGTGACCTGTTTGTGTATCTCTGATCTGATTGCTTTTTGTAGCTTTGTTCTTTCCAGCGTTCTTTGTTTGAGATGTCCTTTATATTCTTCACCTCTTCCTTTTTTGTTTTTTCTTTTGTAAGAGCTTCAACATAGCTCTTTTTCTATTCAAATTTGATACTTGTCTTATCTGATATTGCCTTTTGGCTTTTTAATATTTTATTCAGCATATTAGTGCTATTCTCAAATATTGAATCATTAGCTACTTTATATCATTGATTTCTTTATTTGTTTTATCAAGATCTGCTTTTAAAGAAGCAATTTCAATAACATATTTTTCACATTTTTTTCTTACTATTTTCAACTGTGTCGTTAGATCTTCTTTATTCTTCTTGACTTCTTCAAAGTGTGCTTGTAGATCTTTAATTATTTTCTTTGACTCATTTTCATTTTTCTCGATCTGACGTTTCAATCTTCAATTTTTTTCAACAGCTTTTAACTCTTCTAAGGCACAAATGAGTTCTCCTTTTAGATTCACTTCGGCTTCATCCTCTTCTTCTTGATCATCTATACTTTTGCTTGCAGAGGCATTTTCATGTATGGGCATGAATAAAATCTCTTCTTTTGATTTTAAACTTGAATTTGCAACCTCTAGATGATTCTTAAGATCTTGAATAAATCTTATTTTCTTTTGCTTCTATAGCCAACTTAGAATCCAAGATACACACCTGTTCCTTAAGAGCCTCAACCATAGATTTTAATTTTTGATTCTTCTTCTTTAGCTGCTTGACCATCTTGTGCTTTCCCAATCTACCTTCAAGCTGTAAATTTTTTTCAAAAAGACCCTGCTCTGATACCAATTGTTAGGCACGGGATATAATGAGAGGGGGGGTGCATAAGCATATCATAAATCTTATAAGCTTTTCCTTAATCAAATTCCATTCTAACATACATTCAAGATATGCAATAAAATTGAAATAATAAACACCTCACAAAATAAAGAGACACCAGATTTAATGTGGAAACCCAATGGGAGAAAAACCACGGAGAACAATCTCAAGTATATGAATGAGCACTAATTCAAACTACAATATTTGCAAGCACCAACTTGCAGGAGCATCAACCCCTTTGTTGAGCACCAACACAACTATTCGTGAGCACCAACCCACAGGGGCATCAACTCTTTTGCTGAGCACCAACACAACAATAATTCGTGAGCTCCAACTTACAGGTGCACCAACCCTTTTGCTGAACACCAACACAACAATAATTCTTGAGCACCAACTCACAAGAGCACCAACCCCTTTGTTGAGCACCAACACAACTATTCATGAGCACCAACCCACAGGAGCATCAACCCTTTTTGTGTATACCACACAACTATCTCTCAATGTTGCTATCTCAACAAATGATAGTTCATTACAATATCTCTTCCCTCTCTTTTCTGCTCTTCTAAGCTAGATATAACAAATACAAATATCTCACATGTTACAAATGGCTTCTCAATCTTTTATTTATAGCTTTTCAAATGACCTTTGGCCTTCCCCCTTTGTAACCCTTCAATCTTTATGAAAAATGGCGCCAAACTTGCATGACCCTTCGTATCCTTGCATTTGAAAAGTCATATGGTGACCCTTCATAAGCAAAAGCGTCCTTTCCTCTTTTGTCTTTATTTTGGTGACTTTTCATATACCTCAAAGTGTCTCTTCATGAGAAATTGTGCCCTTCCTCTTTTGTCTTCACTTGATGACTCTTGAAATTCTCTAAGATGACTCATCATGGGAAAATATGTCCCATTCTTCTTTTGTTTTTATCTCGTGACTCTTTGACTTCTTTATGGGCCCTTCTTTTGTCTTATATGCAACCAAAAATATATTCGTTAATATTAAATAAATATTAACACACATTAGTCAAGATATAACTATTACAAACATCTTTAAATGCAATGGGGCCTTTATCATCAATAATGCTAGACCTTTGACATCAATGACAATATTTTCAATAATCTCTCCTTTTGTCATTGATGGCAACCTCAATCCTAAAACTGTCACATCCTGAAACTTGCACATACTATCATTTGAAAACATACAATAACTCTAGTAACCTGTACTGGTTTTCGCCCCTGTTCCTGTCCCTGTTATTCTTCCCCTTTGACATCAATGGCAAAAGGCCTACTTGGAGCTAACACTTAGCTCCCCTTCAACTGATGCTGAATTTCAATGGCAGGATGTAAAAGAAACTACTCCCAATTTCTCTCGCAGATTCTCAAATGTGTCTTTTGGTAGTGCCTTTGTGAAAATATCTGCAATCTGCTCTGTAGTACTGTTATATTCCATCTTATCTTGTTGATCTGCAACTTGCTCTCTCAAAAAGTGATATCCAATGGGAATATGTTTTGTTTTTGAATGCATTATTGGATTCTTCAAAATATTTATAGCACTTGTGTTATCACAAAAAATGAAAATAAGTTCATCATACTTTACCTTGATATCTTCCAAAGTTTGTTTCATCCAAAGCACTTGAGTACAACACAATATTGCTGCAATATATTCTGCTTCAACTGTAGAAAGTGATATTGAATTCTGCATCTTGCTTAACCATGATACTAAGCTATCACCAAGGAAGAAAACTCTTCCACTTGTACTCTTTCTGTCATTCAAACAATCTGTCCAATCTGAATCTGTATAAGCCACCAAAGTGAAATCTCTACCTGTGGGATACCATAATCCATAATCCAATGTCCCCTTGATATGTATGAATATTCTCTTCGCCCATTGAATATGACTATCTTTTGGAGATGATTGATATCTTGCAACCATACCTATTGCATGCATGATATCTGACATCGATGCTGTCAAATATAAAACACTACCAATCATAGATCTATACAAAGATTGATCTGTAACAGGTGAATCTTCATCTTTGCTCACCTTATTTTTGTACACATAGGTGTGCCAACTGGTGCACAATCCTCAAAACCAAATTTCTTCAATATTTTTTTGTCATATTTACTTTGAGATATGAATTTTTTTAATTTGATTGAAATATTTGCAATCCTAAGAAAAATGATAATTCTCCAAGCATAGACATCTCAAATTCTTTTTGCATTCTATTAGAAAATTTTTGTCATTTTTTCAATATTTTTTTCAAAAATGATATCATCAACATATACCACAACAATCAATTGATGTTCACTTTCTGTTTTGATGTAAAGATTACTATCAACAAATCTTCTTTTGAATCTTTGATCTTACAGGGACTTATCAAGTCTTGCATACCAATCTCTGGGAGCTTGTTTCAATCCATACAATGCTTTCTTCAATCTGCATACATGGTTATTAATATTTGAGAGAATAAATCCCTCAGGCTGCTCAATGTAGACCTCTTCTTCAAAATTTCCATTTAAGAAGGCAGATTTGACATCCATTTGAAACACTTTGAAATTTTTAAACACTGTATATGCAAAAAACATTCTAATAGCCTCTATCCTTGTCACTGGTGCAAAAGTTTTTTCAAAATCTATTTCTTCAATTTGAACAAATCCTTTACATACTAATCTTGCTTTATTTCTGGTCACTTCTCCATTTTCATTTAACTTATGTCTATAAACCCATTTTGTTCCTATCACATTGTGATCTTTTGGTCTAGGCACTAATTCTCAAGTATCATTTTTTTATATTTGATTTAATTTTTCATCCATAACCTTAACCCGATGTTCATCATGTCTAGCTTTTGAAAAAGTTTTAGGTTGAATTTTAGATAACAAAAAGAAATTAACTTGCTCAGATTCACTTACCATCATTTTTCTGGTGCAAATTCATTCATTTATGCCCCCGATGATGTCACTTTCATTATGATTTTTCTAAACGTATTTGGATGGAGTTTTGGTGCCCTTTTTCTTCTCCTTATCTTCATCTGATTCTTCCAAGCCTTCCTCTTCAATGATTTCATGAATGTCTACTGGATCACTGATTCTTTGTGTTCCATCTTCTTCTACCCTGACACTTGCACTTTCAACAATTTTCTTGGTTCTTTTGTTATAACATTTATAAGCTTTACTTTTGCAAGAATAACCAAGAAATATACTTTCATCTGTTCTGGATTCAAACTTACTAAGTTTTTCATCGGTGCTTTTTATGAAGCATCTGCGACCGAAAACTCTTAAATAATCAACTGTTGCTGGTTTGTCTTTCCATAGCTCATAAGGAGTTTTGTCACTATTGACTCTTAATAATGCTCTATTCAGAATTTGCACTGCCATACCAATCGCCTCTCTTCAATATTTATCTGCTATCTTGGATTCATTTAGCATTGTCTTCGCCATCTTCTGAATTGTTCTATTTTTTCGTTGAACTACATTTTGCTGTGGAGTTTTGGCTGCTGAATAATGTCTCTTTATTCTATGATCTTCACAAAACTCAGTAAATTGATCTGACATGAATTCTCCTCCTCGATCTGATCTTAGACACTTAATCTTCAAACTAGTTTCATTCTCAACTAATGCTTTGAATGCTTTGAAATGTCTAAAAGCTTCTGATTTTTTCTTTAAAAATATTACCCAAGTCATACGTGAAAAATCATCAATAAGCAACATGAAATATTTATCACTTTGAGTACTTTGAGTCCTCATAGGTCCACATAGGTCAGTGTGAACAAGCTCTAGCATCTGAGTGGTCGAGTACTCTTTTGTTTTGAACCGCCTTTTACCCTGCTTCCCATGCTGACAAGGTCCACAAAGCGTGTTGGATGGCTTTGTAATCTTTGGAAGATTTTTCACTGCTTGCTTTTTGCTGATGTTGACAAAATTGTTAAAATTTATGTGTCCCATTCTCCTGTGCCATAACCAACTTTCTTCAATCTAACTCAAACATCTTTGACCTTTGATGTCCGATAGCATATACAAGTTTTTTCAAGCATTTGCAACCAATACATCTGAATCTTTTCTTCTAATTTCACAACTTTCTGCATAAAATTTTAGTGTGTGCCCTTGATCACACATTTGACTTACACTCAAAAGATTATGCTTAAGACTTTCTACGTATAAAACATTTTCAGTTTTAGTTCTCTCATTATCCAAACTTAGTGTACCTTTTCTAGCAATTTTGGTAGTAGTATTGTTTTCAAATTTCACTGTGCCACCATTGATCTTCTTCAAGGTTATGAACTTGCTCTTGTCTTCTGTCATGTGTCTCGAACATCCACTGTCAATGAACCATGGCTTTTCTTTATTTCTTGCATGCAAAGCTGTCTGAACCAACATAGAATCTTCAGGTTGTTTCTTCTGCCATGTCTGAACCTTCTTTTTGATGAATGGAGTCTTGAAACTTTGGTCTTTTTTGACTGACTTAAACACGCTTCTACAGTATCGAGTTGTGTTCGAAATTGTTACACTTGTAACAAATTATGGCCTCTTCATCAAAGCTTGATAGAGGAGCAAAAGAGTTGTAGCTTCTGCTTGACTCTACATGACTTTTCTTTTCCTTATTTCTGAAATTGTTAGCTCTTTTTTTACATTCTAATTTCTTGTGACCATATCCATTACAATAAAAATAATAACCATAAAAATAGGACCTGTTTGTGTATCTCTGACTCGATTGTATTTTGTAGCTTTGTTCCTTCCAGCGTTCTTTGTTTGAGATGTCTTCTGTATACTTCACTTATTCCCTTTTTATTTTCTCTTTTGTAAGAGCTTCAACATAGCTCTTTTTCTTTTCAAATTCGATATCTGTCTTATCTGATATTGCCTTTTGGCTTTCTAATATCTTATTCAGCATATTAGTGCTATTCTCAAATATTGAATCATTGGCTACTCTATCATTGATTGTTTTATTTGTTTTATCAAGATCTGCTTTTAAAGAAGCAATAACAATAACATACTTTTCACATTCTTTTCTTATTATTTTCAACTGTGTCGTTAGATCTTCTTCATTCTTCTTGGTTTCTTCAAAGTGTGCTTGTAGATCTTCAATTATTTCCTTTGACTCATTTTAATTTTTTTCGATCTTACGTTTCAATCTTTGATTTTTCTTTTCAACAACTTTTAACTCTTTTAAGGCACAAATGAGTTCTTCTAGATTCACTTTGGCTTCATCCTCTTCTTCTTGATCATCTGTACTTTTGTTTGCAAAGGCATCTTCATGTATGGCCATGAATAAAATCTCTTATTCTTTTGATTTTAAACTTGAATTTGCAACCTCTAGATTATTCTTAAGACCCTGAATAAATATCTAATTTTTTTTTGCTTTTATAGCCAACTTAGAATCCAAGATACACCCTTGTTCTTTAAGAGCCTCAACCACAGTTCAATTCTTGATTCTCCTTCTTTAGCTGCTTGACCATCTTGTGCTTTCCCAACCTATTTTCAAGCTGTAAAACTTTTTAAAAAAGAACTTGCTCTGATACCAATTGTTAAACACAGGATATATTGAGAGGGGGGTGAATTAGTATATCATAAATCTTATAAACTTTTCCTTAATCAAATTTCACTTTAACATACATTCAAGATATGCAATAAAACTGAAATAATAAACATCACACAAGATAGAGAGAGACATCAGATTTAACGTGGAAACCCAATGTGAAAAAAACCACGAAGAACAATTTCAAGTATATGAATGAGCACCAACTCAAACTACAATATTCGCAAGCACCAACTTGCAGGGGCACCAACCCCTTTGCTGAGCACCAACACAACGATAATTCGTGAGTACCAACCCACAGGAACACCGACCCCTTTGTTGAGCATCAACACAACAATAATTCGTGAGCACCAACTCATAGGAGCACCAACCCCTTTGCTGAGCATCAACACAACAATTATTCGTGAGCACCAACTCACAGGAGCACCAACCCCTTTTGTGTATACCACACAACTATCTCTCAATGTTGCTATCTCAACAAATGATAGTTCATTACAATCTCTTTTCTCTCTCTCCTCTGCTCTTTTAAGTTAGATATAACAAATACAAATCATATTCAATCTCACATGTTACAAATGGCTTTTCAAGCTTTATTTATAGCTTTCCAGATGACCTTTGGCCTTCCCCTTTTGTGACCCTTCAATCCTCATGGAAAATGGCGCCAAACTTGCATGACCCTTCGTATCTTTGCATTTGAAAAGTCATGTGGTGACCTTTCTTAAGCAAAATCATCTTTTCCTTCTTTATCTTTATCTTGATGACTTTTCGTATTCCTCAAAGTGTCCCTTCATGAGAAATTGCGTCTTTCCTCTTTTGTCTTCACTCGGTGACTTTTGGAATTCCCCAAAATGACTGTTAATGGGAAAATGCGTCTCATTCTTCTTTTGTCTTTACCCCATGGCTCTTTGACTTCTCCATGGGCTCTTTTTTTGTCTTATATACAACCAAAAATATATTCGTTAATATTAAATAAATATTAACATACATTAGCCAAGATATAACAATTACAAACATTATGAAATGCAATGGGGCTTTTATCACCAATAATGCTAGACCTTTGACATCAATGACAATATTTCCAACAACCTTCTGTTTGACACTCCCGAAACGCCATTTCCCTTTTCTCAGCCCCTAAGGGAGAGAATTGGTTCAATCAAAGCAAGGTTATTCATGGCGAAATTCATTGTCGAGAGCTCACTTCCACCCAAATCATTGCTTTGCCGAGGAAAAGAAAACAGAGGAACCAAGCACCAAACCAACTCAGATAAACCAAAGAAAAAACAAAGCATGCAACATTGAAAGCGGCATGTCGAGTGAAAGATCACATGACGCCGCATTGGTTAATCATGAATGTGACAATCCTTGAGAGCTAAGGCGCAACTCAAACACATCATGTCAAATGATGACCCCAACCAAATGACCTTAAAATGATTATCCTTTATTTAATCAATCAATTCACCGCTTGGCCATAACTCAAACTCATTATCAATGGTTTATTCATTTTGTTGATCAACACCACTATTTGCTACAAAGTCTGCATGAGTGTTGGCTTCTTGATAGCAATGAGAAGTCAACTAGGATGCAAAAGACTCTAACAAGGGCCAAGCATTCGCCAAGATATTATTAATGTTAAATGCTTTGGCATGCTGATTACGCAAAACTGACAATCACCATCGAGTCCCCCTCAATGATCATATGCTCAATACTGCACTGGTGAGCCATCTCAAGAAAAAACTGCTGCTTGGGCTTCAACTTCATTATTAGTTCCATCGAACAATTTTGCCAACATTACCCTTATTAAAGAACTAGAGCAATCTCTCAAAATGCAACTTGCACTTGAGGCACTAAGATTCCTCCTAACAACACTATCAAATTATTTATAGATTTTTTAAATATATATATATATATTTAAAACATATTAGATGTATATATTTCTTTTAGTTGAATTTAATCATGAATTTTATAGCTAATTTTTTAGTAATGAATTTGTTACGAATTATATCCTCCACAAATTGGAACATGATTCGAAAACGGGTTTGAATGGGATTTCATCTTGGACTTACATGAGTAGTTGAACTTCTGACTATAAACTAGCCTATTTTCTCTCTCTTGAACTAGGGAAAAGGGGGGAAAAATGTCATTGTTTGATTTTTTCTATCACGATTTTCTGCTTTGCAATCTTCTGTCGGGATTTTATCATTGTCGTCTAATCATGTGAAGATCACAACCTAAATACATCAGTTAAGTCGCGATTAAGGCTCAAGGTTACTTGTGGGTTTTGATACAAAGGAGAGAAGGAACCTAGAGCCTATGTTGTCCGCGGGTTTTTCAGCATATTTTATGAATTTATATATTTTTTAAAAGTATCGACAAAGTTGCCGAGTCCCTAGTACGTGTCAAAATTTTGGGTTGCTGAGTAATTCTGAGTACAAGTTTTTAAACCATGCTTGAGACCACATTTCACCAAGACATTTTGTGAAACAATTCACGCATTGATTTCTTGCATCTACTTTTTGTGCCAACGTTCCAAAAAATTATACTTTCTTTGGCAGTTGTTTCTTGAGATGTTAAGATACAAATATCTAGAATACATAATGTAGAATATATACAAATCACATGCACAAGATGTTTAGTGTGCCAATTTTCCCTAACATTCAATATATTCAAAAATAGAAATAGAAATACCCTTGAGATGGGGCAACACCGTACAATATTCTTTAAGGAATGTATCTCTCCATAAGATCACCATATATAAAAATGCCACTTTAAGGGGGACAACCTCCAATATGCTACTTTACTCCAAACACTAAATGTTCCTTATTGCTTGATTCCAAATGAATAATATGACTCCTTATTTACAATATCTAATTTAATAACATTAGGGTAGGGGGTGATCCTTTAACCCACTCATTATCCAATACAAGTGACCCTTATGTCCCAACACAACGAATGATTAGTTATGTGTGCCATATATAGGCATCTCCTCAACCTCTATATTTATTACGATACCATGGGCCGACATGAATAACGTTCCACTCCCCCTAAATGTTTCGCTTTGGAAACATGAGAAGATACCAAGTAACGAGACTTTTGCAAAATTGTGTATATTTGATTTCGTGCTCGATTATCCTTCCATCTATAAATTATTTTGATAGGTGATGGTCCTTGATGATTCATGGCTCCCATTGCGCTAGTCTAATTCCAGACTTGTCTATTGTTGTTTCTCCTTTGATGTTGTCCACAACTGTAATTGTCACTTCTATGATTTCATCTAGGTCCATAGTCATTTGTCTTTTGTTGCCCACATTCTGCCTCCACGATTGTTTCCTCTAAAGGTGATGTGGATGTTTATATACTACAACCGTTGTAGACCACCTTTTTTGTTTCAACGTTTTCTTCCACTTGTCCCTTTGACTTTTGAGTATGTGAAGGGTTTGAGATGTCTTCACAAGTACCCATGTCTATCTCATGCTTTCTTTCCAACTTTTCATTATGTTATTCTTCCACTACTTCCTTGTCCTCTTCTTTGGATTCTTCCTTGTACTCAA
Organism: Torreya grandis; assembly: GCA_037957365.1. NCBI lineage: Eukaryota > Viridiplantae > Streptophyta > Pinopsida > Cupressales > Taxaceae > Torreya > Torreya grandis. Next base: position 5,665,080 of record JARHVA010000188.1, read on the forward strand.
ATTAGTATCGTTCCATCGAATGACGTTTTGCAACCAAATAGGAGCTTCCCCATCTAGGCTATATGTGAAAATATCCCATTCAAGGTGCCTCTAACAATATTGTTTTCTAAATGTATTCCACCATTTTCTAGCATCGATATCATCTTTTCCAAAATACTTTGGTATCTCTATGATTCACAATTCATAGAAAAACTAGGGTTTCAAGAACACTTGCATTCATTTGATCGTTCTTCTTATCGTCATTGTAAATATAAAATATACGTATAGAAGAAAATCTAAAATATTTCTTTGTAGTGCAAAAAAACAACACTTGATTTGCTTACGTGGATTGAAAGATATGGATATTTTGCTAGGGTTGTGCCTTTAAAAATGACAAATATGCAGTTTTGAAAGTCAATGTTTAATGGTCATAACTTCCTCAATATTACTTAGAACTTTTAATGTAACCATTATTTGGAAATATCTTTTTGATGGTGTAGGATGTCTAATTCAGAAAATTTGGTAGGGAGATTGAAGCTTTTAAATATGACTATTTTTTCCTAGATTTTGTGCTGAAAAAATATTTCAAATATTAGATTTGCAGGGTCAACTTTACATGACGATATCTCCCTCAATATTGCTTTGAATTCTTAGTATGACCTTGTTTTGGAAAGCTTTTGAAAAGATATTTCTAATAGAGTAGGATTCGTTTGAATCAATAAAATATGGCAAGGATAGTGAAGTTTCTGACGCTGTTTGTTTTTGCCTCAATTCTACACTGAAAAAATTTGTCAAAACTTAGATTCACAAGGTCAACTTTGCACGACCATATTTCCCTTGATATTGCCCAAAATTTTTAGTGTAACCACTTTTTGGACAACTCTTGAAACTTTGTTCCAACCTTGCAAAAACCACCTCAATCAGAGATCCATGTGAGGAGATCAACCCTCTACAAGATACATTGTTTCTCCTTAAAAAAAAACAATCTATAAAATGTCATGTCTCCCTTTTGGACATGCCGCTATTGAAGATCTTTAGCCTTGCCTAGTTTCGCAAGGGCTAAGGGAAAAAGAAAGAAAAGAAGGGAAACATTTGGTTTTATTAAGAACACTTGTAAAAACACTTTATTGTTATAATTTTACTTAAGTTGGGGCTTTTTTGAGGGTCATGGTTACTAATCCACTCAAGTGGATTATAAGAGGTGTTCTTTTTATAATTTAAAAAATAAAATCAAAAAGGTATTTCTTTCCAAATTGGGTGCTTCACTTGGGGAGGAGTATAAAAGCATTTGAGGGTTCATTTGAAAAGCATCTTGGATCATATTTTGAATTTATAGTTTTGGGCACGAAAAAACTTGAGTTTTTGATTTGAAGACGAAAACCTTCAAACAAAGAGATTGATAACGCAAACCTTCATTCTTCTGTGGGGCACCTTCATCTTGGAGTTGTCATAGATCATCAAATTCAGAAAAAGACGAAAAGAAGGGTTTCCAAGTTGGGCGAATTGCTTGGAAGGTTGGTGAATTGCACTAGGACGGTGGCGACTAGCATTTGGAGACCCAAAGTTGGATTTTCAGGGTTGAAGACCCCTAATTTTAGGGCTGCGTTGGATTTAGAGTTGGAAACAATTAATTTCAACTAGGGTGACATGATTGAGGAGTTGTTTGTGAGGAATTGATAGGCTATTTCAAGCCTATTTAATATTTTGAATTTTCCTATATTTATTTTTGTATTTCTCTTTATTTTTAAGGATAATTTCCAGCATTTTCACTTTGGGGGCGCTTCTTCACTCGGGGAGGAGTATAAAAGTATTTGAGGGTTCATTTGAAAGGCATCTTGGATCATATTTTGAATTTATAGTTTTGAGCACGAAAAAGCTTGAGTTTTTAATTTAAAGACAAAAACCTTCAAGCAAAGAGATTGATGACGCAAACCCTCATTTTTCTATGGGGCACCTTCATCTTGGAGCTGCCATAGATCATCAAATTCATAAAAAGACAAAAAGAAGGGTTTCCAAGTTGGGCGAATTGCTTGGAAGGTTGGCAAATTGCATTAGGAGGGTGGCGACTAGGGTTTGGAGACCCAAAGTTGATTTTTCAAGTTTGAAGACCCCTAATTTTAGGGCTGCGTTGGATTTATGGATGGAAACAATAAATTACAGCCAGGATGACTTGATTGAAGACTGTGAAGGTTTGATAGGCTATTTCAAGCCTATTTAATATTCAGATTTTTTCTATATTTATTTATGTATTTATCTCTATTTTTAAGGATAATTTCCAGCATTTTCACTTTGGAAAAAGATAAAAAAGAACATTTAATTTGTTGTAATTTGCTACATGTTTGGTGCCAATGTGGCTGAGTTTATTGAGTGATTTGATACCATAAATATCATTACAGCATTCAGTAAATATTATGCTAGGGTTTCACTATATATTTTCAGTAATTTATGAGTTTTCGGCATTTAGGGTTTGGCTGAAAACATCAAAAAATATTTGTTTTGGCTTGGGTTTTGCATAAATGCTAGATTTTAGTAATATAACCTATTTTGGGATATTTTATGATATCACACAATTTGTCCAATTTTTTTTCGTTTTCCACATTGCCCAAATTGTAGCGCTAATACCACTTGTTTATATACAAATATCCACTAAACAAAAATAATGTAGAATATAACACAAATAAGATGCACAAGAGATGTTTGGTGCGCCAATTTTCCCTAATATCCAATATATAGAAATAGAAATCAAAATACCCTTGATGTAGGGCAACATTGTACAATATGCCTTAAGGAAGGAATCACTCCACAAGATCTCCAGATATGAGAATGTCACTTCGAGGGGGAAAACCTCTAATATTCTACTCCACTCCTAATGCCAAGACGATTATTGTTACTTGATTCCAAATGAATGATATGCCTCCCTATTTATAATATATAATTTAATAACATTAGCACAAATATCTTAAATATATATCTATCTGAAAAATGACGAGAGATACCAATTTTGAGACATCTATTTTGGATTTGTCACACAACACACCGATTTATGACTCTATTACCTTCTTTGCAAATTTCCTGCTAACTGGTGACCAAAGGCTTCAATCTAGCAGCATCACTGTGTCGGGTCTGAAAACAAAATTTCGGAAAAAAAAGGGGCTCACCATATCACTATAAATGCTCACCATATCACTATTTTTCGATCACCTTCTCCAAGTAAGAAGAAAAACACCTGTATGATGGTCAAATGAATGTCAAATTTAAGGTCGAAACTACTGCATGACAGTCAAATTGACGTCAAATTTAAAGTAGGCCATTTATATTGACATCTCACGCTCTTACATTCCAAAGCTCACATTTTAGCATTCTAAAGCTCCGATATGGACCTTGTATATACAATGGACTTCCAAACCTTATTTCAAAGCTCCCACATGGACTTACATGTACAATGGGCTTCAAAGCTTTATTCCAAAGTTCCCATATAGATTTCCAAACCTTATTCTAAAGCTCCCATTTGACACATTGGTAAGATGTCGGATTCAGTTGCTGAGTATGGATTTATACCTGCCAATCCATATATACACATAAAATGGACCTATCCAAACATTGTTCCAAAGCTCCCATTTTAGCACACATTGGGAGGATGTTGACATCAGTTGTTGGGCTTGGCTTTACACCTGTCAATTGCATTTTATGAAATATATGTAAGGCTTTTTCAACAAGTCCAAACTATGAAAATCCAACTATCTTTGTGTTCCATAAGACTGCATTCTATTGATGCATTTTGTTAAAACAGTTTTTGTAGCTGATAGCACTTGACATTTTAAAAAAATATATACCTATCAAGGCCAAATGCATACAAGTAATTGATGTATGTTTACGTGCATCTTGTAAAGCACCTCGAAGTACATCTGGCGAGGGTCGCAAATTCTTGCATGTAGGCCCATTTATTTAATCTAATTCCATTCTATAAAATCTGTCTCCAAGGAAGTGCTCCACTGCCTCCGCTGCACACCGTGCATTGGCCAAAACGCTCACCCCGATTGGAAGCCAACGTATATCCTTCAGCACTTTCTAATCACGTAGACAGGCACACATTGTGTTGTCCGCCAGGATTAATAGTTCCTCAATCAAATAATACTTGGGCACAATGCAGTGCCCCCATACCATGTTTTAAGTGATATCAGAAATCAGATTATAACAATATCTGATTAAAAAATAGGTCTTTTCTTTATTAAATATGTCATCAAACACTAGCTCCCTGTTTCCACAAGTTTCATCTTACAAATTTGTCATGGATTAAAAGCGACGTTGAAACAAGATAAAGATTCAACCGACTAGTTCAAACATGCAATAATTAAGTTTAAAACATTCCATTCTACTTTCCAGAAATCTCGAATCTTTCTGCTTCGACCAAGGTGGGCACAACCATCATGGGGCAGGTTTATCCTCCCAACAAAATGGAGGACAATCTATATCCCTTCGCCCTACCTCCATTGAAGTTAAACCCATCCATTTTCCAAGCATTGTGACAACAGAAAATCTATGGAACTCTTTTGGTGATTCACCTGCTTCATGGAGAAATCATACTAGCAGCTGACATATTCAAGGCAGGAGAAAATGAAAGACGACTCTTATACCAAAGGATACTTTCTAAGCTGAACTGTTATCAAATTGCATCATGTACGACAAAGGTGATTGCATGCACTCCAAAAGACATGACAGGTTTCAACAATACAACCTTAATAACTGAAATCATCATTGGCAGCATATACTGTATACAACCGTATCTAAGACTACCCTACCAAATACATTTTCACCTGGAATTGGAAGCAATTGTTTTTTTTATCAGCGCAATCAAATTTTAATGGATTAAATAAGAAATATCAATCAGATATGTTACCAGATCCTTCACCCCAGGGGGACCGGTCCCAGTACTGCAGATACCGGGTAGTGGTGCTTGTCCAAAACTCCTCTGGATGCGGCCCGGGTACTGCCCGACTGGGTCGGGTATGCCTAGGTGGTTCTAAAAAAAGTCAAAGATGGACTTTAAAAAACAAAAACAAAATAAAACAAAAATATGGGGAAACCCCAAAAGCCACTCTCACATTCATTTTATCATAAGTAAACAATGACAACAACAACAGCAACACACTTACCTCTCATTGCATACTTACAGTACCTCTCATTGCACATTTGCTCTCACACCTTTATTTTTCCAATTGCTTAGGGCTGAAACTCCATTCTTTTGCTAATCATACGTCACTGCATTTTTTCAATTGCTCGTGGTTCTAATGATTGATGCTCTTGACGAATAGCATTAGAATATAATGAATGTGCTGATTTATCTTGATTTTCGTGTATACATTTGCACTATGTACTTGTTCTAAGTTCGACCAATTATCAGCAGTGTTTTCAATTGTTTTGTGGTTATTTAACTTATTTGTTTACTCTGCATATTATGTGGTTAATTTTACTTATTTGGCTATATTTCTTAATATTTTATATATGTTTTGTACGGCTGTGCTTAAGCTGTACCCAGGCCGAAAAAAATTGCTGTATTAGCATACCCAAACCCCATACCTGTACCCGTACCAAGATCGGCTACGTAGTCAATCACATATACAAATTTTATTATGTCCTATTTGGTATGAAACACTTATTAACAAGACAGCTAACCTCCTTACCATGCGTCACTTGAATACCATCAAGTTTCCTTATACAGTTAGTAGTTCCAAAAAATAGTGCCACATGAATGCTAGGGTCAATGTTGGTCAAAGTGCAAGATCCCATTCTAAGGGCAAAAGCTCATGGATCATCAATAGTTATCAATTTTTAGCAGGCCAAATACACCTAAACTTTGTGGGGGTATATTACTTCCATAAAATTTTCCTTAAAGGCTACAACCTTATTGTGCTTGGCCAAGCGTTGACTGTTCCACACAATCCTATCATCACTTTGTGTGGACAAGGCTTCGTGTCATATCTAAGTGTTTCACATAGGTTTATCATGTTCCACTCTGCATGGAAATGGCTCCATTCCACAACTAGCTGTCCTGCACAGCTTTATCATGATCCACTCTGTGTGGAAATGGTTTCTTGCCATATCTAACCATCCCGCATAGTTTTATCATGTTCCACTCCATGTGGAGATAGCTGCCTGAATATCTAATTGTCTTGCATAGCAAGCACATTTTGATGATTCAGCTACCAATTTAGAGGAGTTTATTCCATATGGACCTTGGAAGTAAGGATCTTGCTTGCATCAATAATCTTTGGGCGAGTCTTGAAGTATGCCTCAAGACGTGTAACCAAGATTTGAGCTTCTCACCATTGAATCTGCATCTAAACAGGTCTTGATTTTTGCTTCTAACCGAAAAATGATTTTTAGTACTGCGCTTGCCCGTGGTTGATTTCACAGGAGCTCATCTGAAATTCTCTCATCATTTCTTGTATGTTGTCAGATTTTCGGCCTGACTGGTATGGATCTATTCAAGAGAACTGGTATTGGTCGATTCATGTGAGGTTTTTTTTTGTAGCTTTTAGAGCCATTCTGGATCAGATCTAGGATCAGGAAGAGGATCCACCAGGGTTTTTCAGCCAATGACCTGAAAAAAACTATAAGAATGTAGATGTGAAAATCAAAATTTCCTTCTCAATGCAAAAAACTTTTTAGTGGCTTTACCCGGATAGAAAGATGCGACGATTTTTGTCTTTCTTGATAGTGTCACGACTGCAAAAAATCATATTATAAGTATAACAGTTCCAAAAGGCCAACTTCATATGGTAAGTGGTTGTTGCTGATTTGATGAAAAAATAAATTATATTATATTAATGTCCACGAATGACCAAAAGTAGGTCAACGTGACTGGATAATACATCCAATTACTATAGAAAGTGCTAGGATAAAAGGACCCTAGGACCAATGACTAACCAAATAAAAGAAGAAGAAGAAAAGCACTGAAAATAAACAAGGGGTAAACCCAACATAGTAAAGTCCCCAACCCATGTGGTTAGGGTACCAATACAAATAGCCATGTTGAGGGTGGGGGAAGGAGGGAGGAAGAACCCCCAAAAAGCATGGGTTGAAAGTTGGAAAGGTTGGTTGGTAGTCCCATCAATGATCTCTGATCATGCCCGGGACAAAGGCATCATTTGTGTCGTCTATCACTATGAAAGGGCCAATACAGGGTTTGATAATGCTCATTGGGGAGTATCTAGGGTTGAGAGGGCCAGGTTGGGTAATGCTAGGAGGAAGCAAAACATGCCTCCTAGAGTCACTCCTAACATCCAAGGTTGAAGAAACTCTTGTAGCAGCAAAGAAACTCGTAATGTGTGCTTGTCCCCACAACCCGTGAAGTAGTCGCGAAGGAGCAGATCCACAATGCTGAGGAGCAAATCCGTGATGTTGAGCAAGGGTGGATCCCTATCATTTGGAGCTAGTGTGCTGGGGTACCTTGGTTGTAGTGTTGAGCAAAGATGAGCACCATCTCACTAACCTACCCTCCTCAGTGTGTGAATCAACAATATCCAAAGGGTGTTGGATGCCACTGACCTTCGTGATAGGCTGAAAGAAATAGGTGATCAGTTTGGGGGCTCTAGGGGTTCCCTGCAGGTGCTTGTGTTGAAGGGTGACAATCTCTCAAAGAAAAAGGGCCAGACATTGTTGGTTTGATTATTTGAAGAAAGTAGATAGAGAGTTGCTTGAGTCTCTTTAAAGACAATGGTATCTCTCCGGATCTCATAGTAAATAGGGCATTTGAAAAAGTAGCGTTCCTTAGTCTCCACCTCCCGGAGGGAGCAAAGACAACAGATCCGGTCCCCACATGGAATATGGTGATCAGCCTTAACCTGCAACTAGGTTGAGCACACCCTTAATTGGCTGAGGGAAAACCTCAAGTTGTGAGATTGATGAGATTGGAGATAGTCAGGGAGATGAATGACACCATCCACCACCCACATGAAATGCTCAACGGAAAAGGCAAGCTTGGTGTTGAGCAGTTGAGGAGGAGAGGTCTAAGTGACCGAGATGTACTACTTGTAGATATTCTCTCTGACAATTCTAATGTTGACCTCCTTTAAGGGAGGAGGCTGAGGAAGGGCACCCAAAGAGTACTTGAAAGGAGGTAACCTATCAATAGAGATGATGATAGATTGGAAGAGCAAACTAGTCTTAGAACACTACAACTTGAAGCTAAATTATCCATGGTTCTAAGTATATGAATGTAGAAGGTAAGGCCTGAAGATAGTCTCAAGGTGCAGACGCTGGGCGACAAACTCAGTTTCGACAATGTACTGAGGAATAGTCCATTTGCAATGGATCATACACTGAATCATGACTTTGGACCCCCTAAATACGATCTTGATGAACAAGCCCTAGACTAGGTCCCCAAACCTTGGACCCATAGAAAACCATAGGCTTGATGAATGTATTGAAGAGGTGCATCTTCAAAGGGATATCTTGGAAGTGGATCTAAAAACATTGGTGTTCCAAGACAAAAAGTGAGGTATATCCCTTGCAAAGACGTGATCGAGAAGCAACTAGACCCCCAAGTAATTGTTGGCTGATGTGAGCTCCAAACTTGGGAATTGGAATTGGGCAAGAGAACATTTGGAGGTGTTGAGTAACACGACCTTAGTTTTGCTAAGGTTGACCACCAGCTAACGAAGCTCGCAAAAATGAGTAAGGACATCAAGCTGTCTCTGTAAACCATTGACAAAGTGAGAGAGGAGAACAATGTCATCGTCAAAAAGAAGTGTGGCTATTGCCACATCATGAATAATGCAACCATAATCTGCATGGGTATGCTATTGAAGAAAATCCTGTAGCTTGTCAACATAAACGCTGAAGAGGGTCGGTGAGAGAGGGCATCCCTGCTTGACCCAAATTGTACTCTTCACAAAGCTAGATAGACCATGGGAAGTACAAAAATTCTTGACACTTGTCTCATAGAGCTTCCAAGTGGCAGTTATGAGAGAATCTGGAATTCTGACATCACACAACTTTTGGAAAAGTAGATGTCTCGGAACCAAGCCAAAGGCCTTCCAGATGTCTACAAAACAACAAAAGGCTTTGGAAGATCAATGACGAGGTGTAAAGATGTGGTCGCTTGTCCAGTATTCTTGCTTGAAGATGGCCTGACCCCTTGCTCTAATATTAGCTCTCTCCAAGTGCTCTGAAATCTGCATGTCTAACACCCTGGTATAAATTTTGGTAAACTATGCCCAATCATAATAGTCCCATGGTTGCTAGGGTTGGAGCTGGATTTTATAGGAGGGAGCCTCTCTGAATAAGCAACCATATGTATCTAGAACGGACACGAGGCTGTCACAAATGAGGCAAGCCACTCCACTTGAACCACAGACACCACCCAATCTACAGGTCTCAAGTCGACATTCTGAGACCCAGAAGAACACCAGTGCTGAAGTAATTCCCCAAAGCTGAAGGTTACTGAAGAGAGTAGATCTAATGGAGGGTAAGAGATAGAAACCCTCTAAAAGACTAAATCTAAAGTCTTGATTGCAAGAATCCTAGTTGTGTTAGATCGAGTAAGGGTAAAAAATAGAAACCCTTGAGGTGATTAACTCTAGAGGGTGCAATAGCGAATCTCTGAGGCCAGTTAATGAGAGTGCAATTGCAACAAGGGAAAGAACAGGAGATTGCCGTGACTGTATACCCATTTGTACCATATATGTATGTATAAAGATTACAAATGGTGTACAAGGAAGCTTCTTAGAGAAGAAAGACATACATAAAGACATGTACAACATTTAAGAATATACAATAGCCCACATGACTACAATATTTATCAATATGCAATTAGTGCATGCGATTATAATTAGTAAAATACACTATCCTACGTGGCTATATCTCATTAGCCAATGCAGTACCAACTCTTGTCCACATTTAGCTTTGCACATGCCCTTGAATGTAAGGGGTCTGGATCCTTGACCTGACCTAAATAGATTTTGTATTTTGGCCAAAAGATTTATCATGAATATTAGAAAACAATAATTTCTCCAGTTTTTGATAAGAGGACTTCAATCTCAAGAATAACTTACAGTATGTGATTCATGAAGAACAACATGCCGCCACTGTACACTCAAAAGTGGGCAAAACTGCTCTGCAAACCCGAACCCATCACGAGTTTGTTTGATTAAGTTGCTTCCTAATGTGACATACCTGAGTTGCTTTGCTGAAGTTGCTTCCTAGAGTGGCATATGTGAGTTTGCTTCCTAGAGTGACTTGTAGTAATTATCTAGTCATAATGTTTGAATAAAAAAAAGTAGGGGTATATTGCATTTTTGTCAAGATTATTAATAGGCAGAAAAATATGAATGGAGTTTAGCATGCAAGAATTAATATGTCAAACTTTGCCAACCTTTTGGAATCCCTTATTCTAGTGCGTGTTTAACAGGAAACAAAGCTCTTTTTTGGGAGATATCTGGACTCAAAAAGCTAAAAGACAATTATGATTGGACACACATTTTCTGTGGTATGTGCTTTGTAGATTGGACCCAAAAAAACTTGAAAGACAATCATGATTGGACACACATTTTCCATGCTATGTGCCATGTAGATTGGACCCAAAAAACTAAAAGACAATCATGATTGGACACACGTTTGCCATGCTATGTGCCATGGTGTTGAAAAGAGTTCGAAACTATTGATCGCATATTCTCTTCAAGTTATTTGTGAGGATTCTCAACAACTGTCTTCTAAAGTCTTTTTCTGCTTTGTAGAGCTTTCAGAGGCCTTTGATAATGTACCCAAAGACATGTTCCAAAAGTTATGTGATATTGGCATCTTATAGCTCTTTATTACTGCTATCATGAGGGTGTATGAGATAGTTGTAGTCAGAGATACTCTTTAAATCTCCCTCCTCATCTTCCTTGGGAAAGGGAGCTTATTCCTCACTTTCCTGCTGTGACAAGATGCAAAAAAGTGGCTAGCCTTCGTTGCTGCCATGTGTCCTAGCAGTCAGCTATTTTGCTGAGCTCCTCCTTTGTTGTTTCAGGGATGGAGAGAAGAGAAGTCGAAGATTGGGGAAACAAGCCCCACTGTTGTAATTTGAGCCGTTCATTCTACGTCTTAGAGACGGTGAGATCCTGCCATGCGACCCAACAGAACAACAAAGGGTGAAATTATCCATCGAAGGTCAAAGATGATATTTAATCCACTTGGCTGCTCTGCCAAGGTCTGAACTGTATCTGATTGCAACCATGTCTAGTCAAGATGTTCCACATGTTCTGGCAGACAGCGGATGGTGGAAGGGTTGATTGGAGGACTAGACCTTTCACTGCTCCACTGCCCAACTAAGATCTAGGCCATTCATTTGCTTCAATGGTGATACATTAAGGATTTGAAACCTATCCCAGTGGTACAACAAAGAGCAGTGATATTGGTTGAAAAGCAAAGGTGGTCTTTGTGTGCCCTGCTGTTTGTCTGAAATATAAGCCATTCGATGTGACATAGTAGATGTTGCCATCCATCCACATCACACTCAAATGAAATATTGGAGAGTTGATGGTAGAGAGAGTAGAACTCAGTAAACTTTGGCATGCTCTGCTTCCCACTACTCTGCCATCATCCCCATTGGGTCATGTGTCAAGCATATAGTGTAGTGGATCAGCGACGAAGGGAGTATGAAACATGATGGATCTCTTCCATCTTGCTTCTTGCCAATACCACGTAGGCAGAATGCTAGTGGACCTTGTCACCAGACGACATATCAGTTACCACATTATCAATGTTGGTAGAACACAAACTGTTTTTGTGAATAAAGCTTGCCTGTCCAAGACATCCTGTAACCAATAAATAGTCTGCTGTAACTTTGTTACCATTTAAAAGTTCTTGGAATAGGAAAACAAGAATTGCATCAAAGGCAAATACATTTTGGTGCAATGGAGGGGATTTGAAAGTTTTGAGATACAGAAACATTGCCATAGCATCCTGAGGCAATGGAATCATAATGAGCGTATCTTGGTAATCTGTCGTAAATTGTTCCAGGAGGAAAAACAATAATTAGATCTGTTTTGTACACAGTTTTATAAGTAAGGTTTTTCCATGTTTTGTTTCTATCTTGTGGATGAATGTTAATTTATGTTCCGAGTATCTATTTCGTTTGTTTGTAGCTGTTTTAAATCACACGGGAGGCTTTTCTGAATGTGTTTGCTTGCATAATATGTTTCAGAAGAAGATAACTAAGGAGGTCTATTATCTATTGCTAACAATTATGTGAGTTCTTTCAAATTGATGATTTTTAACTCATCAAGATGTCAATGTCTCTATTTGCTATTTTACATTTCTCTATCTTTTATTCCATCACGGTGTTTGCTGCAAATTTATTACTTTGACATTTTAAGACACTGATTACCCGAGTCAATCATGGATGTGATGTTGGATGGATTATGAGTTGTTTGATGCTGAAATGGCTTCCTTGTGGATGTCTTTGGTTCATGACTGAGGTCTGAGGTGCTTTGAATTAATTACTTTTTAAATTTTCCTTGAGGTTTATGATGATCTAATGTATTCATGTATATTGATTTGGCAGAAAAAGAGAAGACACCTGAACTAGACGATGGAGGGGATGGAGGTGGGCCAGGTGGTGATGATGGTGGAGGTGGTGGGGGTGGAGGAGGGGGTGGATGGTTTGGGGGTTTCTTCTTTTTTGGTTTTCTGGCATTTCTTGGATTTCTGAAAGATAAGGAGAGTGAAGGGGGGTCCTCCTATGTGGACTAAATGCCAAAAAGAAACATGGATAAACGACTATAGCTAGCATGTTTGTGATTGTTGAGATGTGGCAGTACATCATGATCTCATATTGGCTTGTGATTGTTACTTTTTCCTCTTGATTTTCTCCTTATATTTGTAGTGACGATAAACTTAGAAGGTGTAGCATTGCTTGATATTTTTTAGGTAGGAGATTAAAAGGTACCTTTTTTTGCAATTATTATTTTTATTATTGGAGCACGGGTAAAGCTTGCATGTTTGTGATTGCTGAGATGTGGCAGTACATCATGATCTCGTATTGGCTTGTGATTGTTACTTTTTCTTCTTGATTTTCTCCTTATATTTATAGAGAGAATAACCTAAAAGGTGTAGCATTCCTTCATATTTTCTAGGTAGGAGATTAAAAGGTAAAGTTTTTTGCAATTCTTTTTTTAATTGAAAGATAACCTTTAGATTTTCATTAATTAATCAAAATAAGGTACAAACAGCATTTTTACAATAAAAATGCAGCTGGTATAGTAGTTCTATGCTTCTTTAGAGGGTTCACACAATTTTAGCCCACATTACAAAGATGTGAAGTTTTTCTTGACAAGTGGCCACAAAATTACAGAACAAAACAACCAAGCCATAAAGGCATTAAAAGTGTGAACATCCAAATCTAGTTTACACTAGCATTTATGAGCTGTCAACTGCCCTTACACGAAACAAAGGGCCATGTTGATCTGGGTCTTTGCCCCAACACGACACCAGCTCCTTGAACGACACCTATGCCCCAGCCAGAAGCATATATGTTATGTTTTTCTTCTTCATTATCTCCACATTGTTGCCATTGGGGTGACATAGCCCGACTCCAGTTGGGGATAAGCTTTATAGCTCCATGCAGGTGTTACCCAACGATTGCTAGAGGGACCAACTGTAGGCTCAGTGGGACCTGACCCCCAACATGAGGGGCAGATCCCCGACGACCAAACAAGTCCTATAAATGCTGGAACTGCAACACCATTTTCACTGCTTGGCTTTGTATATATAGAATAACATTATACACAACAAAAATGCACTCAACACGATGAAAACTTGCATTCAGTTCATGAAAAGCATAGATCATTAGATTCATGTTTGAAAACAATAATATTTCTGTTTTTCCATAGCTTATGTAAAATGTCAATCAATTTTGCAAATTCTAGAGATGCATGCATGGGATTGAGCTTCATCTGCAAAGAGAGCAGTAGTCCAGGATATGATCTTTGGCTGGTACGGTAGATGGAATATACACTCAATCGTCCCTTGACTTAGGGAAGGACTGAAATATGTTTATGAAGGACTGTAAGTGTTTTGCATGTCTGACGGCAAGGGCTCACATTGTCTAAACAATGTAATATTTGACCCAAGGGCAAACCTTGGGAGAGCAAGCGCAAACAAAATATTTTTTCTTGTTCTCTAACGAGGCTTGCCAAATTCTCTAAAACCGAATATACCAACCTCTCGGTGAAGATTTGAGATTTCATTGAGTCTAGTTTTTCTTGAGTTACTAGTTTGGGTGAGAGCCATTATATACATCTTACCAAGTTTGTAGCGGCTGAATGGAGTAGAGCAATTCCATTTGCAATCCTGCCATCAATTTATTATTACCAGCTTGACCGCTAATCCTAGACTAGCCCACAATATCTTGACTTGTCTTTCCACAATCGTATCAAATTCCAATATTAAATACATACTCTAAAATTCCAAGTTCGAAATATACACATGCTTACATATCAAGACACTTTATTAATCCACTTAACCATTTCCACAGTTCTTTCATCGCCACATTGATGCCAAGTGCCTACAACCATATGTGATCACTAGTGCTAAAGAAACATGTAAGGGTTCAATTTTCACTCTTATGCGTGAGCCTATCATTCACATGTTCTGTTGGCTGGCTTTCCAACTTCAAGAGTCTTCACGACACTTGCCACATCATCACACGCTTGGCATTATGGCCATACTCAATCACTTTCGCAACAAATAATCTTTAAATCCTTATATGATATGGCACTTAATGATAATTAGAGTGCTGTTATGGTGAGTTGTTATCAATCTCTTATAATGATAACTACAGCTCAAACAAAATGGGCCGTGCTTGTCACATTGCGTCTTATAGCTTATTACGTCCCTGTTGACATTTTTGACATTTTTGCCACACAGGGCAAAAATGGTCACCCCTACACTTCGGAACTTTGCTATGGTGCCAAGTTTGTCTTGTGAATCAGTTTTGGGGTCCTCAAATGAGCATTTACCCAAGTGGCCATCTACAGCGAGGTGAGGTTTAGTCATGTAGAGGTTTCCAAGGAGCTTGCTTGATTACAGCGAAACGTGCAAATACAACCAAGATATTCACGCCGTAAGTTCATTTGTTTTGTCTTCCCAAGGAATTTTTCGGTTATAAGAGGTGGACTATTTCTTTAGACATTTTGTCCGAGAGAAAGGGCTCTCAAAGGATTGACAAAAAGTTCAAAAAAATGTCTAAGTGGCAGTTATTCAAGGCTTTTTTCTTCGGGTTTTTTGTCCGAAAGAAAAGAGGAAGAGCATAGTTGAAAATACAAGACAAAAGTTTGAAGGAATAAGGACGCTTACAAAAAGCTTAGGGGACTTGCAAAAAGCCCAGGTGACTTACAAAAAACTCGGGTGCCTTACAAAAACCCCGGGTGCCCTTCAATTCTTTCGAAAACCCAGACTCGAAGGATCCCTGCCCTTGCGAAGGGCACTTGGTCGGTGAAGTGGACCTTTTCAAAAGTTTCGAAGGGCATAGAGGAGAGACATAAGCCCTTGTGGAGGGCACTTGGTCGGTGAAGTGGACCTTTTCAAAAGTTTCGAAGGGCACAGAGGAGAGACAAAAGCCCTTGTGGAGGGCACTTGGTCGGTGGCAGGACCCTTCAAAAGTTTCAAAGGGCACAGAGGAGAAACAAAAGCCTTTGTGGAGGGCACTTGGTCGGTGGTAGGACCCTTCAAAAGTTTCAAAGGGCAAAGAGGAGAAACAAAAGCCTTTGTGGAGAGCAGAGACATAAACAGTGGACCCTTCAAAAGCTCCCGAAGGGCATGAAAAGATAGCCAAAGGAGACGAATTCTTTTGGACAAAAAGTCCAAAGAAATTCGGGAGAAAAAAAAACCCTGGGGAAAATAGACAAGACAAAGGCAAGACATAAGTGCCTAAAAGGAATTAAGGGAAACAAAAAAAGGAAACGAATTCCTTTGGACTTTTGTCCGAAGGAATTTCTTCGGACAAAAAGTTCGAAGGAATAAGTAAAGTCGACAAAAGCCATAGGAAATGAACCGGTATGGTTCAAGGAAAAGCTTAGAAAAAAAAGAACAGACATAATTCCTTCAGACTTTTTATCCGAAGGAAATAGACAGAAAGTAAAGCCCGAAACAATTACAAATGACCAAACAAAAGGAAACAATTCCTTGGACAATTTGTTCGAAGGAAATGAAAGAGAGACAATTCCCGCAGATAATTTGTTCGCAAAAAAATGACAAAAACAAAGCCCCGAAGGAAATGAACTGCAAATAACCCTGTGGAAATGAACAGGGACAAAAAAAAAAGCCAAAAGAAATTCCACATAACTCGTCGAAGGAATACATGCATGAGAGCAAGAGACCGATGGCTGTCCAAGGAGTTGACGTAAGATTTTATGCATGCTTCTCAATCTTCAAGAGCTTTTCATACAAAAGGGAGTAAGTTGGAGTTTACTAAACCTCGTACTTAGGTTGACTAGTTGATAAGCCATGCTCTTCTCCTTAGTTTTCATGCAATCCGAGCCTTTCAGGGACTTCTAGCTCAGCGTCAAGCGGAGTTCTTAGCCCAAGATGTGGTGTGGCTTTCCATGCAAAAGTTTGACTTGTCAAACTTGGGGTCCACCTCATCCATTCTATGCCAACATAGAATTTCATGCATGAACTTTTGTTTAGCTTGTTGAAATCTTTCAACGTTCCAACAGTGCAAGTAGAGTTATAAATTCAATTTTGGCGTTGCATTATACAAGACCCATGCACGTTGATCAATCTTGAAGAATTTAATTTTTATTCTAAATAAAGATTATGAAATGGGAGCTCCATTTTCCACGTCAAAGAGCTTTTTATGTAAGGCATAAGACGAAAATATATTTTATTTGAACGATGAAATAACATAAGTTGGACTAAGTTGACCTCTTCTATTTTCAGCACCAACCTCTTGGCTGTAGTATACTTTTCTATATAAGTTGGCTTTTCAGCTTTGAATTGTATCTTTTTCTTGGTAAGACCAGACTCTGTCATTGGTGAGTTGTGTAACCTCTTCAATTAATAGAAGGATTGTACTCTCAAATTTCAAGTGCTTGCATAGTGTACATTCATTCAACAATTTGCATACGTGGTAGATTTCTGCCCCTTGTCAAATTTTGATTCGTACATAGTTGCTAGCTCATCATATTATGTAGGGCATGTTCAGTGTTCTACATGTCTTTTGCTGAAGCTGTAAGTGGATGTTAGGTGGCTGCAAAGTGTGTTGTATCAAACCTCTCCATTTTCTCGCATGTTTTGGTCATTGGATCGAACCTTCTCATGAAATATTTATGCATAGTGATCAGTTGAAATCAAAGGTCTTCTTTTTCTCTTGTTTGATTCAGTGTTCAAGGTTCCAAGTAGAGTGGATCAACATTTTGGTGTATCACCGTCATTATGTAGGATTTTTTTTTCAAGTTTCTCTCCCTTTTTCATGATAGATTCGCAACACATAGTAGAGATCCATTGATACATCTTATAGGAACTAGCATTCCCCGGATGTTCTTCTCACCATTGAGGCACCCACTCTCGTGAGAAGACCCCATTGTTTCAACTGGAGAGAGGATTGGTCATTTCAGCATGTCTTCGATTTAGTGTGCAACTCCAGGTTGACAACAGTTTTTGGCACCCCTAGTGGAACCACGAAAAAAGTTCTTTGCATAAGAGTTTTTGTAGCAGCAGAGGATATTCATCTACATCCAGTTGCAGAGTTCATAGCATCATTTAGAAAATTCGTTCATGTCAAAGGTTACCATAAGATCAACAAGTAAAAATATTCTTTTTGAATTTGTATTTTATAAAATAGCAAGGTCTAGGAGGGCAAATCCATATCCTCAAAGGGAATATTTACCTCCCTCTCATCATATCGTTCTAAACACTACAATCCCCACCATTCAGATGGTCGTTAGAAATCAAGTGCTTGCTCCATTCAATAGGGAAGTCCACTGAATCTAGCACAGTTAGACGACATTTCTGTATCTGTCCTAGAAAGTATTTCATTCTTATCAGGAAAAGATCAAAGAACCCCTATTAATCATATCCAGGATGTGGCTAATCTTTGTTCAGTTCATAATGTTGTTGAGGATAATATTGCTATCAAATTACTTGCTGCTTCATTCAAAGGAAAAATATTACAGTGATATAGAACCCTCCCACTTAGATCCGTTTTCACTTGGGTGCAGTCTTAGTTAAGCAGTTTGAAGACAAATATGATCACTTATCTTTAGTTGATCAATTAACTGTCATACAGAGAGCTCTTCATGAGTTCATGTTCGATTTTAATCTCAGATTTCAGAAGACATGGACCAAGATATCGGTTCTGATTAGGTCATCCCCTGAATATGCATTTATGTATTTTTTGAAAGCTCTTAATTCTGACATTAGTGTGATGATACAGTGAATGGGTGGTACTACTTTGCCAGATGCTTATGAAGTTGCAATAAGGGCATCAAATAGTTTGATACAAGCAGATAAGCTTTCTCCAAGACCTCCAATGCCCATATTTCTAGAAATAAGTTTTGTACTAGCCCTTCAAGTTTTTCAAATTCCATCTTTGGCTCCAATTCCAACACCTCAAGTTCTTATTGCAGTCCCTACTAGTCAATCTAGTGAAATATGAGAGTTGAAAAGTTTGCTACAATCTTTTGAAAATGAAATATTATAGTTCAAAAGGCAGCGATTTCAGTCAAATAGGCCCTTTCAACAACAAAATCAGGATAACTATCAGCGTTTCAAAGTTCAAAGGTCTTTGTATCAGGGTTTGAGATAAAATAGACCACTCTATCAAACACAAAGAGTCATAACTCCAGCTAAGCCATATGCTGCTCTTGATTCAAATGCTCCTCCCATTTCAAAAGCCATTGTTCCAACACCACCTTAAAATAATTTGGTGCAGGATTCAGGGTGGCATCCCTCAAATCTCAATGATGTTCAAAACAAGGTCTTGGTCTCATCGAACATCACCATGCCATAGATGATATAAGAAGAGTTCTCTTTTCAAGGTGGGCAATATCAAGATACAGGGTTGACATTACAAAGAGCGATTCAAGGGCAGCGTAATGCTATTAATGTAAATTGGTAGGTAGATGATCATGTCGTTTTTATTCAGGGTGTTAAAACTAACGATTCAAATGGTCAAGTTGCAGCTATAACCTATCAAAAAATTAAAAGAAGGGATGTTGAGGAAGCCCAAGCGGTAACAAATACTTCAAGTGCTCTTAGTATTGTTGCTCAAAGTACAAAGAGCAGCTTGCTGTTCCCACAACTCAAAAAAATTAGAATATAGAGGTTAGTAAATTTCAACAAATGCCTCTAATTCGTGAGCAACAAGTACCACAGAAAGTGCAATCAGAGGTTAGTGCGTCTCAGTTCAATATTGTAGATCAAATGAAGAAGTCTAAAATCAGCTTTAACATGTGGGATTTCTTTTCAATTTCAAGGCAAAATGATAAACTCATTCAAGAACTTTCAGCTTTTGAATTGTCTCCAATCCCGATTGAGAAAGGTGTCGTCTTGACAAATTCAGATTAGCCAACTAAGCAACAGGGGCAACAAAGAGATAAAATATCAAAAGTGAACAAAATTGAGGTAAAAACAAAAAAAACTCCCTCTTTTTATCTTTCTTTGACAGTGGGTGATACTTTGGCTCATAATTGTATAGTGGATAGTGGAGCTAGCAGTACAGTGATGCCCAAATAGATTGCAGACAAGCTCGACCTTGTTTATGAGCCAAATATTAAAGGGGTATTGCAGTTGGATGGTTCACTAGCAAAAATGATAGGCATTATCAAAGATTTGAAATTGACATTACATCCCTATCATAATCTTACTGTTCAACATGGTGTTGTAGTGGTGGACTTGCCTCTTTATTTCACTGTGTCTTTCAAGGGATTTCACCTCAAAGATTGGGGGATATTTATCAGCGGATTAAACCTATTTGCTGTTCAGAACCAGATATGGTACAAAGATAACAATTCATTCAGAGCCTATTATATGTTTTTATATGGAGCCTTATACGTCAAGTGTGGTCAATGCAAATTGTATCATCTCAGATGAAATATTACAAACTAGTGATATAAAAAAGGACTCGCCTTTGGATGGAGTTTCAGATTTGTTTTTTGATGAGTGGGCTTCCACCTTGCATGAGCATGATCTTTACACGCTGATTGAAGAGGAAGGTCTTGGTGTGTATTGTCTTCATGAGAACGATGCACCAATTTCAGTCATGGTCAAAGATGACGAATCTAATTAAGGCTTGTGGCAATTATACTTTGATGGATCAAAAAATAAGCATGGGACCGAAGCTGAAATGATGTTAATTTCTCTTACAGAACCAATGTATTTTTCCTCTATTAAATTTTAGTTTCGCTGTTCAAACAACGTTGCTGAATATGAAGCACTAGTTCACGGTTTGCGGTGGGCTAGAAAGAAAGCAAATTGTTTGCAAGTGTTTGGAGATAGTGAACTTGTAGTCCACCAAGTAAGAGGTTTGAATATATGCAAGAATCTGTTGCTTAAATCTTATAGACACAGAGTTTGGGATTTACTTGAAGGTTTTCAGGGTTTTAATATTCAGGCAATATCAAGAGATAGGAATAAACATGCTGATAGGTTGGTTGCTGTTGGGGCACAATTTGATATTCCAGCGGATTTAAAAAGTGACATTTTTCAGTCACATAAATGTAGTTGTAAGGCCTTCTATTCCGAATAAACAAGAAATTGATAGGTGTTTGAAAATGACAATCAATTTGTGAGATTTTTGCAGGAAGACGCTGAGTTTTCTTTAATAAATTAGTCGAAACACTTATAGTAGTATGGCGATCAGAGTGTACAACTAAAAACTAATAAGCTACCTAAGGGATTGGTCACTCTTGAAATTTTTTTCACTGAAGATGATGAGCTAAGGAAAGAGAAACCATCATTCTCAACAAATGAAGAACACTATGCCAATGTAGAGATTGTAGCTGGTAAGATTTTGAAATTGGATAAGGTATGCACTCCACCATAAAAGAACGCTTTCATTGATTTATGCGCAAGTTTTGCTGATATATTCGCGTGGCAGTATAATGATCTCAAAGGTTTTGATCCATGTTTGGCTCAACATACTATTGAGTTAGAAGACGAAACTAAACCAGTAAGATAGACAAAGGCCAATCAATCCAAAGCTTGAGCTTTTGATGAAAGCTGAGCTTCACAAGCTCATAGAATCAGCTATTATATTTCTAATCAAGCACTCAACTTGGGTGGTGAACTTCGTTCCAGTACGAAAAAGAATGGCGAGATTTGTTTGTGTTGATTTCTGTGATTTAAACAGGGCTTCACTTAAAGACCACTATCCATTGCCATCAATGAATTTTTTTTTACAGCTTGTAGGTTCAGAGATTTTTTTTATTGGATGGATATAGTGGTTACAATTAGATTTTGGTCAAAAAAGAGGACCAATTCAAGACAGCGTTCACGACTAAGTGGGGGACATTTGCATATAGAAAGATGCCATTCGATTTGTCTAATGCTGGAGCAACTTTTCAGAGAGCCATGGATATGGCCTTTCAAGGCCTTTTTAACAGGTTTGTGCTTATTTATTTGGATGATATAACAATATTTTCAAAAGATGTAGAAGATCACATGGTTCATTTCAAACACGTTTTTGAAAGGTGTAGGCAATTTGGGATATTTTTAAATCCCCAAAAGTGTGTATTTTCAGTTCATAAAGGTAAGCTTTTTGGACATGTTTCAAAGCATATTTTAAACATAGATTCTGAAAGGATTCAATCCATTTTTGCACTCTCCTTGCCTAAGAGCAAAAAGGCTTTGCAAAGTTCCTTTGAAAAAATCAATTTTATAAAGAGATACATTTCAGATTTCGTTACTGTAGCTAAACCACTTACAACCATGTTAAAGAAAAATCAGAGCTTTCGCTGGTCTAAGGAAGGAGTAACATGGTTTGAAGAAGTTAAGAAAGCCAAGCAAGTGCTCTTATGCTTTTAAATCCAGATTTTACGAAAGATTTTATTCTGTATATGTATGCTAATATGGACACTATTTCAATTATTCTTATGCAGCAAAATCATGAAGATTTAGAGCAGCGAATAGCTTTCTACAGTGAAGTCTTGCAGGAGTATGAGACAAGGTATTCTTTTGTTAAAAAACATGTCCTTTCAATTATAAGATCTCTGAAGAAATTTAGGCACTTGTTGTCCAATAATAAAATACATCTAATGGTTGCTCATTCAAGCATCAAAAAAATTCTTCTGAACAAAGACATAAATGAGAAGAGCGCTGGTTGGATAACCAAGGTAATGGAATATGACGTAAAAATTAAGGTTACAAAGCTGGTTAGAGGCAAAGGATTTTGTGAGCATCTAGCTCAGGTCTTGCAAGAAACTAATGAAGCTATTTTGGTGTCAAATGATGAAGATATTGCTGTTGTTCACACATCACCTTCTAGTTGGTTTTGTAATTTGGTAAGCTATCTGCAAAATGATTTTTACCCTTCTCACCTAAGTGCTTCAAAAAGAAGGTATTTCAGATTGCAATCAATTCCATTCTTGCTCATTGATGGTGTTTTGTTCAAAAAAGATATCAATGAAATGTTATTAAGGTATGTGGAACCAAGCCAAACTCAAAGATTACTTGAAGAATTTCATGATGGACTTGGTGGACACTTTTTTGCAAGAACTACAACTCTTAAAATCATGAGAGGTGGGTACTATTGGCTTATTATATTTGGCGATTGCCATACATGGGTTAGGAAGTGCAAACAATGCGCTATGTTTGTAGGAAAAGTTAAACTTGCAGCCCTACCTCTTCAATGAATTCCAGTGGATCAACGTTTTGTCCAGTGAGGATTGGACTTTATTGGTCTCATTAATCCTCCTTCGAGTTCAGGGCATAAGTGGATTCTAACAGCTGCGGATTACTTCACACGTTGGACGGAAGCAATTGCATTGAAAGAAGCAAATGAAACTAGTGTTCTTGATTTCTATGAAGGTTTGCTTACTAGGTTTGGAGTTCTTTCGACCATTATTTCTGACAATGCAATGGCTTTTGTGGGATTTAGGATCAGCTAATGGGCTGCCCAACACGAAATTTATCAAAGCATTTCATCGAACTATTATCCACAAGGAAATGGCCTTACTGAATCTACAAACAATAACCTCTTAAGGATCATACGAAGGACTATTGAAGACAATCAAAGGTCATGACATTTCAAGTTGAAGTTAGCTCTATGCGCTGATAGGATCACCTACAAGAGGTCAATAGCCAACTCTCCTTACAAGCTAGTGTATGGTAAAGAAGCAAGGTTACTTTTTTCTCTTGAGTTTCCAGCTTTGGAACTAATGCATCAACTTGAGTTGTTGGAGAATAAGCCTATGGAGATTATGTATGCAGAGCTTATAGAGTTTGAAGAGACAAGAAATCAAGCCATGTTAGCCATGGAAAGTCATCAGGGACAGGTGAAAAGAACAT
This sequence comes from Torreya grandis, assembly GCA_037957365.1. Taxonomy (NCBI): domain Eukaryota; kingdom Viridiplantae; phylum Streptophyta; class Pinopsida; order Cupressales; family Taxaceae; genus Torreya; species Torreya grandis. The sequence goes on from JARHVA010000188.1 coordinate 5,688,549, forward strand.
TTGACAAAGGAGCTTCCTCACGAAGCTTCAATGAAGGAGATTTGGTCCTCAAGTGGGATGAGGATCGAGCCAAACCAAGGAGACACACAAAGTTTGATTCCCTTTGGAGTGGCCTATACACGATCTCCAATTGCAAATCCCAAAATGCCTTCCAACTTGCCAAGATGGACGGCCAAGAACTTCCAATCCTAGTCAATGGGATACATCTGAAACATTGCTATTGAAGAGCAAAGCTCTATGTACATAGTTGTTTTTGATTTCCTCTAAGTGTCGTTCAAGCACAACAATTTGCTTCAGTTTTGTTCGATAAGTGCTTGTTTGCACATTTGCTTCTTAGTTAGTTTTCCTGCTTTCGTGTTTTTCCTTCCTTTTTGAAGGAGAAAGGTTACTTCAGCTAAGGCCTGGAGGGGATTTTCAGTCAAAAATCAGGTTCACCATTTGGGAGTTTGAAAATTATTTCTTGGGCTCTAACGAGGCTTGCCAAATTCTCTAAAACCGAATATACCAACCTCTCGGTGAAGATTTGAGATTTCATTGAGTCTAGTTTTTCTTGAGTTACTAGTTTGGGTGAGAGCCATTATATACATCTTACCAAGCTTGTAGCGGCCGAATGGAGTAAAGCAATTCCATTTGCAATCCTGCCATCAATTTATTATTTCCAGCTTGACCGCTAATCCTAGACTAGTCCACAATATCTTGACTCATCTTTCTACAATCATATCAAATTCCAATATTAAATACATACTCTAAAATTCCAAGTTCGAAATATACACATGCTTACATATCAAGACACTTTGCTAATCCACTTAACCATTTCCACAGGGCTTTCGTCGCCACACTGATGCCAAGTACCTACAACCATGTGTGATCACTAGTGCTAAAGAAACATGGGTTCACTTTTCACTCTTATGCGTGAGGCTATCATTCACATGTTCCGTTGGCTTACTTTCCAACTTCAAGAGTCTTCATGACACTTGCCACATCATCACACGCTTGGCATTATGGCCATACTCAATCACTTTCCCCACAAATAATCTTTAAATCCTTATATGATTATGGCACTTAATGATAATTAGAGTGCTAATTATGGTGAGTTGTTATCAATCTCTTATAATGATAACTATAGCTCAAACAAAATGGGCCATGCTTGTCACATTGGGTCTTATAGCTAATTACGTCCCTGTTGACATTTTTGCCCCACAGGGCAAAAATGGTCACCCCTACACTTCTAAACTTTGCTATGGTGCCAAGTTTGTCTTGTGAATCAGTTTTGGGGTCCTCAAATGAGCATTTACAGCGACCCAAGTGGCCACTACAACGAGGTGAAGTTTAGTCATGCAGAGGTTTCCAAGGAGCTTGCTTGATTACAATCAAACGTGCAAATACAACCAAGATATTCAAGCTGTAAGTTCATTTGTTTTGTCTTCCCAAGGAATTTTTCCAGTATAAGAGGTGGACTATTTCTTCGGGCATTTTGTCCGAGAGAAAGAGCTCTTAAAGGACTGACAAAAAGTCCGAAAAAATGACTAAGTGGTAGTCGTTTAAGGCTTTTTTCTTCGTGTTTTTTGTCCGAAAGAAAAGAGGAAGAGCACAATTGAGAAGACGAGACAAAAATTCGAAGGAATAATGATGCTTATAAAAAGCCCGAGTGCCTTACAAAAAGCAAGGCCCGGGTGCCCTTCAATTCTTTTGAAAACCCAGTCGTGAAGGACACCTGCCCTTGCAAAGGGCACTTGGTCGGTGAAGTGGACCTTTTCAAAAGTTTCGAAGGGCACAAAGGAGAGACTGATGCCCTTGCGGAGGGCACTTGGTCGGTGAAGTGGACCTTTTCAAAAGTTTTGAAGGGCACAAAGGAGAGATAGAATCCCTTGCGGAGGGCACTTGGTCGGTGGCAGGGCCCTTCAAAAGTTCCGAAGGGCACAGAGGAGAGACACAAGCCCTTGTGGATGGTAGAGACATAAACAATGGACCCTTCAAAAGTTCTCGAAGGGCATGAAAAGATAGCCAAAGGAGACAAATTCCTTCGGACAAAAAGTCCAAAGGAATTTGTTTCCCCGAATTAATTCCTTTTAGGCTCTTATGTCTTGTCTATTTTCCCTGGGTTTTTTCTCTCTCGAATTTCTTCGGAATTTTTGTCCGAAAGAAATGGACAGAAAGTAAAGCCCGAAACAATAACAAATGACCAAACAAAAGAAGGAAACAATTCCTTTAGACAATTTGTCCGAAGGAAATGAAAGAGAGAGAATTCTCGCGGACAATTTGTCTGCAAAAAAATGACAAAAATAAAGGCCTGAAGGAAATGAAAGGCAAATAACCCTGTGGAAATGAACAAGGACAAAAAGAAAAGCCAAAATAAATTCCATAGAACTGGCCGAAGGAATACATGCATGAGAGCAAGAGACCGATGGCTGTCCAAGGAGTTGACGTAAGATTTCATGCATGCTTCTCAATCTTCAAGAGCTTTTCATACAAAAGGGAGTAAGTTGGAGTTGATTAAACCTCGTACTTAGGTTGACTAGTTGAGTAGCCATGCTCTTCTCCTTAGTTTTCATGCAATTCGAGCCTTTCAGGCACTTCTAGCTCAGCTTCAAGCAAAATTTTCAGTCCAAGATGTGGCGTGGCTTTCCATGCAAAAATTTGACTTGTCAAACTTGGGGTCCACCTCATCCCTTCTACGCCAACATAGCATTTCATGCATGCACTTTTGTTTAGCTTGTTGAAATCTTTCAACGTTCTAGCAATTCAACTAGAGTTCTAAATTCAGTTTTTGGCAATGCATTATACAAGACCCATGCACGTTGATCAATCTTGAAGAATTTAATCTTTATTCTAAATAAAGATTATGAAATGGGTGCTCCATTTTTCACGTCAAAGAGCTTTTCATGCAAGGCATAAGACAATAGATTTTATTTGAAGACTGAAATAACACAAGTTGGACTGAGTTGACCTCTTCTTTTATTTTCAGCGCCAATCTCTGGGTTGTAAACTTTTCTATATAAGTTGGCTTTTCAACCTTGAATTGTATCCATCTCTTGGTAAGACCAGATTCTGTCATTGGTGAGTTGTGTAACGTCTTCAATCAATAGAAGGATTGTACTTTCAGATTTCAAGTGCTGGCATAGTGTACATTCATTCAACAATTTGCATACGTGATAGATTTCTCTCCCTTCTCAAATTCTGATTCGTACTTAGTTGCTAGCTCATCATCTTATGCAAGTCATGTTCAGTGTTCTATATGTCTTTTGTTGAAGCTGTAAGTGGATGTTAGGTGGCTGCAAAGTGTGTTGTATCAGACCTCTCTCCATCGTTTTCCCTCATGTTTTGGTCATTGGATCGAACCTTCTCATGAAATATTTATGCATTGTGATCAATTGAAATCAAAGGTCTTTTTTTCCCCTTGTTTGATTCAGTGTTCAAGGTTCCAAGTAGAGTGGATCAACATTTTGGTGTATCACCGTCATTAGGTAGGATTTTCCTTTCAAGTTTCTTTCTCCCTTTTCCATGGTAGATTCGAAGCACAGAGTAGAGATCCATTGATACATCTTACAGGGACCAGCCTTCTCTGGAGGTTCTTCTCACCATTGAGGCACCCACCCTCGTGAGAAGATCCCATTGTTTCAACTGGAGAGAGGATTGGCCATTTCAGCACATCTTTGATTCAAGGTGCAACTCCAAGTTGACAACAATACCCACTTACAATCATGACTCATCATATGTTTAATATGCAATGACATTTTGTGGGTATTATATTCCAGTCTACATTCTTGTGGTTGTGTATTGAGTTATAATTTGCAATGTTTGCCACATTTATGCTCCAGGTCTACAATGAAGACCTCCTTTATCTTGTTTGTATAGATCACTTGCCTTTAATGTTTACGTAATCTTTTTTTTTTATTGGATGACACTAATCTTGATTCGCTATTCCTTGATAACAACTTCTTCCCTGAAATGGCTGTTCCTAATAGCTTAAATCTGACCAAGAGCCATGAAATTGTGATCACAAATTTTCCCATATTAACCTATACTGCATCACCACTGAATACTGTAGTTTGAAGGTGAATCTTTGCACAATCATATCGTCTTCATAGCTAAGGCTTTTTCTAGGTCTCCCTTGACCATCTCCATTACATCAAAGGTCTGAAATGACTTCTTAATAGCTTAAAGTTGACCAAGAGTCATGAAATTGTCATTACAATTTTTCCTATATCAACTTGAATTGTATCACCACTTAATACTAAAATTTGAAGGTGAATGTTAGCACAATCTTATCATCTTCATATAAAGCTTTTTCTACTGACCATCTCTATTGCATCAAAGGTTTCTAAGGCACACCTTGATACATTTGCATTGCATCAAGGGATTTCATTGGCTCACCTCTAGTCATCTCATTCTTCTCAGGAGTTTTATATTTACCCTTGATGACTTCTGCAAGCCACAACCTCACCAATAATTAACTCTGCTATCTTGTCACGAACTGCACAACACTTTTATTCATGCCATCATCGCCAACCTGTTTTATGTGCCACTTTCAATCTGAATAAAGCACTCTATAATCAATCATATCATCAAAAGTCATCCAGTTTACTAACATTGATTTGTTTGTTGGTTATTGTTCCATTTTTCACAGGGTTTCCCAGTCTATCGGGGTGCTTCTCCCGTTTTTGGGCCTTAACCCAATTTGTTTTGGGTTCTTCCACTACTTGTCTAAAGTGGGTCGACAATCTTCTTGAATGTCACCAACATGGCCTTTGGCATCCAAGACTTTATTGTCTGTTTCTGTCATATATTTCTAATGTACTTATTATTGCAGTTGCTACGGTATTTGAATGTCTGTACCAACATTTATAAGTGATTACATTTAACTGCAATGCATACAGAGATGTAAGTTCCATCATCTTGTTGAGTCATGATGGCTCTTGCCACGATGAATGAAGACATGCAACTTGTCTTTTGACACCAGAGTGGGAATGCTGATATATCTCATTCCACAATTTTTTTTCCGTCATATTTTGGGAGCACTTATCTTTTCAAGCTTAAATTTTTGACTTTGCTTGGGAGCCCTCAGCTTTCCCAAGCTTAATTCTTACATTTTCATTATTTTCATTTTTAAATATGTGTGTATAAGTGTAACCAAGGTCGTTATGCCTAGATTTTGTTGTCTAGTCTCTTAAGCTTTAAGGGGCCTTACACTCAATAATATCCGTTAAACACACCCTTTAACAAAACAAAAGCTTTCAAAGGCTAAAAAATGCATTGTTTATATGACTATAAGCCTTCGAACAAGGTTTGTGAATTTAAAAATTAAATTTAATGGTTGAGGTTGAGCATATTCCAACAAATTATGTAGGGATTCTCAACTACCTAAAAGTCTACCTTTAGTAAATTGATTACAAAATATTCAATGAGCAAGCAACATATGGTCGCATAGGATTTTTAGTTCAGTCCAAAAAAACATAAATGACGATTGAATTGCAGATATGACCAAGACAAAGTTTAGGTACTCCTCTGCACCCTTACGAAGAAGCTTGATTCACACCCCAAATAAAGGATTTTATGGAAGACTTTTTATGTAGTGAAAACTAGGTAGACAAAAAGATCTTGGAGTTTGATTCCAAATACAATAGTCCACTAAATTTTTTTATTGTATGAGGGAGATTTTAAACAAGATACACAAGTATCTTCCTAGAGATGAAGCATATAGGTCTATTGAAAACTCTTGCCATTTGTCAAGAGAGGGTACTAGCCAGTCATTATAAAGCATTCGAAGTCAACTTTCAAATGCAATAGATGACACTCAATTCAAATGTCGTATGAGTCAGTTAATAGTAAAAGGGCTCAAGCACATTAAGAATTTCAGGGTTGATGCATATCAAATGCACCTTTGGTTATCCATATGATCATAGAAGGGTATAACTAGAAAATAGAATGGCAAAGTCACAACCACCATGGTAAACTGACCATAGGCCTTGGGTGTCTTTTAAAAATTATGCAACATAGATTAAAAAACTTAAAAGAGAAATTAAACAAAGTGAACATGGGAAGCTATTGCATTTGTTAGTCATCATTATGTAGCAAGTCGGCTAGGTGTTTGAATCTACTAAGTTAGACATTCAATTAGTCTTATCTCATCACTCCAACCTTTCATATGATTCCAACAAACACTAATCCATCAAGAGTTTCCTTCAACAAATCTATTTTATTCTTCTCTTTTGTTAGTAGAAGAGTGTGAAGTGTACTTCACACATATAAGTCAATGTAACTATTGGAATATGAAACATTTACATTGAATTGAGAAGAAGAGGAAATGAAAGGTCAAAGAAGTGAAGAGTCGAGTTCTCTTCAAAGTATATATATAGCAACAGGGGTAGAAGAATATGGTTAGCTCTCTTAAATAGTTTTGTATTCAATATAAGATTCTAGGTTTATGAATAATTAAACTTGTGTGATCTATGTTGGGTTTCTTTGCAAACTAATGTATCCTCGTACTTTCTATTAGTATAAGTTTTGTCTATCTAATTAAAATGATGAATATGGTGTGTGAATGAAATACTTAACATAACGAATATGGTGTGAATGAACTTAATGTAAATCTTTTGATCCATGCAATGTTCAATCCGTAGCCAACCTTAAGAAAGTTCAGATAATATTGTGCATTCTCTTTTAGTTATATTCAAGTTTAAATTTCTTAACATTTGGTGAGTTCTGTCACATCCTATAAGACTACAACAATTAACCATGTCATGATGAAGAAAATAGGGACAACTGCTAACAATGGTTGCATTGTCAGCACCTAAAATGTTAAGTTGGTTGCCTAGTTAGAAATATCTCGAGAATTGGTTGGACTTAAGAATAGGGGTGTTCATAGAAGAAGAATTTTAAGGTTAGGAGTGCATGCCCAAGAGATCATTTCTACTCATATATATAGAGAAATCAAGGAAATCTTCTGGTGCAAGTTGCTTTACACTGCAGAGAATCGTTTTAGGAAAAGTTAGTGTTCACATGGTTATTTGTAATTTACCGTATGGTAAATAGTTAGTAGGTTATATTGTTATTTGGTTGTTAATCGTATATATTGTTGTAACAATAGTATATCACGTATCGCATATAGGTTAGTTGTTGAGATATTCAAGGGGATATGATGCACCTTATTTAGGGGGAAGGCATCTCCTATATATTTGTATTACTGTTTGTTGTGAATTAATTAACGAATTATTATTATTGTGATCAATGTGTTCAACGCTTTCAATTAATAACAATGGTATCAAAGCAGGGATTTTATTCAATGGAGATTTAAATATTGTATGGGGCACCTATAGAGTAATTCTTGAATGCCCCAATTCATGAAATTTCTTACATAAGATTATTTTGTTCATCTTTAGTTAATTTTTGTTTGTAGTTGTAGTTTTTTGGTGTAGGATCAAATCAGAATTGTGATTTGATATCGTGTAGCTGCAAAGCTTATTGATCAGGGGAAGGGAATGTATAAGGCATCCAAGCAACCATACAACACCATTAAAGAGTGCAATTTTTGAAGTTTTGAAGATCATCGCTATGTGGACTGTCAAGTCGTAGTGGTCAAATCTATTCAAGGTTGTTCATTGATCCACAATTATGTGTGTCTGATCCAATTTATGGTTGTGCACTTGTATTATTTATTTGGTGATAGACTTGTGATTATCTTCTTGGTTAGATGTGTGCAATTTGTGCACTAGTGATCTGTATGCCATTATTCCAGATCCATGTGCAGACATGTGCTTATCTTATATGCCCATGCTATTGGTTGACAATCTATCTATTCCATAGATTATGTAGATCTTTTCTGTTGTCGTGCCAACGTCAAAATCAATCTACCTACAAACCTGTTTCACTATTTTTGGATTGATCCAGATCAACGAGGTTTTCACATAGTCCAGCTATAGCACATGATTACCACCAACGATTTGTTTGCTTGTAGTTTCGAACAAGGAGGATGTTTCAAACGGTTAAGGACATAACTTTTGTTTGATCATCATTTCCATTATTTGTGCAAAAGTTGTTTTCTACCAAATCCACTCAATAGGCTATACTTTGAATGAAGATTTGGTATACGGTCCCTTCGGTGCTCTTGCTCATTATCATTCATACTTGTTTGCATTTGTCAAAATGTTACGCTAGTTATCACCAAGTGTTGGATTTTAGGTATTTAAGCTTTATTAGTAGTTTGGTTTTTGTTTTTTTTTAGTGATCGATAGTAAGAGTTTACTTGCTTTAGGTATTATGATTAATATTTTGGGTATAGTCTTGGTCATATAAAAAGTGTCTTTTAAAGACACAAATGGTATTATTAAAATCTTGCATCTCCTTTTGTCAAAACCAATCGATATAGAGAGTCAAAACTCTTAAAAATTTGCCTCATAGACACATTATTGGGGTAACCGACGTTTGTTTTGTAAAAGTTATGTCAAGAGTGTAGTGTCTTTTTAAGACAAAAGTGGTATTATTAAAATCTTATATGTCTTTCTATTGATATAGAGGGTCAAAAGTCAAAAAAAAATTGCCTCACAAACACAGTATCAAGGTAACCGATGTTCGTTTTGTAAAGTTATGTCAAGAGTGTGGGGGGGAGGGGAAATTCTCTTCACTAATCTAGATATTTGAGTTATATGAAGGAGGTTGGAGGAAACATAGGAAGGAGGTTTTCAAATCCTCTTGTCAGTCACCAACGATAAGACCAATATGATTTGGTGACATTTGTTTTAGTTGCGTAGTAGTTGCATTATTTTTTCAGTGTGTTTTGTAATAAGAACAGAGGTTCATTTCTGTTCACTTGCATATGCGAGCTATTCCTATGCAATATCCTAATGTAAAAACATATTAGAGTACTGATCAAGAATTACTGTAGCACTCGTGGATCTTGAAAATGATAGTGGTGATCTAAAAAACTGTATGAGGTGAATAGGTTGAAGGGTCTCTATTCATATCTAGGTTTGTGGTAAATTTGTTGAAAACCATGGAAGTTTGATGATGAGTGACTTTCATTTTGGATCATGATCACGAGGTCAACGTTGATGGTGGCATGTTGTAGTTTAAGAACGATATGTGGTCTACCATGTAAAAAGTAAGGAGGGGAATGTTATGAAAGTTAATATTCACATGGGTATTTGTAATTTACTATATGGTAAATAGTTAGTAGGTTATATTGTTATTTGGTTGTTAGTCATATATATTGTTGTAACAATACTATATCATGTATAACTTATATGTTAGTTATTGAGATATTCTAGGGGATATGATGCATCTTATTTATAGGGAAGACATCTATATATTTGTATGTTTGTCTAATGAATTAATCATTGAATTATTATTATTGTGATCTCTGTGTTCGGCTCTTTCAATTAATAATAAATAGAACATTTTATTTAGAATGAAGAAAATTTGGAATGGTTTCATAACCTAGACATCGAGTGGACTTGTGCAATTGATCATTGGGTGAAGACTACCATTAATGAGTACAATATTGAATTTGTTGTGCAGGGGTACGTTGCGTACGATTTGTTTGTAAGGGGAATCAAAGGATTTTTTTTTGAAGTGACTTACTTTATTATTGAAAATGTTGGCTGTGGAAAATTGCCATGATGTCGTAACATGGATAGTTGGTTAAAGGTGACATGGGGATGCAAGCTAGAGGAGGATGAATGAAGGATAGAGGAACGTTGAACACTTGACCAATTTAATGAAGCCAAAATGATGGATAAAAAGAAGGTAGAATCTGCTAAATAGATTTTAGGTCTTCATCGAGAGCTGCGACAACATAAATGATGGAACAAGCAAATATATAGAAAAGAAGAGTTGTAGAGAGATTACAAAGGGAACTAGAGGACCTAGGTCTCCAAAAGAAGAGACTGAGTCCTATACTTAGAAGGACCCAGAAGATATCGAAGGGAACGTAGAAACCAAAGGGAACACAAGGACTGACTGGGAATTAGATATCAACCCAAAAGTGAAAGCGAAAGGAGACTAGAGAGGCACTAAAGGTGATGTTGAAGAGTAGTTAGAACAAAATTAGTAGTAGGTTTAGTGAGCAGCTACAAAGTCAATGCTTGTATTTATAATGGGAAGGACAATTTTTTTGAGGCACTCTCATGAAACATAGGTTCATGATGGGTTCAAGAGTGCTCATTATAAGCACTCTAGGGATAGTGCATTCACTATAAGGGCACACATTCTCTACACCCACTTTGATTACAATGATCACTAGAAAGAAAGTATTTAAGGAGAACAATAACTGGTACGTGGTTTAAAGAAGTTTCAAGTTTTAGAGAGACAAAAACGAAGTTGAAGGTGAGTCTAGCACACTAGTGGATCACAATGTACTTAATATACCGATCAACATCACAACAAGTTCACATATACCAATTCAAACATTCCCTAAATCAGTTGCACCTAAATAATATTTGTTGACATGCGAAATGAAGTGGTAGGCTAAGGGTGTCATTGTAGAAGAGGATACGAGGTGTGAGCTTATAGGAGCGTTGATTGTTAAAGCTCTAGAGTAATACACTAACTTGATCTTAACTGGCGTTAAAAACACACTGATAGGAGAATTCAAAATGCAGAAGTGTGCTAGCCAAACTATCCAAGCTCTGAAGGAAATCAGACAAAAGATAGGAGAATTTTTATGAGAGTATGATTGCTAATCCTTAGATGCTATAAATAAAGTGATTTTTTAAGTTTCGGGATGTTGATAAAATTGTGAGGTTTGTTGAGGGACTGTGTAGTAAGATTTGCTTTGCTATAGCTCAAATTCAGTTTCCAACCAAAGTTGAGGCTAAGGCATTTGCGATTAGGGTGGAACAAATAGAGCACTATAGAGACTACCTTACTATTAATACAAACACTAAGACCAAAGAATATGCGGTATTGTGAAGCAACCTTAGGAAGGAAAATGACCCAGGTTAGCCATATGATGCATTGATTATGGGCAAGAAGGACACCATCAAAATGAATGTCCAAGAATATAAACATAATTCTACAAGCTGTGTCACATCGTGGGCCATGCAACCACATATTATCACTTAACAACATTATGTGCGATAACTATGAAGTGTATACTGCAGTTTTTGTAAATCCCATAATAATGATAAAAATAATTGCAAATCTCTTTAGAAGTTAAAGGATGACATCACTATAAATATCTTTGCGATCACTACACAACAACCTCTTGCACCAAAATCAAATGTGCCAACTTAGGGTGCTTATATGACATCACATGGTGGACGAGGTATCCCAACAACTCGACTTCCACTAGGAGGGACCCCTTCGTCACCTCTATATCAACCTGGATAGACACCTTATTCACCTTAGTACCAACAAGGATGGGATCCAATGCTATGCCCTTGACCTATAGTGCATCTAGGGATATGTGCCATTGACTTGTGACTTACATACCTTTCATATTTTCTTATTGCATTTTTCTATGTTCTTAATATGGTCGGCCTATGGAATAATCATGGCTAAGTATAGTATATATAGGAGGTAGTGGTTAGTCTTTTATCATCATATTGCAAACTATGCTCTTATTGCATTGTTGTGGAGGTTTCCCCCTCGAAGTGGCTCAGTCATAAGTATCAAGTGTTATGTTCTTTTGTCAATTATTATTGTGGATTTGATTATTCTACTCTTATTTGTATGATATATTATTCCATTAATGTGAAACATATATGTAATTTCATTACATCCAACATCTCCACAACAACCACCTAGTTGGGTTTCGCCTATGCAACAATGTCAGTCTAATTGGGCACCTCCATTCCTTCAGAGGCAGTATGGAGGATATTATAATTAGCAACAAGTATGGGGATCACCTTAAAGACAAAGAGGTTATCAGGGTGGTAACCAAAATCGAAGGGAATGGAATAGACAACCTCAACAACTAATTACTTGCTATCTGTATAGTGAAATGAGCCATATGACATGAAATTTCACCTATAATCCTCAATGGGAAACTTCTTGTGCATACTTCAGAGTTGTAGGACAATGTAATACCAAGGATTGCTTGATTTTAGAAAAATAGAGGAAAGAGAAGACAATGCAAAATGTGAACTTGGTAAGATCTCATCCGAAGGAACATGGTTTTGCCTAGGTTGTTATGAGGAATCAACATAGGGAATAAAGTCTTCCACCTCTAGGGGTGCCTACAAAAAAGCTAATACAGAAGGTTCAAGAAGACAACTATCCATATCCTATGAAAGAGAAGGTTCTGATGAACAAAGCGGCCCTGTTATTATAGTCAATTCAAAATAAAGATACCAGTGAAGGAGATCCTGTGATACTCAAGGCCCAAATGTATGGATAGATCGTTCAAATATTGGGGAAAGGAGTAGTCATGACCTTGACAACCCTACTAAAACTAGTAAGTACATTGCGAAAGGAAGATATTTCCTAAAATATTACAAATTTATTGTATAATATGTTAGATTATGCACAAAGAGGATAACTGAGAACATATTGAGGGTTTAGTATGTCAAAACTAAGAAACCATGTGATATGGATGCAAGAATGGATATCAAGTTGCATGGCATGAAGTTCCTAATGTTGTTTTTGACTTTGGGATCACTGTAAATATGATTCCCAAATCTACTTGGGGAGCTATCGGAAGGTTAGCTTTTAGCTACAGACTTGTTACTTTGAGTTTGGCAGACTATGGTCGAGTCGAGACTATTGGATGACTCAAGGATGTAGAGATAAAAGTAGCGGACCTAAGTTTGCATGGGAATTTAGAGGTGATTGACATGAAGACAGATGTGAAACTCATTACCCTACTCTAATTGGGAAGAAATGGGCTTATGTCACATGCCCATTAATACAATGGACAATCAATCAGAAGCACATCATAATGATGATATTATTATAATACTATTGAACAAGTCTGAGCACATTCCGTATATAATATGAAAATACCCTTGCTCTCCATATGCACTAGGCAGATAGCTAGGTTAAAGTTGATACAGAGCCTAAGTCAAACATAATGTTAAATAGGATTTTTCTTTATTTTCATAGTTTGTGCATGAGATACTAGGGATGCATAAGGTAGAATATCAAGGGGCTCAATTAGTTTAGAAACTATAGTTGTTTCTCCAATTCCAAACAATAGGGTATAAATATCCTTTCATGCAATCTTTGACATGATCAAAGATTGACAATGTTTATCAGCTAATTCTGACAGAGATTATATTGAGCCAACTATGAAAGGTACTATGCCTTAGGAGTTAACTTCATTTGTTAGTGGTGATCCATATGTCCACACACATAACTGGGTATGAGGAGATGATGAAGCGAGGCACATGCGAATGTTGTTCACCACATAAAGACAACTACATTAATATTTTGATACAGAGGATTTGACAAAGTTTATTCACATATTAATGAATCATCTTCCAATTACAAACATGGACAATGCACTCAGTTATGCATTGACGGGAGTTACAACCAGTTGGTGGGCTGTCCATAGATACATTGTTGGGAGGAAGTGTGGGAAATGTTGTGGGCAAGGTTTCACATCACACTTATTTAAAAAAAAATGGCTCTTCTTTTAGGAGGGACAATGTCTAGAGATGCATGTCCACACATGTTGATGCATAAAAATTACAACAAATTGAACCAAGATATTGGGTGCATATTATTCAACGAACCTTAGCTCCTCTACTAAAATCTTGGTATATGCACGAGAATCATAGATGAGAGACTAAGACATGGCCCCAAAAATAACATGAGTTCATTCAGACTTGTTTTTTAGGATGAAAACTTGATGGTGCACATAAATGGGCGAGTGGAGGATATAACCTCTATGACTCAACCAAGGTTGCAAGCTAGAACCAACACAAGTATTTAGATGGTTATACCAAAGTGCTGTAATAATGAGTTAAAGGGATTTATTCTAAATTCCTATAATAGGATCTAGAATAGTGAAAGTGGCTCTACACATATAAGAAGCGAGGAGGTCCTGGATATGAAAGGATTTTTTGAACATGAAAGGAATATAAAGCTACCTAAGGAGATGAAGATGGATAAATCCAAAGAGGATCAATTGCACAATCTTAATATCATAGAACAAACAAGAAAAATGGAAGTGGTGGATTCTATGAAGGCTAAAGCAAGCAACATTTTCCAAGCACTAATGTGGAAAAAATTGGAGAACATTAGTAGAGAGACAACACCAAAGATCACAACCATTGGGGATTATTGGACACAACAATAGGTTTTAGAGGTTGTTCAATTGTTTCGATATTATGATGATGTTTTCCCCACCAATTTCATTGAATACAATGATGTAGAACCTTCTTTGGGAGAGATGCATTTTGAACTTAAAGAATGCACATGACTAATAAAGTAGTGACATTTTATGTTGAATCCCAACATGAAAATGAAGGTAAAAGGAGAAATAGATCAGATGGTGGAATCTGTATCTGATTGAAAACATAGATTGGGTTAGTCCCATGGTAGTACAACCAAGAAGACATGGGAGATTTGAGTCAATTGGAGATTATCACACATTGAACAATGCTTGTGTCAATGATCCCTTCCATATCCCATTTAATAATGAAGTGCTTGAAGCTGTCGCAGGGTGTGAAGTCTACTAATTCATAAATGGTTTTAGTGGATATCATCAAATTTCCATTCTAGTTGAAGATAAAACAATGATGACTTTCACAATAGAATGGGGGTCATTCGCTTATAAGGTGACGCCGTTTAGAGTGAAGAATGCACCAACAATTTTCTCTAGAGCAGTTGTTATTGCATTCAAGGACTTCATTCATGATTTTATAGAAGTTTACCTAGATGATTAGTTAGTTTTATTTTATTCAAAGAACACTTGTCTAATATGTGATTAATGTCAAAAAGATGCTGTGCACTACAAATTGCCTTGAACTTAAATAAATGTCTATTTTTAACACCATTTGGCGTACTTCTTGGACATGTGATCTATAATGATGATAGTTTGGTAGATCAAGAAAAAATCATAGTAATTTTGGGGCTTAAACCATTGGCTAACCCGTTAGAAGTGCGATTATTTATAGGTCATAAAAGATATTGTCGCAAGTTCATTCGTGGATACATAGCCATTTCAACACCACTAAAACAATTATTGCACAAGGACAATACGTTTGAATGGACTCCTAAATGCAAGAAATCATTCACAGAGTTGAATAAGTTAGTTACAACACTAATTTTTATTTTTCCAAATTGGAAAAAAAAATTTCATCTTCATGTTGATGCATCTAGCTCAACAACTGGCGATGTACTAACGTAGCTAGGAAAATGAGGCTTATATCACCCAATTCATTTCGAAAGTTACAAGTTATTTGCAACTAAGAAAAAATACACCACAATAGATCAAGAAGTTTGTTAATGGTCTTCACACTTTAGAAGTTCTGACATTACTTGCTGGCTATTCCCTTCAATTAATTCATAGATCACCAAGCATTGTGATACTTGGTTAATAAACCACTATTGTGAGGGAGAATTTCAAGGTGGCTAACGTTCTTTCAATAATTCCAATTTAAAATCAATGTAAAGCTAGAAATAAAAAATGTTAGATCAAACCATCTTAGGTGAATGGGGGAATAGTCACTAGACTTGCAAGATGAATTTCTAATGCACACCTATTGAAAGTAAGTGTGATCCCTAAACAACTTGAAGAAATCACAACCTTTCTCCAAAATGGTAAATTTCATGAACATTATGTAGAAAATGATAAGAAACAACTTGTCAAATGTGTTTTACCTTTCAACATCAATGGATTCCTCTATAAGATAGATAAAGACGATGTACTTCATAGAGTTGCCTTGGAATGTGAAAGGCCACATGTTAGATGAAACACATCAAGGAGTTGTATGAGGACACTTTGCAGGCGAATTGAGTGCAAGGAAGATATGATAGAGTGGGATATGGTGGCAAACATTATTTTAGGATGCACACAGGGTTGCAAAACACTACGATGTCTGCTAGCACATAGGAAAACCAAATAAGAGGGATGAGATGCCTTTGAATCCAATTCTACCTGCACAACCATTTGAGTAATGGGGCATTGATTTCATGGGGCCTATCGACCCCACATCCAAGTGATCTAATGCTAGTTATATTATAACTTTGACAAATTATTTCACTAAACGGGTTGAGGCAACTGGTGTCAATTAGGCCTGCACCCTTGTGAAGGTAGTTTTAGGCCTTCACAGTCTACTAAAACATGGAAACAATCATAGGTTGTGGGTGACCTAATCAGTGGATTGAATCTCTAGATTCTAAGGGCGAGCTCCCTTTGGTGTATCAATTAAGACCTTGCTACTCTACACTATGAACTACCTGGGAAAAGGGAGAAAGAAACTTGAAAGAAAATCCCACCTAATGATGGTGATACCCCTGAATGATTGGTTGATCCACTCAATTAGAGCTCCTAAAACACTGATTTAGACAAAAAGGTTGAACTTTCAACTCCAATTAACCAATATGCATAAGTATTTCATGAAAAAGTTTGATTTAGTAAGTAAAACTTAAGGGAAATGAAAGAATAGGCCTGATTGAAGGCACTAATCAGCCACTTGCATCCACTAAAATTTCATCTAAAAGACAAGTAAACATAGAACATGACCAACATAAACTGATCAACTACGCTGCTAGGTAAGAATCAAGACTTGGCAAGGAAGAAAACTCTATCACTTATGCAAATCAATGACAAAATACATTATACCAGCTTGCTAAAAATTGAAAATGACAGTCCTTCTATTAATCTAAAAAAGGTTACAACTCAGTCTTTGACAGAATTCTATCTTGCCAAAAGAGGGATACAAATCAAGGCTAAAAAGCTAACTTGTATAGAAAAGAATACTTCAGCCAAGAGGTGGCGTTGAAAATAGAAGAGGAAGATCAAATTTTACATTAAACAAGTCCAAATTTTGTTATGCCAAGATAACAAATCCTTCTAAATTTGTCTTTCTTGTCTTTGTCTTGCATGAAAAATCCTTTGGTGTTGAAAATAGATGGTGGGCCAAGCTTGGACTGCTCTTCAACATGCATGAAATCTACGCCCACCTCCAAAAATGGAACTCTTCATGAGCTACTGGAACATTTGAAAGTCTCCCCTTTGCATGAAATCAACACAAATACTGAATTTAGAAACTCCGTTTAACTATTGGAACATTTGAAAGGCATCAAACAACTTGAGTGCATGCATGAAAACTTTTGTTAAGCTCTCCAACGTTAATCCTTGAGTTCTCCATGCAAATGAATCTCTATCTTTAGAATTGAAAGTAATGTGCTTGAAACAATCACATATCTTGAACATGTACAATCCTATTTATGGCTACCTTGCATGCTTGTTAATCTATTTATTGGCTATTGACCTCCTTGATGCATTTTTAAAACTATTTGTTTCTGTGTGCATGTCTTCAACTGTTTGTCTATACCTTCTATTTCCTACGGATTAATCTTTTGCATGTGTTTGTTTTGGCCATTCTTGCGGGCTTGTTCTTCTCATTGATTCCTTTATCCGTTCATCTCCTCTGCCTTATCTGTTCTGAGCCCTTGTCTTGGTCTTTAGCTTTTGCTTAGACTTATGTCTTTGGACTTTTCTTCATACAAAAAGTCTGAGACTCCTCTTTCATAGATTTTCCTTGTACATTTCCTTGGGCAAGTCTTTCGAAGGAATTCATTTAGACAAATTGTCCGGAGGAATTCCTTTAGACTTTTTGTAAAGTCTCTTTTTTTTAATATTTTCTCGTTGGCAAAAAGTCTACGGGAATTGTCTTCTTTCTTTCGGACTTTGTCATTGGTCCATGTCTATTTCTGTGGACTTTTATCTTTGCATTTCTTCTGAAGGAATTCCTTTGGACAATTTGTCCGAAGGAATTCCTTCGAACTTTTTGTGCTGAGCCCTTCTTTTATTCGAACCATTCCTTCCCATGAAAGGCATGTAGCCTTCAGATTATTTGTAAAGGTCCTATGGCTCTTCAAAGGAACCTTTAGCTCTATCAATAATGACTTTCCCAAAGGGCACATACCCTTCAGGATATTTGCAAACGAACTTTCTCGAAGGGCACATACCCTTCGGGTTTCTTGTAAATGACCCTCCCAAAGGGTACATACCCTTTGATATTCTTGAATGTACCATTTCCTTTTCAAGGTGCCCTTTAGACTTTTCCAAATGGCCTCTTCACTCTTCTATTTTGAACTTTCCTGAAGGGAAATTACCCTTCGAGAATCTTGTAAAGGACCCCTTCGGATGAAATGTCCCTTCAGACTTCTTGTTGTTAAGCCTTTCTACGAGCAATTTTTCTGAAGGAATTCCTTCGGACTTTATGAATTGGTCCCCTCATTGAAGTGCCCTTCGGGCTTTTTTTAATGACCTTTGGGATTGTTGTCTAAGAGAATTCCTTTGTCATTCAAAGCATCCCCTCGCTTTTCCAAAAGACCCTTCGGCTTTTCCGTTTTGAACTTTCCCAAAGGGCAATTACCCTTCTGGAATTTTGTAATGTCCCATTTCAGAGAAGTTGATAGTGAACCCTTCGACTTTGTGAAAGTGATCCTTTAGCAAATGAATGAACCCTTCAACATCTTGGTAGTTGACCCTTCAGATGTTTTGCAAAGGTCCTCTTCTCCTAGTGATCCGTCGGGGTTTTAGATAAGTGCCATTTCCTTTGAACAAAAGTCTGAAGGATTCAAATCTTTTGTAACTTTGAAAAGATCTTTCCCCCTTTGTAAATTCACAATCATCTGTTCTCTCTAGAATCTACTCCTACAACTGCTTGAATAAACATCTGTTCTTTCCTATGGGGCAAAATATTGTCAACAACTGCAACTCCAAGTTGTGCAAAGGATGCTATGAAATGTTTTTATGAAAATATTATTACAAGGTTTGGATGTCCAGATAAATTAATAAGTGTAGGGGCATACATTTTCTAAAATAGACTATCAGAAACTTAATAGAAGAATTCATGATTTCGCACCAAAAGAGTACAATGGATCATCCTCAAGAAAATGGTCAAGCAAAAGCATTCAGTAAGGATTTGGAAAAGATGCTTACTAAGATATGTAATGTACAGATAAATGACTGGGGAGATAACATCCCAGTAATCTTGTGGGCCTATAGAACAAATTATAAGTGTGACTGGATATACTCCATTTCAACTAGTTTATGAAATCGAAGCTTTGATCCTAATGGAGTACCTTGTACCCAGTTTGCAAATCACAATGATAACATGGTGGGGTGACAAAGAATCCTTATAACATGGATTATTGGAGCTAATTTTCATGGAAGTAATAAGGTGATTAGCGAATTGGAATCATAATGTCCATAAGTGAAGTTAAAAAATATGGCACGATCACAACTTCTGATCCAAAGAGTTCCAACCCGAACAAATGTTCTTGTTATATGAAAATAGGTTTAGGGCACATCCAAGCAAGTTACAGATTAGGTGGAAATATTTCTATATAATTCATTACTTATCTAAGCAAGGCACTATAGTACTGAGAGATCTGCAAGGAGATATTCTCCTAGGAAGAATAAATAGCAGTAGGCTCAAGCCATACCATTGATTATCTCTATCAAGAAAGCATTAGGCAAATAAGTGGTGTATAACACAAATTAGAGTAGGACTTTAATTTTGTTTCCATTTGAAGGTTTTGTAGTAGTATAAGATAGAACTAGGAGAGCATAACATAATTACAATCACATGAGATAAAATGATTTAATTCGGTGAAGATTTTGGTACCACTGTCAATAAGGCTAGATCAGGTTTGTGAGAGGGATCTGTAATATATTTTCAAATCAATCAAGTCCAGGAAGAAGGATCGAACAATGAAATGAGAAGTGACCATAAATGAATGGTGATCAGTTTGATGAGATAGTTAATGACAATAAAAAAATAATACCACGTGGATCTAAAAAAGGGTAGATTTTATAAACTAGCAGTTTATGTTCAAAAGAGGAAAGTATTTGAAAATGGAATGACAATGTGTAACATTATTCAAGTCCAAATAAAATGTAAAAGACAATTAAGACACATGTGGGATTTATGAGGTACATCAATGGGTTGGCACAAGAGGATGTTCGCATAATGTTGTCATTGATGTCAATCTAATGCCATTAATGTCAAAGTGTGTTGTCATTGATGTCTAGATACATCTGGTAAAGATGCATGGTGAGTAGTCTTTAAGGTATGCATGAGTGAAGGTTGATGTCCAGGTAAACAAAGATAGTTGAGGCATCAACATGAGGTTGTCAAAGATGATCAATGGTCAAGGTTGTTGCTCAGTGTTGTCTTTGTTGTTGGAAGGCTTGTGTCAAGATTGGTGTTGCTATAGTGAAGGATAATCAAGGTAAGTTGTCAAGTGCTTGAGCTTTGTGGTGTATTGATAAGGTATGAGCATAGGATGCCTAGTCTTGTGCATAAAGAGGCATGGCAACATAGTGATTTGGATGTTCTCAGGCCTATTAAGGCTATAAAATTTTGATATCAAGTATCTTTGAGGACAAGGTGGCATGTGAAGCTTAGTTATGGTATGAAGAGCCCTTGTGTAAAGCATAAGCTTGGTTGCATGGTGAGATACAATTATATAATGATATTTGACATTGTTCAAACATGAGAGTGAGATGATGAGCATGATAGTGAAGTGTTGAGAACATGAAAAGAGGCATGGAGGTCAAATGCTTGGGTAGCCTAAGATTAGTCATGGCATGTGGAGACCTTATGAGAAGGTATAAGTATGATGGCTTGGTGATATAAGTGCACATAGTCATGAGTGATTGTATAAGGTTGATTGAGCATACATAAGAGGCATTGGATCACTTAAGAGAGTTTCAAGGTGAAGCCTACAAGGGTAAGTACTTCAGTCCAAGTCTGCAACTAGATTAGTTCTAGATACTGCTTAGTCTAATGAGGCATCACGATCTATTACCAAGGCAAATGAAGGATGTATGGTTGTGTTTGAACATGGTAAGATATTGTATGGCATGTACATGAGGTGTCGAGAGCTTGCACAGTGGTTAGAAGGACAATTTCAAAGACTAATGTAGCTTGCAGGTCAAGGTCTAGAGAGCAAAGAGAGAGATGGTGGCCAAATGAGGTATGAGTTCCATATTTCAAGATAAGAATGAGCATGTGAGCATTTTTAGTGGTGTGATAGGGTGCCCTAGGTGTGTTGACCAAGTTTGAGGTCAAATTTTGCAAGAAAATGCATGAAAAGAAGTTTTAAGGTCTCTCAAGTGCACATAATGAAGAGTTGTCTACACGAGAAGGTGTTTCAAGTGTTCATTGGCATGTACAACATTTGCATGAGGACCTAATCTATTCATGGTATATGAGGAAGAGTCCTAGATCAAAGTTTCAAGCATTAGTTTCTGGAATGAGGGACTATGTTTTATGAATGATTGTTAAGACTAGAAGATGGTTTAAATCCTCAAAGAACCCTAACAATGACCCGATGTAAAATATCTTGTTAAAAATAAACCAAAATGGTCTCAAATGGCTATTTTAGTGATTAGAGCATGTAGTAAACTCTCCTAAGCACCTCTAGGTGTTATTGGTTTGATAGGTGAGTGAGTGGACCCTACAAGAAAGGCCTTATTTCTCAAGAATTTACTGTAGCAAATAGAGTTGACCAAGTCAAAGTTACTAAATGGATGGAGGATAAAGCTTGAGACTTGTATTTGATGTCCATGATGGTTTTTGAGCATATTCTATCATTTAGGTATGCTAAACCAGTCATATAAGTTGACATATTGCTAACAAACCTAATGATGCAGACAATGAGAAAACCAGGTAGATGTAAGAATTTGATTAGGGATGTATTATCATCGATTAGGGATGAATCCAATTGCATGGAGATGTTGTTCAAGACCTGTAATACATTTTCATATTGGATATAAGATCTGGAGATCATTGTATATGACAAAATGTTGCTTAGAAGTTGACTTATCTGGTTCTGATGTGCCTGTGAGGAGAGAGGTTCAGAGATTGGTCTATATGTCTAATATTTACCATTAGAAATTAGTGTTTTTGTGTTTGGATATGTTTTTAATATATCTAAGGATAATATTCATGCATCAAGAGTCTTTGAATGTGTCTACACAGGTGTAGGAATTTAAAGTCACCATGATTGGTCTTTGAAGGTAAACTGACAATTCTAAGTGAACAAGGTACAATGATGAATTTGAAGCTTTATCTTCTAAATTTAAGTATCTAATGAATATGATTATGTTTATTGGGACATATATGACCTATCCATACTTTGAAAAATCTTGGAAGTTAGTGTAAGATGTTGGAACATTGAAGCCAAAATGACATGTTTGGCTGAGTAAGGACTGTGAGAGAGAAGGTCAATAAATTGGTCTGAAAGACCAATAGTTGCCATTAGATCTTATGATATTTTTATTGGATATTGTTATAAGGATGTTGTAAGATATTTTCATGGATTGTAAGTCATTGATTATGTTCCTTCAGATGGCAGAAGTTCAAGTTTTCATCACTGTGTTTTGAGGCCAGTGGGTAGTTCAGAGTAAGCATCTTGCAGAGAAGATTTTGAGCATGTATACCTTGAGTTGAAGCGTATACTAAATTTTGTGATGACCTTGAGTTCATGAGGTTTTTGAATATGTAATTTATTGCCATGGTTGTTCAAAAAAACTGTGTTTATGTTTCAGTTGTTGAATACAAATTTTCTATGTATGCACATGCCTATTATGAACATTGTTTTGAGAAGAGGTTCAAGTAGTGGTTGGACCTAAAAGTCATCTTGGACATAAAATAAAGTTGGATAAAGGTCTATTTGAGTTAAATATGAGGTGTCCCTACTGTATGTGGAGTTTGGAAGTGTTTCAAGAAAGACAAATTTTAATGTGCTCTAATGAAGGCCTAAACGAATTAGGTCTTCTTAAGGCCTAAAAAGAATTTGGTCTATTAATCTATGACCGACCTAATGTATTGGTTGATTCATATTTGGAATGTGTTTTAGGACATATTTTAAGGGTAATCCAAGTGTGCAAGTGTGTATGTTTGACCAAGGTGTGTGAGAGCAAGTGACTTGTGTAAGAGCAAGACTAATTAGGCCTATTCAAGTGAGTGTGCAAGCGAATAAAAGGGCACAAAGAGGAGTAGGAGGATGTCATGTGGACCATCAGATGGGTGTCATGAATATATAAAAGAAGGTATGAATATGAGGATCAAGGTCATATGAGCTAATCAAGTCAAGAAGAGGGCTAGTTGAGCAAAGAAGGCTAGAGGCCAATTTTGAAAGGAATAGAAGTGTGTGAAGAGCTGAAGAAGAGGACCATCATCTGTTGAAGATTGCAACAAGGAAATAAATGGATTGAAAAAGTCTACTTGGCTTAGTGGGTGCTTGGTCAAGAGGTGGCTGAGTTGGTGTTGAGTCACTAAGGGATTTGGTGCTTCCTTGCAAGTGGGTGCTTGCTAAAGACTCTATCAAGTTGGTGCTTGATAGACTGAGGTTAGTGCTCCAAGTTGAGTGGATGATCAACTGAATTTGATTCATTGCTTTATAGGACTGGTTGTCCAAGCTATGGTCTGTGGGTTTTATTCCCCATGAGGGTTTCCCACATAGATGATGTGTTTATACTTGCTATGTGTATATTCACTTTACTATGTTAGTTAATATGGCTCATGAATGATTAGAAGATCAATTGAAATGAAAGTAAAAGTTTACAAGGATAATGATTCAACCCCCCTCCCCCCTCTCAGTCATCTTGATTCTAACAATTGGTATCAGAGCATGTCCTTTGAGATAGGCCTAATAGCCTAAAGGTGATCCTAAGAAGCACAAGCTTGGATTGTGATGATGACAATGCTTATCATGATAGTAATGATGGTCTACCAAAGAATGCCGATAATGGCATAGTTGATTTAGAAGAAGGATGACAAGGTGAGTCATGATCAACTCATAAGCCAAGGTGGGTTGTTTACTACTATAGAACATAAGTAAAATTTGAAATAATGTCAAGAGTATTATTTGACAGCTC
Source organism: Torreya grandis (assembly GCA_037957365.1). Taxonomy (NCBI): domain Eukaryota; kingdom Viridiplantae; phylum Streptophyta; class Pinopsida; order Cupressales; family Taxaceae; genus Torreya; species Torreya grandis. Next base: position 5,712,556 of record JARHVA010000188.1, read on the forward strand.
AGAAGGATTATGTAGAAGCCAAGTGAAAGGTCAAGCCTAAGTTGATAGTAAAGTCTATAAGGACATTGAATAATTTTCAGTCTTGTGAGAGTATGGAGATATGGGAATCTCTTGAATTTGCATTGTTCTACTATCCTATGGAAGGGGTGAATCCATTAGGCTTCATGGAGACACTCATTAATAAGTGGAAGCATGGTGGATACTTGTTGAGCTTTGACAAGTGTTGTGTGGTATGAAGACATGTTGAAGATTGTCGATTTTGAGCTAAAAGTGTGATCTTTTAGCATGTTAAGAGGTAAGTTTTTGGGATCTTGTTGTAGTTTTTCTTGATCTGTGTTGGAGCATGGTTGTGTAGTTCTGTATAATCTTTATTTGTCAAGTAGTTGTTTTGAGACTGATATCAAGGTGAGAGCAAGGTCAGTTCAATGGGCAGTAAGTTATGTCAATTCACATAAAAGTGTTGCAATGATAATAATTGTCATACGTGGTATGAGCATGGAAGGCACATGTCAAGATGTTAAAGGTGTTCAGGTGCATTGGAGGCTTGTGTCTTGTCATGGCATGACAAAAGTATGAGAGCAGTGATATGAGTGATATCTGCAAGGTGAGTTTGTTGATCATTGTCTTCTCTATTTATTAATAATCAACAATTGATATCAAGGAACATATTATGAATATGCATCTTGCATAAGGTGGATATCAAAGGTGAGTAGAGATAATTGGTAGAGTACAACTAGTAGTGATTAGGTGCATGAAAGAGTTGTCATGATGAAGTCTGTGCCATGGTGGCTTGAGAAACATGAAGGAGAAAGATTGATGCAATAATAATATTTGAGATGCCATATGGACATGACATCAGTGATCTCTGCTCTAGCATGGAGGACTAGATTGTTCCCTTGGAACAATATCTTTGATTGCAGACGAACCTAATAAGCATGGTGCACAAGCATTGACTTCAGAGATGTTTTATGCTCATAAGAATTGAGTGTGATTGATCTAAGCATTTTAATATGACCTTTGGGTCATGTATCACAGGTCTATATGCTCAGTATGCCTTGGTTGTGTGAGGTGAAGATGATCAAACAAGATATAAATCTAACATATAATGAACTAGGTGTTTTACAGACCTAATGAACAATGAACTAATACAAGAAGAGTTGTCATGTTGTAGATGGATCATATATGGTGTAATAAGATAAGAGGATGATATCAGGAGTCTTTAAGGTGTGAACAAAGGTTGAAGTTCCAATCAAGCATAAAGGAAGTTCCAAGAAAAGATAGCATCATCTAAGGGGGAGCAAATAAGATAATTCATGAGCTTCAAGAGCAGGTGTGTAGTACAAAGAAGGTATGCAAAATCATGAAGACAATTTGGATGTTTATGAAGCTTGAACAAAAAAATGAAGTTGTATATCATTCATCTCTATTGCATCAAGGTGCATAAAGGAAGGTAAGTAGTCTTGTATACCTAAGTCTATTTGAAGATCTTTGTCAAATACGAACAAATGGGATAGCCTAGTGAGTTTGAGACACATCAGTCATGTCAAGGACAAGATGTATGGTCTTGTGATCAGAGTTTATTTAAAGACTATGATTGATCTAAGGGGGAGCTTGGTATCTCTATGTTCTTTTGCAATTTCTGAGAATAGTTGCCAAAGAAGGAGAATGAATGGTTCCAAGAAGTATAGTGTGTATGATCCTTTATCATTAATGTCAAAGGGGGAGGAAAGTTCATGGAGAAAGACAAGTTTGGAGGAGAAGAGATTGATCAGATTGTAGTATGTTTGGCCATCAATGACAAAGGGGGAGTTTGTTGGCATAATGTTGTCATTGATGTCAATCTAATGTCATTAATTTCAAAGCATGTTGCCATTGATGTCTAGATCCATCTGGTAAAGATGCATGGCGAGTAGTCTTTGAGGTATGCATGAGTGAAGGTTGATGTCTAGGTAATCAAGGATAGTTGAGGCATCAACATGAGGTTGTCAAATATGATCAATGGTCAAGGTTGTTGCTCAGTGTTGTCTTTGTTTCTAGAAGGCTTGTGTCAAGATTGGTTTTGTTCTAGTGAAGCATAATCAAGGTAAGTTGTCAAGTGCTTGAGATTTGTGGTGTATTGAGAAGGTATGAACATAAGATGCCTAGTATTGTGCATAAAGAGGCATGGTGGCACAGTGAGTTAGATGGTCTCAGGCCTATAAAGGTTATAGAAGTTCGATATCAAGTATCTTTGTGGATAAGGTGGCTTGTGAAGCTTAGTTATGGTATGAAGAGTACTTGTGTAAAGGCATAATCTTGGTTGCATGGTGAGATAAAGTTGTATAAGGATGTTTGACATTGTTCAAACATGAGAGTGATTGTATGACATGAGAGTGAGATGATGAGAATGATAGTTAGGTGTTGAGAACATGAAAAGAGGCATGAAAGTCAAATGTTTGAGTAGCCTAAGAGTAGTCATGGCATGTAGAGACCTTATGAGAAGGTATAAGTATGACAGATTAGTGAGATAAGTGTACACATGCATGAGTGATTGTAAAAGGTTGATTTATCATACATAAGAGGTATTAGATCGCTTAGGAGAGTTTCAAGGTAAAGCATACAGGGGTAAGTACTTTAGTCCAAGTCTGCAACTAGATTAGTTCTAGACCCTGCCTAGCCCAATGAGGCATCACGATCTATTGTCAAGGCACATGAAGGATGTATGACTATGTTTGAGCATGGTAAGAGGTTGTATGGCATGTACATAAGGTGTTGAGAGCTTGGATAGTGGTTAGAAGGACAATTTCAAGGAATGATGTAGCTTGCAGGTCAAGGTTTAGAGAGCAAAGAGAGAGATGGTGGCCAAATGAGGTATGAGATCCAGATTTCAAGATAAGAATGAGCATGTGAGAATTTTTAGTGGTGTGAGAGGTTGTCCCAGGTGTGTTGACCAAGTATGAGGTCAAATTTTTCAATAAAAGGCATGAAAATAAGTTTTAAGGTTTTTCGAGTGCACAAAATGAAGAGTTGTCTACTCAAGAAGGTGTTTCAAGTGTTCATTGGTATGTGCAGCATCTACATGAAGACCTAATCTATTAATGGCAGATGGGGAAGGGTCCTATATCAAAGTTCCAAGCATTAGTTTCTATAATGAGGGGCTATGATTTTTGAATGATTGTTAAGACTAGAAGATGGTTCAAACCCTCAAAGAACCCTAATAATGACTCGATGTTAAATATCTTGTTAAAAACAGCCCAAAATAGTCTAAAATGGCTAGATAAGTGATTGGAGCATGTATTCAACTCTCCTAGGAACATCAAGGTGTTATTGGTTTGATAGGTGAGTGAGTGGACCCTATAGGAAAGGCCTTATTTCTTGAAAATTTGTAGTACCAGATAGAGTTGACCAAGTCAAAGTTTATAAATAGATGGGGGACAAATATTTCCACTTGTATTTGATGTCCATGGTGGTTTATGAGCAGGTTCTATCCTTAAAGTATGCTAAACTAATCATATAAGTTGACCTGTCACTAACAGACCTAATGTTGTAAATAGTAAAAAAACTAGGCAAACGTGATAAGTTATTATGGATGTATTATCATGGATTAAGGATGAATCCAATTGCATGGAGATGTTGTTCAAGACTTGTAATACATGTTCTTATTGGATACAAGATTTGTATATCATTTCATATGACAAAATGTTGATTAGAAGTTGACTTATCTGGTTCAGATGTTCCTGTGAGGAGAGAGATCTAGAGATTGGTCTATATATCTAATATTTTCCATTAGACCTTAGTGTTTTTATGTTTGGATATGTTATAAATATATATAAGGATCATATTAATCCATCAAGAGTCTTTGAATGTGTCTACATAGGTGTTGGACTTCAAAGTCACCATGACTGGTCTTTAAAGGTAAACTGACAGTTTTGAGTGAACAAGGTACAATGATGATTTTGAAGCCTTATATTCTGAATTGAAGTATCCAATGAATATGGTGATGTTTCCTAAGACATATATGACCTATCCATGTTTTTCATAAGCTTTGAAGTCAGTGTAAGAGGTTATAACATTGAAGCCAAAATGGCTTGTCTGATTGAGTAAGGACTATGAGAGAGAAAGTGAACAAATTGGTTTGCAAGACCAATAGTTTCTATTAGATATTATGATAATTTTTTTTAAAATTGTTATAATGATGTTTTAAGATATTTTTCATGGATTGGAAGTTATTTATTATGTTCTTTTAGATGGCAGAAGTTCAAGTTTCCATGACTGTGTTTTGAGGCCAGTTGGTAGTTCAAAGTAAGCATCTTGCAAAGAATATTTTGGGCATGTATACCTTGATTTGATGCGTCTAATAAATTTTTTGATGACCCTGAGGTCATGAGGTTTCTAAATATGTGATTTTTTGCCATGGTTGTTTAGCAAAATTGTGTTTATGCTTTAGTTGTTCAAGATAGATTTTTTGTGTATGCATAGGCCTATTATGAAGTGTTTTGAGAAGAGATTCAAGTCGTGGTTGGACCTAAAAGGTGTTGTGGACCTAAAATAAAGTTAGATAAAGGTTTATTTGAGTTGAATGTGAGATGTTACTGCTGTATGCGGAGTTTGGAAGCGTTTTAAAAAATACAAAGTGTAATGTGCTCTAATGAAGGCCTAAACGAATTAGGTCTTCTTAAGGCCTAAAAATGTTGAGATGGACTAAAGATGTGTAAGGGATGAGAATAACATGCGAGAAAGGTCCAAGCGAGTGGTTGATGTCTCTAAGTGGGATAACCAGGGTCAGTTGTCTACACATGAGCCGATGCGTAATCATAGGGAGGAGTAGGGTCATGGGAAGTACGATTACAAGATGCTGATGTCAAATTAAATATTATGATACAATGTATTTCTCCAATCAGGGATGTATCATTATAATTTTATATTAAATTAGTAATTATGAAAATAATTTGATTTATTGATGATTTTTGATATATTTGTGTGTTACTGCGAAAAGTCTTTTTAGTTTCAATTTTGACATGAAAGTGATGAAAATGAAGTATCTACATTTTACCCTTATTTGAGAACGCATTGTGAGACACAAACAAAGTAACATATTTTCAAAGAATGGAAAAGTTGTTAAGAATAAGTTTAAAAATTAGATGAAGAAATAAATAATGATCCATGATTCTCCATCGAGAGGGCATGTAGGGATAAAAGATGTGGATGGGCTCTCAAAAAATAGAGGAAGAAGCAAGAAGAAGAGTGAAATTAACCTATGAATGAGATTAATCGAAATGAGCTAATGATTGCATGCTTTGATTTCTAATGTTTGAGAATAATATAATTAAACTGGTCCAAAGGTGGGGGGAAGTTGGAAAGATGCATCCCAAGGCAAGCAACACACTTTTACTTGCCCCAAATAGGGTGAAATCCATGAGCTTGGAATTAGAAGAAAGAGGAATTAAAGTACTCCAAAGAGGGGAGAATAATTGATTAATGATTTTCTCCAGTAGGGCAGATTTGATTGTTGATGAAATAATTTTTCCCAACAAAACAAATTTGATCGTTAATTGGTATAATTTTTTTCCCTTAATAGGGCAGATTTAATTAATTGATTGATTGGCAAACATAGCTCAAGGATGGTAACCTGTTACATAGATTAAATATGAGTGGGTGCAAATGCAAGTGCAGATGGTACAATGACTTTTCAAAAGATGAATAAGCCACAAAAATCCTAGCACATAAGGATGCACAAAGTTAATTAAATAAATGATTGGAAGAACACAATAATGGTTGAAGAATAATAAGATAATGGTGGTCGAGCTAACCCTAGAAATTGAACGTAATTGAATGTTGCCTACATAGTCCATATGAATCTCAGGCCAATGTAGTTCTCCCAATAATTAGAGAAGTGACAAATAATGACAATATTGGATTGGATGATGATGATAATATTTGATTGAATGTGAAGGGGAAGTCATGGTGTAAAATGATTGTGAATTTTTTTATGCACTTATTTGTGGATGTGTATCAATAGTAACATATATATTAACCACGTTGTTCAGTTGATTGTGTTGAGATTGGTAGACAAGGATATTTTTTCTATGACATTGTCTATTAGACCTCTACTACTTGATTTTTGATGTAGCATATGACAATATGCACCATGATATAAAACACCATGATGACCAGGCCGTAATGTGCATAAGGATTGACCTCGGATCAGATAGACAATTGTCAAGAACACACCGGTGATAAAAACTATGATGGCAATGTTGATGTATGACAACTAATGGACTCAAGTACAAATACGTGATAAAAACACCATGATGACAAACCTATTGGCACAATGAACTCAGTGTAGGCAACAACCACAAAAGCAAACAAACAAGCAAACACACACAAAATTGAAAATAAAAGCAACAAAAAACATCTTGTTATTTAACTAAGTGAAAATCCACATGTGAAGGCTCAATGAAATGATAAATGGATGGTGCCCCCAAGCAAGAATACATGGAAGGGAAGGACACAAATCAATGTAGTTGAAATGATTGGAATTGATAATGAATCTACCCTAGTTGGGTATATTTGGGAAGGACACATCCCAATGGTTGATAAAATGAGTGGCTCAATGATAAATCAAAGTAATGGTTGGATTTAGGATAAGATAAACATTTTTTAATTTTACAACTTTATATCTCTCATGGAGATTTTAAGCCCTTTTTATATTTTTAGGATTTTTGAATTGTTTTGAATGGTTTTTGGGTTTTAGGTATCTCAACTCAATAGATGATTAAGAGTTGCACAATATTTTAACTCACAAAACGGTGAGAGTGTGGGATTGATAACTCATAAAACAATGAGAGTGTGGCTTAAAATGCTCACAAAACAATGAGAGCATGGATTAAAATTAATCGTAAAATAGTGAGTGTGGCTTAGAATGATCACAAAATGAAAAGAGAATGGAATAAAGGTGGTTGAGCTAATGTCAGAAATTGAGCACTGCCTACATAGTCTAAATGTACCTAAAGCCATTGTAGTTCCTCTAAAGTGAGAGATAATGATGAATGAAAGACGAATGGATAATGTTGGATAATAATGGATGACAATGAGGGAAGGGACTGAGAATCTCTAAGGACTATGCCATGTGAGAACCAAATATTTCCAGTCATCAAAGTATCTTGCAGATCATATGGCAAAATGCTTCCCAAACAGTTTTCAATATACCTTATATTTCCATAACAAGATTAAGACATGAAGATTAATGGTCACAATAAGATGGGATAGGATAAGTAGGATTGAATGGACAAAAGGGTTGGAATGGAATGGGATGCTCTATAAGTAGGGTTGCCCCTAAGTGTCAAGGTATGTGCAAATAATACATTATTTATGCATAACACCAAAAACCTAGTTTTCATCATGGTGCTTGTCCAAGGCATCACAAGCATGGTTTTCACTGTTAGATGAAGTATTTCTCTCTTTTGATTATTTTGTATTTTTAATTGATTTTTTGAATGATAGCATCTCAACTTAATGGAGGATTAAGAGATGTATAATATAGACCCTTTATTGTCTAACTAATAACTGTTCAAAAATAACTACTCTACTAGGACGCTGATACGGATGTGAAATACACTATTGTTGTCGTGATCATCATTGGTTGTTGATTATGATTCTTGAAAACCTCTAGACAAGATGTCTTTGTAGCCTCTAGAATAAAGAGTGCTTATAAGAAGGGTAAAGGAGGATAATTAATGGATAAAGGATCTAATTGGAGAGTGGAATATAAGTCTTGAATGAATAATAGGATCACAATGGAATGTATAATGGTTGGGGGATAAATGGAGATTGGGATTTTCAATCACACATTGTTGTTGTTTCTAGATTTGACTTGATTTTAGTTGTGAAGAAGTTGAAGGCCTTTGGAAATTCTCTCAATAGGACCACAATATTTTATGTTGTTTAGGCCTAAAATATGCTTCAATTTGAATATGCTACAAATTATCGATTATATTGATATTGACTTCACTATTAGCTTCATCAAGCAATGAGGAACTAATTGGCTCAGCTATTGGTGCCTCAAAGAGGTTTTCACAAATAAAGTCTTCTTTATTGTTCTGATTTGGATTATTCAATAGTGCCTTGAATAAGGGTTCACTAAAGGATATTGATAATTCATTTTGATTGTCCTTTAGCACCTTAAGCAAGGTTTCACTAAAGGATTTTGATTTTTGTTTTTGATTATTGTCTAGTGCCTCAAACATGGTTTCACTAGAAGATGCCAAGTTTAAAATTTGATTTTACCCTAACGTCTTAAACAATGTTTCACTAGGATATTGTTCTTCTATTTAAGTGTTGTCTTGGATCCCCATAAATTCTACCACTAAGATGTCACCATGGAATAAGTTCAACAATGTGTGATTTTATCAATTCCAATAAAGTTTTTGAGAGGTGGAATATCAATATAATGGCTAGGTTGGTTAATGTTAAATGCATGTGTAATGTCAATGGAAGGGTAAAAGGTAGCATAGTGCTCGTAAAGGCTACTAGTAAAACTTGTGTCGATGCTGAAGAAAGCATCCTCAACAACCATGAAATGAACACAAATATTTTCAAGTTGATCTGCAAGGAGTGTGTAACTGATGTCATACACCTACTAAGGTATGCTAATTTTGAGGTTGATTTTGACTCGAGTGGATCTGGTAGAAGTGTATAGCTAATTTTATAACACCTACTAAGGTATCTTGATTTTGAAGTTGATTTTGACTCAAGGGGATCTAAATCCAATGTTGAGACTAACATTGATTCTATTTCTGATGCTAAATTTGATATTGGATCTATAATAGAAATTGATTATGCTATTGGTTCAAAAATAGAACTTGATTTTGATGTTGATGTAGTCACAAAGAGGGCATGTTGAATTGCATTGTCTGCAAGTACCTTATGCACTTTTCTCTTGGAAATGAAGGCTTTGAGACAAAAGAATTTTTAGAAATGGGGAATGTTTGGGAATGGATGAATAATGGGTTGTTGCTCAGTAATAATAGGCTCTTCAAATATGGGCTCATCGAAGATGGGCCCTACGTTATTTAAAGGCCCTTCGCCAAACAAAGGTGGACCAACATTGGTTTGGGTTTGGTCAAAGATGGGTGATTCAACAAAAATGTCAAAAATGGGTTGACTATCTTGACCTTGTTTTAGATGTGGATGAATTTTATTGTGTTTTGGAAGGGGATTATGACATATCTCGATCGAGTAGTTATCATACATGGACACAATTGGGTCATTAATAGATAACGGTCCTTGGAGGGGAAATGATATAATAGGTCTGGTCTATTGGCTTTGTTGTAGTTATAAGACTAGATTGGCTTGTAGTCTAATGGATAAAATGTCAAGAGTAGACACAAAATGAGATAATTTTTGGCTAAGATGTAAGAGATGATCTATCACATCTTGAATAAATAATGGCAATACTACAATAGGCTTAGAATCATGAGATGACATGGCTCTAATTACACTTGGACTAATGCCCCCATGCAAGGATACATGCAAGGGTAATGTATTGGAAGAAATTGGCCTCGAATAGGGTGGTCTTGGTTTTAATTAGAATGAGGGCCCAAAGAGGGCGATCTAGGTCTCAATTGAAATGGACCCAAAGAAGGCAGTCTTGGTCTTAATTATAATGGGCCCAAAGAGGGTGGTCTTGGTCTTAATGTAATTGGCTTGGTCCCAAATAGGGCATAATAGACTAGATTGGAATCGCTCCAAATAGGGTAGATTGGATTAGATTGGAATTGACCCAAATAGGGTAGATTGGATTAGATTGGAATTGACCCAAATAGGGTAGATTCGATTGGTATGATTTAAATGAAATAAATGATGGATGACATGACTTTGTCATTTCCAACCAATAGGTGCATGTGATTGAATGAAAATACAATAAGTGTTTTGAATTGGCATGTAGTTGATTCAGGGTAATTAGATTTGGTCGAAATAGACCTAGTTTAGTTCTAACTGTTTGGCTTTGAAGTTGAATTGGTCAAAGTTGACCTGAGTTAGAATTAGAATTAGAATGTGGTTCAAGATGAAATTTATTGGATTAGATTGAGGTTCAAGATGAACTTGATTTGGCTTGGATTGGCTTGGTACATGGTTCAAGATGAACCTGACTTGGCTTAGATTATCTTGGTACATGGTTCAAGACAAACTTGATTTGGCTTTGCAACTAGACCTTGGTCAAACTTGACATGATTTGGATTTTTAATTTGAATTTGACTTTGACTTTGGTAGACACTAAATGTTTAATTAGGTATGTTAATGCAAATGTTAAAGTGGAATAGTTCAATCAAAATGTGTCAATGCAAGTATCCAAATAGGAAAGGTGAGTGAATCAAGCTTGTTTCCAAAAGGGTACACAAATCTTGGTATATCAAATGCTTTCAAGTGTTTTTGTCTCACAAAGGATGTAAATGTTCAGTGTTTGGATCTTTAAAGTGTTTGATATTGGTTCAATTTAAATGTTTGACCTTAACTAAACTAAGTTTTGACCTTTTGAAAATGAAAGGTTTGACCTTGTTTGACTTTGGAATAGTTAACCTTTGAATTTTGACTTTGGGACTAGAAAATTGACTTTGCTTGACTTTTTAATTAGAAGTAGAATTAGAATTCAGATTAGGTTTGAAACAAAATGAACGTCACAACTGTAATGGTTTAACGAGAAATTGGACCTTGGTTTTGAATTGGTTTGAAATTGGAATTTGATTGAAATTAGGGTTGATTCAAAATGGACAATATAACGACATGGTTTAGACAAGAATTTATAATTTGGTTTTGAATTGGTTTGAAATTGGAAATTGGAATTTGATCAAAAATAGGATTGGTTCAAAACATGTAGCATAATGACATGGTTTAGACAAGAATTTGGACCTTGGTCTTGACTTAGTTTAAAATTTGAATTTGAATTGGAACTAGGACTAGGTTTGGAATGAAATGGACAACATAAGACATGGTTTAGACAATACTTTTGTGTATTTGGACAAAGTTTGACATGCCATCTAGAAGGGGTAATTTTTGACTCAAAATACGGATAAAGTAATGCCTTATCACATAAGTGTGTATGGAATATGTTTTAAACTTAGTTTTGAATGCAAAATAAGTTTTGACACAACATCCAAGTAAATAACCATCTAATTACATGATCCCATTCTAGTGGTAGATCAGGAGTGCATCACAATCAATGAGCCTTCAATAAACTCACTTTGAGAGGAGAAATTTAGGATTCATTTTATAAAATTATTTAAATGTAGGTGAAAGACCCACCTTCTTTAAAATTCCATACATTTGAGGAAATATTTTGGGGCTCTTACCTTTGCACCCTTGCATTAATGAGGGTTTTATGGCCAATAGGTCTTAATATAAAGTTTTGTTAGCTTACTAGATGGTCTCCAAAGGGTAAAAATCTGTCAAAGAAGAGATCCAGGTGTCAGGTTTTTCATCATGAGATACATCCTCTATAGAAGATACCCTGGATTCTTTGATGGTGATGTCTAATGGCTTAACATTGGGAGTTAACCCACTGCTTTCATAAAATCCTTTATGGGGAGTTAAGTTAGGCCCTGAAGACACCTGCCAATAATTTATATCCCCATTTATATGTATGGGGATGGTATGAATGTTGGGGGATGAAATCCCAATTACCACACCCTAAATACCCATGAGAAGGAAATGACACCCCATTGCATAGCCTAACAGAAAAAGGAAAGGTATATCCGTTCTTATTCACAGGAATCCCACTAAGGGCAAGTGAAGAGCATACTTGGTGAATCTCTCAAGATAAATACAAATATTTAACTTTAGGTTTCTAGGTCACCTAAACAAGGGGAAAACATACACGTGAAGGAACCACACAAACAAAAATAGACAAGTACAATAAAATAAATGACTTGGATGTAAAATAAACTTTAAACCCAAATTGAAAAGTTTGTTCGTTTTAATCCCAAAATGATTTTTTTTGAAGATAAATGCTTTTGTTTCGAGTTATGAATTCACTTCTTTGGCCAAGGTATTGTAAGAAAATAGTCAGTAGTTTGAAGTGGGGTCTTAAACTTGCATGTGAAATGGGCAGAAAGTCTTTTTTGTAGGCCTCAAATTTCTACAATAATGCAATTTCACTATTTTTATGATGAATTCACTATTCTACAAGATGTTCTTACTATTTTGTACGCCTACAAAAAAAATTTAAATATAACACAAACAAATTCATTGTTTTTAAGGATGAATTCACTGTTCACCAAAAACTACAAAAAAATAGAGTAAAACATAACATAAATTATTTCATATTTTACCAGTACGATTTCACTATTTACCATAAACTATAAAACAATAATAAAACATAACATAAATGATTTTCATATTTAACTAGAATGATTTCACTATTATCTAAGATGTTTTCATTTTTCTCTAAGACGATTTCCATGTTTACCATAAACTACAAAAAAAATAGAGTAAAATAGAACATTAATGATTTCACTCTTCTCCAATGTGATTTCATTGTTGCACATGATGATTTTGCTGTTGCACAATTATTTTGTTGTTTTGACATGAGACATAAATTAGTAATTTTTTGAAGGAAAAGAGATGAATTATCCTATAAATTAGGTCAATTCCAGTAATTATAAGAACAAAAAAGGTTTAAGGAAGATCATGGGATGCGTCATGTTCCACCAGGCATGTCATTATGTAAAGTAGGAATCCAAAGAAGATTAGTTCATTGTTAGTGAATACACATAAAAATAATTACATGAGACTAACACCCCAAGCTTATACACTAGGTTTGAACAATACTAAGTAAATGATGAATAAAATGGAAGAAAAAATACAAACGTTAATACCTTCTTTGAAAGACTTCCTTTATTTATCAATTTGAAGAGGTATGTGCTCAACTTGTAGAAGTAGAGATATTGGAAATGTTGAATAATTGTTGTTTCAATTGGAAATGTTGAATAATTGTTGAGTGATGGCTTAAGATTTGGTAGAGCTTCATTGCAGTGGTTGGTCATTATGAAAGAGAGTGAAGACCCTTTCATTTATAGAGTTAGAAAATTATTGTGGACCATCCATCTTGAGATGAAGATCAAGGGTCCAAGATTAGTTTTCCACTATCATAAATTAGAGAGATGGAGTGTAGAATAAAAGTGATGGAGTATGTCATAGAAATATAAGAGATTCAAATCATGACTACTCTTTGAGTGTGTAAGAGGGGTGTAAGAAGACTGTATAAGAGGGGTGTAAGAGATTATGAGAGATCTTACTTTCACACTTGGTATGATGATGTCACATTGAGTGAGACAATAATTCAATTTCTGCATTTAGAATATAGATAATTCTAAATCCATGGAATTTTCCATTAGAAGAAGATTAGACTAATTAAGTAGGATTAATATTTAATTAGATGAATAACAACCTTTTGCAATGTTCTTTTTCCAATGAAATATTCATTTAATTATCTTGTAATAATACTTACAAAGGATTGATCTGATTTGGGATGATGATGTCAAATCAAATGTTAGTGATACGATGCATTACCCCAATTAGGGATGTGTCGTAATTTTGAATTAAATCAGTAATTGTGCAAATAATTGGTTTAATTAATGATTTCTGAGTAGATTTGTGTGTTATTGTAGAAAGTCATTCCAATTGTAATTTTGACATGGAAGTGATGAAACTGAAGTGTCTACACAAAGTACATTATTATTCTTAGCACAACATGTGTATTTGTCTCTATTTTTTTTATTGGCCTTTGGATGTTCTCAAACCTCTAATTCTTGGTTGTGGGATTCATAACAAATTTATTGTTTTGATTTTTTATAAATTTCTTTGTTGGTTTATTTATTTATTTGTTGCCCCTTATATGATCCAAATTTCTAGTACTTCTTCATCTTTCATAGTCTTGTGATTTTTTTGATTATGTTTTGCATCACCATTTTCATGTTGTACTCTTTTCTTGTTTGCATATAACAAGATGTGTTTGAATTTCAACAGCCTCTATGGACTTTACAATAGTTCTCTTGCTCCTCTAACATATACAACCTTAATTGGCTATTGGGTATATGTGAATGATCTCCCTCGAACGTGTTGTCCCTTCTCAAGCAAAAGCTCATTCACAAGCACCTTAATAACTCATCCCAATTTTATAAAATGATACACATACTACTTGTGGTGCAACCTTTGTTTTAAAGCTTACTCATCGCTAAAAAATATAAAATATTCATGCACTTCTTCTTCAAAGAAACAATCTTCTCATGTGCCTTCTCATTAGTGATGAAAAATCACTTCTAACCACCCAAGGCATCCTTGTTTTTCTCCAACATTGCATGTCAAAATTCACCCATTTTATTGATTTGCATTTATATTTGTAATTGTTTTTGTTTTCATAATACCAAGATCATTGAGATGGAATGCATATGGACCCATTATTTTGTATTAACATTCACAACTCCATGCCATTGTATGATAGGGATGCATCCTATATTTACAAATAGAGAGAAATATTTGACTATTATATTTTGAAATGATGTCTAAATAAAGATACATGCCACTAAATCTTGTCTAAGATAAAATATACCTTATAAATACCATCTGTATTGATAACATGACCATCAACTTGCCACACAACGTAAATTCTTTTTCCAAAATTGATATGTAAAAATTCCAACATTCATTCATGTACTAATGATGCGAGACATGATGTCCATATAGTTGACATTGGTTGTCATATAAGTGTGAATATTCATGAGTAACATGTAATTTTTAATAGTCAAAGCCTTCACGAATCATAATAATTTTGAGTGATGTTCTTGGAAAGGGATAATCATAGTAATACTTGCAAAACTAAGGTTTATTATGTACACAATTGTTAAGTAATACTCTGCATACTCGTGATTGTATACATAACTGTGTCCAATGGATATAGTCTCATTTTCATATGTTTTATCTTTGGTTTTATTTCAAACTTAACCCAATGTGTCAATTTTTGCTAAGCTTGCAAGGGCATTGAGTTTGAACTCATCGTTAATAACGTTCACCATTTAATTTATGATTTATGTCTTATAATGTGTTGTTATCTAAGGCTTAAGCTAATTAATCCAAGAGTAGCATAGGTGGAAAATTTTGATCCATATAAATACATTATCCAAGTATCATTATCAATATGATACGCAATAAAGTAATCATCATTAATTGATGGTGTATCTAATAATGGGGTTGCACCTAAGTGATTGGTGATAATTTGTCATTTTATTGATTTTTGAGATATTAATTTCAAATCAAATTCCATGAGTGACATTACCCACTTAGAAAAACATCTTGATAAATGTGACTTGGACACAAGAAACTTAAATGGGACCACCTTTGTGATAACTTGTCTCATTATTAAGCATATAATGTCATAACTTATGTGTTGCGAAGATAAGGGCTAAATATATTTTTTCCATTTCATTGTAATTTTTATCATAGTCTACTAATGTATGATAGATGTAGTAAATGACGCACTCTAAGTAATCATCATCATATTGTGATAGGAAAGCTCCCAAGGCATGTTCTATAGTAGAAATGTATAATAGTAAAAGCTTATTTGGTATCAAAGGTACAAGAATAGGTGGATTAAGTAGATAGTTTTTATTTACATCAAAAATCTATTGACAGTTAACATCCCATTCAAATTTGGTATCTTTATTTAATAGACACATGAAATATTATGTCTTGTCAGTGAATTAAGCTACAAAATGCCTTATTGCTTGAATCTTTCATTATAGTACTATAATTACTTCAACCCTGTTGGAGGAGGCATATCCATAATAACTTTGATCTTTTTGGGGGATACTTAAATGCCTCTTTAATATATGATATAAACTAGTAATTTTCTTGATGTAACTTCAAATACACATTTTTGGGGATTTAAATGCACATTGAACATCTGTAGTCTCTCAAATATTTGTCGTAAGTCTGTAGCATGATCCTATCAATGTTTTGATCTTTCAAGTGATCCACATAATCTTCTCAAGTCTTGTGTATATATTCATGAAATACATGAGTCATATCTCGCTAATAAATGCCCCCTGCATTCTTTAATTTGAAGGGCATAACTATATAACTAAATGTTCCCCTTGGTGTGATAAATGCTGATTTTTATTGGTCTACAAGAGTAATATAGATTTGATCGTATCCATAAAACCATCCATAAATGTTCACATTTCATAACCAATGATATAATCAACAATCATATCATTTTTGGTAATGAAAAATTGTATTTGGGGCATGACTTGTTTAAATCACGATAATATGTGTAATATCAAGTGTTTTCATTAGGATTTGTAACTGGTACTAGGTAATAGACCCACTCAAGATAATCAACAACTTAAATAAAACCATCATCCAAAAGTTTTTGAATTTCATTTTAAATTAAGAGGGATACTTTTAGATGCATTTTTTTTGTTTATTTATGTAACTAGATATGCATCCAGGTATAGTACTATGTTATGCATTGCAACTACAGGATTGATTCCAGACTTATCTTTGTAGGCCAAAGAAAATAGATCTAGGTAATTGTGTAAAACTTGTCAAAAATATTTATCTTCATCATTATTTAACATCGCTACTAGAAGAACTAGTCATGGATTTTTTGAGTTTTATAACAATATTATATTGTCTCTTCATTAATTAGAGTTCATTTCTCTTCCATATATGGTGTTGTAGGAATGTTATTAGACCATCTTATTAGATATGTATGTTAGTATCTTTAGTTTCTTCAAAGTATGTTTGAGTGGACGTTGTGTGAGGAAACCTATTATTATGGTATAAGAAAAGGATTTCCTCATACACCCCAAGGTATTTTTAGAGGGACTTATCATTTGAAAACTCATCTAATGTCCAAATATTTGGGGAAGCTGTATCAACAATCATCTCTGGGTATGCCAATTGTACAATAGGTGTGTTTTGGACTTCTTGTGTTGGCTCAGGATTTGATTTGAAAAAATGTGTATGAATAGTAGTTGTTGTAGGTGTTATATTCTTGGATTTGTTTTAGTATTCTATGTAACCAAGTCCTTGTCATCCTTTTTGATGAGATGTTTGATTGGGCTCAACAATTACTTGTGCATATGTTCCCAATCCTTGTCTTGTATATCCCATTTTTGAAAAATATTTAAGCCCAAAACCATATTGATTGAAGTCTATTGATGATGATGCCTTTGGAGCAGAAGAATAAATTGGTAGTTTAGTTGGTTTATATTCTTGTACATATGGTTGCATATGAGGAGTGTAATCATCCTTAGGTTGGGTAAATGCACAATACTTGAATATTTCATAATCCAAGGGGCATGTATATATGTATCATTAATGAGTGAAGTTTAAACATGCATGCAAATTAGAAGGATCTATGTTCATTTTGTGTATCCATGGTCTTACTAAGAGAATATTATAATTAAGGTCATTGTGAATGACCTAACAAACTTTGGTTATCATTTGAAGACCCACAATTATATTCAATGTAGTTTGTCCAAGTACTTTTAGCAGAATATTATCAAATCCATGAGTGTTCATATCTGAATAAGTAAGATTTTGAGCCTTTACACCAAGTAGATTTAAGAAAGAGATATTACAAATATTTAATCATGACTCATTATCTACATAAACTCTTTTGATAACTTTGTTGTGCACATGAACTTGAATATACAAGGGTAGATGTTGATATATGATATGCTTGAGAGGTAAGTCTTCCTTTTAAAAATAAATACTTTCCTTCGTTCATCATAAAGTATTAATAATATAAGCACCACAAGGTGGTTCTATGTTACTAGGTAAAATTGTGTTACATAATTCTTCATAAAGAATATCCTTAATCATAGGTGTAGTGTGGAACAACTCTAACATTGAAATCTTAGCATAAGTACTCTGTAATTGATCAATGATATCATACTATTTAGGTTAATGGACTTATATTTTAGGGTATGGAGGGGGTTGAGAAGGAACATGATGACCACCTTCATTATGAGGGACCCAACCTCATCTAGTGTTGGAAACATGAACATCAAAATATAGTATAAGCTATAGATGAATAATGCGATTAGGATGGTAAGTGATACAACCTTGAGGTATAGGGGCAGTAGGAACAAAATGAGTCATGCATGCCCTTTGGTGCCTGATGGTGATAGGTATCAATTCTGATTGGAAGTCTTGAGATTGTACATTACTAATTTTAGCCATGTTTATTATATTTGAATTTACAAATGGTAGTAAGAGTGTAACTAGATAGGATGTGTTTTATTTTTAGGCTCTTGGATATATTGATCACAATTGTACATACTGAACAAGGACCCAAAGGGTCATTGAATATGTAGGATTATACTATCTTATAGACACACTATCGTGTGTCTGAAGTATGTTGAGATTAACTTCCTAGGGCTATTTACTTATTGGTGCACTATAAAACCCAATGGATGAAATGATTACTATGATTAAAAATAAAAAACCCTATGGGTTATGATATACCATGAGATATGTGGAAACTAAAGTTCATATATAGTACTGATTAATGGCTTAAATATTGGAGCAATACCCCTCATACCACAGCTTAGGTAAAATTGATGATCACTTTGCCTATATTGACAACTCCTATGAGTTTTATAACTACTGGAACATAGTTTTAGAAAACAAGAAAAAAGAAAAATAAATTGAAGACCAATAAAAAAATGTTTTTCCCCAAAAATCAAGAATTCAATATGAAAACCCTACGTCAAAGAGTGTTTAGAATAATTAATGGTTAAGTGGTGCTATTTATATACTCTTAATATATTAAATTACATTGGTTAAATAAATAATAATATATTTTATTATTCATCATGAGTTTATCCTCATATAAATAAATAATAAAATATATTAAATGACCTTTGGAGAGGTTGAACCCATTAAATGTGGTGGTTGGAAAATGTCACATTATAACTGTTAGATTACCTTGCCTATATAATAAAGAGTTTACATTTTAAGATGTAATGAAAGAGAGTTGAGACAAATGAGTAAATGTGGAGAACATATTTCCAAGTTATGTGAAGATTTGAGGATAAGAATTGAGAGAAGAAAGCTTGTATTGGGTATATTTTGTTTTTTAAATAATGAATAATCTTGGTGGGTTTTTTAACCTCTTTATGAGGTTTTCCCATGCTAGCTCTGGTGTTTCATGGTGTATGTATTTGCTATTGGTCTCACATCTAGATCCGATGTTTGCATGTAATCATATTTACTTGTTCTATTATGGTATTAGAGCCAGTTGATGCGTGATCGAGTGGCAAGATCATACATTGGGTTTTTGGCTTGTGTTCAAGCCTAATTTCATCCATTTTCAAGCCATGATGTATTTTTTAGAGAACTTTGAAACTTATTCTTCAGTAAAAGCAAGTTATTTAATCTCTTTCTCCTTTTAGAGCCTAGAGATTTCAGATTTGAGCATTTTATTAAATTTCAAACTATTTTTTTATGTCAAAGCTCCATCTGGGTGCCTTAAACAGGATATAAATGCTTCTTTGATCATTAAAAATCATAAAATATTATCTGTTTTAGTCTAATGATCTTTATGAAGGTGTTTGAAGTTATGTAGTTGCATATATAACATCTAAAGGTAGTTGCAAACATCAAGAGAACCAACAAGTGACTAAATCAGCTTTTGGAAATTCTTGTATGGCCTTTGTATGATCTTTTTTTTAAGAAACTTAGTCAAAATATCTATTTTTAGTCTCTGTTGAATGATTCTTGTGTTCCAAGGAGATTTTATCTATTTATAAGCCACCCAAATCTTCCACAAAGCCTTTGAGGTACCCCTGTCAATTTTTTGAGTTTTTTCATCCATATAAACTCACCGTAGTATGACCTCCTTACTAGAAATTTAATAAAAAATTGTTTGAGTTCCATTGCTCTTGTTTTTTGGTTCTTGGAGGGTGTATTATTAGTTTTAAAGCCTTCAAAACTCCCCTCAAACCCTGCAAACCCTTGTCTAAGCTCAATTTATTTTTCTTCATCCTCCATTGGCATCCCTATACAACCTCCATGAAGGAAATTTTAGTAAAAAATTCAAAAAATTGGAATTTAGAGTTTCTTTATGATTTTTGAACTGTGATCTACTAGTCCTTTGGCCATTAAAATATATTGGAGAGGTCATTTAAAGGAGTAGAAAAGAGTTCTTAATTTTTACTTCTGCCTAGGTGCCATAATGCACCATAACAACAACATTTAAAGATCATTTTGTAGTCAATAAAATTTAGATCTGAGTCTTCCAAATGCTTTGGAGGGCAGTTTCAAGTTTTAAATCTTCAAAAATGATTTTTAGAAGCTCATTCCATGCTTTCATCTCCTCCATCTATGCATTCCTCTACTCTTGTGCATGTTGCTACATATTTTCAATGGTTAGTAATAGTCATTTCCAATCGTATTTATTAAATCATAGCTTTTAATAATTACTTTTTATTTCATTCCATGCAAGTAGTGGTGGGTCCCACTTTTGTTGACTTGTTTTTATAAAAAAATATTTAATTATTTTCTTTATACATTCAATCAATACTTTTTTTACATGAATTTAATATTTTGATTAAAAAATCAGAATTAATTAAATATGCTTTAAAACTTGTAGCTTGCATGTGAAGTCTTGTATTGGATAAAAAGAAGTTGGCTAGTGTAATTTTGAAAAACACTTATAGATCTAAGGTCCTAAAATCAAATCTCAATCCCAATATGTTTTTTGGTCAAAATTAATTAATTTATTTTAAAATAATTAGTTAAAATGTCTAATTATTAACCATGCAAAATCTCATGTGTGAAGTTTGTGACACTTTCAACACCCTTGACTTGTCATATTTTTTTTTATCATAGATAGTCATGTGACCAGTTAGTCTTTAGGTTTTTTCATATTTTGGATGCATTAAGATGGTGCTTTATTTGATTTCAAGCCTCCTTATATGAATCTTAGTGTATAAGTTATCTTATGACACTTGTGACATTTTTGCAACACTTACAATTTTTGCCCTTGTTATGGTTCTTTGTGTTTTTTGAATTATGTTGCAATCAATTATTTCTAGAATGGCAGGCCATCTCAACAACTAGAAGGAGATGGACAAGATCCCCAAGGTCCACTCATAGCTCAAGACCAACCACAAGAAGAAGAATAGTTGCTAAGTGAGGCATCACTTACTGGAGAACATGATGAACAAGAAGAAGAAGAAATGCCTATCTTTACACAAGTGAAAGAGGAATAAATTCTTCCAGTTCAAGCATCAACTATTGAACTCAGAAAGGTTAAGAAAGAGCTAGCAGAGGAGGTGACTTAAGTTTAGTAAAACACACAAAGGGAAGATGTTAGGATCATTTACTTGGATGCCCCCGATAAAGAGGAAACAACATCATCATCCCCAATATCCAACATGATTCCCCTTCTCTTCCCCAATAGATGATAGCTCCAAAAACCAGGAAAGCAACAAGGTGCTATTAAAAGAAGCCAAAAGGAGATAGACCTTAGACCCCGCCCACACAAGCACTCAAGGTGGCACACCTTTCATTGAAAGGTGAGCCAACACAAGAGGTGAATGAAGAGGAATTTCAACAGGCTAAGGTTTTAAGCTTGCAAGAACTAAAATCCAATGCAACTTTCACCGATGAGTCATCTAGTAAGGGTCCTCTTCTTACGTCCACATTAGGCCTTTATCCTTTGATGTCTTTACCCACATTTTTTACCATCCTTGCACCAATTGATTGCACATTCATTCCTATTCAATCACTCTCAATCACTCTCCTTTTCATGCACCCATCTACTAATCTACCTAGTGCCACTTCACCTTCCTCAACCTCCACTACTATAGTTTCTATTCCTTTAATGTACATCCTTTCAACCATATCTTTGTTCATTCCAGCCATCTACCAACCTATCACTCTAATTTTTTCTTCCTATACCCAATTGGGTTCACCTATGCCTTCATCTCCAGCCTCCACAACCACAGTGGCGACAATCAAGAGTGCCCCAAGAAAGTAACTAATCTATGTTGTACATCCAATGCTGCAATTTAGAAACATAGACTGGTCTAAAGTAATTTGGCCATCAATGCCCAAACCTTTCTCTAAAACTGAGCCTAAGCCTAAAGAGCATGTGTAAGTAAAAGCTCAACCATCAGATCCTTTGAAGCTCACTCTTCTAGATTGGGCCAAAGAGTTAGGAGCTTCGGCTTCTAAGAGTTCTAATCAAAATATCACTAAAATTTCAATGGTGAGCTTCTTTTCTACTTTATCCTTCCTTTTTGAGTTTCTTTGAGATCTGCTCACCATAGCATAGTTCTCCACCCATCTAATTTACTTAGTGATTTGATTTTTTTATTAGAATCCACACATCCACCCACAAACTTGGTTAGCAACCCACATACTCAACCTATTATTCCACCACCTGATTGTTTTAATCACATACCTACACTTCATGTCATGGAGTGGAACCTAGTTCCATAGAGATCCCAAAACCTTAGACGCTACCTTATTTATAAATTTTTGAGGTGTGCATAAAATCCACATCAATAGGAGAAGAAAAAGTTGGCACTAGAATAAGGGAACACTTGTGTGTTTTCCCAATAAATAGGTGTCCAATCATTACAAAGACACCTAAGAGATTAACAAGGTCTAGGGCCCAAGCCGGCCTTTTGGTTTCACCATTGTCAAATTCTAGGAGGCCTAGACCCATACTTGTCATCCCTGAGATATGTCGAGCCCAAACACCTTCCCCTGTAAGAAATGCCCCACTTATCAACCTCCCTATGACTCAACCCTAGTTAATCAAATCTGCCATTACCATCCCTAGGGACCAATATGCTCTACCAAGGAATCTAAAAAATTATGAGTGTTAAAATACGTTCCTTGCATAATTTGGACAATAACTAACCCAAGTTTGGTATATCATATCTTTACCAGCATGAAAGTAGAACCTAATTAATCAATTCGAACCTTCAATTCAAGATTCCAAAATATGCACACTCAATTGAACACCGCGTATAAGCCGAATGAGAATCTAAAACTCAAGATATACAAGAAACACCCTAGATCCTATTACTGCAGTGTTCTTGTGAAGAGTTGACACTACCAATACTCTAGCTTTAGAATTCAAGGAAGCTATTAATATTGACAAACAACTCAATCCATAGCTTAGCCCTCATAATCCATGAGGTCAAGCATTCAATAATGGACTCCCATCCTTGAATACAATTCCATGCATGACCCAGAATGCCCCCACATTTAATCAAAATCAATTATAGACTCTACCTCCCATGGCACAACAAACAACAAGTAAGAATTAGTATTTATTGAATAATGAAACACAAAGGAATGACCACTAGTAGAATCAACATCAGGGTCACATGAATGCAACATTCGCTTAGGGTTTTGACACCAATAAAGCTGAATTGGATTCTATATAAAGAATGGTCTAGAAGCTAAGCAATGCTTTATTAAATATGCATAATAGGATGGGTAATACCAATAATCAAAATTACAATCAAAATTCTACCTTTCAAGATATAATAGGCTTTCAACAGGCCCACTAACAATGCAGAACAATAACAATCCAATAAGCTTCTAAAAATTAATATCATGAAAACAACTTTACCCAATTGGTGTAGGGTCCATAACACATCATAGCATGGAGAGTTGGAATGTATAGATTTCTGTGCAACATTTGAAATCTTCTAGAGATAAATGATTAAACAAGATCAAATGATGAATCCTCTAAATCTCCCTCTTTAATCTAGCCCTTCTAGTTTAGCTATGGTCTTTGAGACCTATGAGTCTTCCTTCCCTAATGAACATGACAATATTATGGAAGATAATTTTGATGAAGTTCAAGCCTTACAATAGTTCAACATAAATAATTATAATCTAAGGAACAAGAAACCATTTACTACTTATACTCCTAATAATATAGTTATCCCTCCAAACCCCAAAGCTAACAATAATCCTCCTGCCCCTAAAGGGAGTGATTGGCCTCAACATAAAGAGGAAAAAAATAAAGAGGGTACAATATTGTTGAGGATATAAATAAAATTAAGGCCAATGTCACTCTTCAAGAATTAACACAAATCACAGAACAAAAGAGCTCTTATGGAAGTCCATCACATATAAGCCTATTGTAGAAAAATCTAATATAACCAACACAAATGTTATATATAAGAGAAAGCTTGAGGTTCCCCCTTTCTTACTAACCATTTGAGCATTTGGCAAAAATTTACGCAATTCTCTAGTAGATTCTAGAGCTTTAACAATAATAATGTTGAATTCCATTTGTCAGAAGCTTCGTCTAACACCAAACCCGTCCAAGAGACTATGTCATAGATAAAATAGTAGTGCATGTATTGGGAGAACTCAATCATGTGAGAATTCAGGTTGCCTCAAAACCCAAAGTAAAGATGACTATCGACATCTTGGTAGTGGATATTCCTGAAGGGTATGGGTTGTTGTGAAGTAGAGACTGGTTAAAAATGTTAATTGGATATACTTCCATAGACTTTTCACATATTTGGCTACCTTGGAGAGGTATAACTAACCAAATCAGGTTCGATCGAGAGTCAAGGATGAAGCATCCTATTATGGATTACAATACTACCAAAGAAGAGGTAAGTTATAAATCTCTTAGTCTTGGAATTAATACATTTTTCATGAAACATGAAGCACTAGAAGAAATTTGAAGTCCTTACAAAATATGGACCCTTCACTTTGATAGAGCAAGGTCTAAGTAAAGATCAGACATCAGTATCGAGCTGGTTAATCCATAAGGAAAGAAACTGTTGGCAGCATATAAGCTCCAATTCCCATGCACTAACAACAATCAGAATATGAGGCCTTGATTCTAGGATTATAGTTTGCCCTCAAGAACAATATCAAAGAATTGCTGGTATACAGAGATTTTGAACTCATTATTAACTAGGTCATAAATAAATATCAATGTAAATTATCATATTTGAATAAATACAAGCATAGAGCCTGGGATCTAATTGAATCATTTAAAACTTTCAACATAGTACCTATCCCAAGAGAACAAAATGAAGCCATTGATTCACTCACCACTTCAACAATGAATTTGGCACCCTTACATGAGTCAAAGGTCTATAAGTTCTACATTGAATTGGTACCTTGTCCTTCAGTACCAAATAATGTTAAAAATTTTCAAGTGTTTGACGATGACTAGCAAATTATCTAATTTTTGATAAATTTATGATAATTTAAATCTCAAATAAATGATGACTAGGAAAGAAACCACAGGTGCCATGAAGAATTGGATGAAGAAGGTGTTCTCCAACTAAAGGAGAATCACCTCCCATTGGGAATGGTTGCTTTGAAAAGGACCTTTGATACAAATCCCCAAGCACAATCACAAAGGCAACTCAAGGTTAATGAATCTGAATTCAACTTAGAAAATGTAGGTGATGAAATAAACTCACACTTCATCAATATCTTCTTAAGTTGTACACCAAAAGAAAGTCAAAATGCTAAATAACTAATTATTAGGTATAAAGATGTAATTGCAGGACCTATGATGACTTGGATATTCAATCCTAGAGTCATCACCCATACGATTCCACTCAAGCCTGATCATAAACCATTTAGGCAAAGGCAAAAGCCAATTAATCCTATCTTGGAATCACCGATATAAAATGAATTAGAGAAGTTACTGAGTGTTAGGATAATTTTTCCTATCAAGAATTTGATTTGGGTGGATAATCTAGTTTTGCTCAGGAAAAAAAATAGTGAGATCAGACTATGCGTTGTATTCAAGAATTAGAATAAAGCTCCAAAGAAGGACAATTATCCTTTGCCCTCCTTAGATGAGGTAATACCAATTGTGAGTGGGTCTAAAATGATGTTTTTCTTGGATGAATTCTCAATCTATAAACAAATACTAGTTGAATCAGAGGATAAGATGAAAATGACATTTACTACAAAATGGGGAACATATGCATATAAGCGAATGTAATTTGGGTTGATCAATGATGGAGCTAATTTTCAGAGAGCAATGGATCATGCATTCTAGGGACTGATAGGTAAGTGCATAATTATATACATGGATGATCTCACTATTTTTTCTAAAAATAGAGCTGATCATATCGACCACCTTCAGTCCATTTTTGAAAGGTGCAAGAAGGTTGGGGTACCACTTAACCCCAAACAGGGTTTATTTTAAGAGGCCATGATGGAAACCCCCTAGGTTTGTTTAGGCAAATCAGATTACAGCCTTGGTGAATTTGTGTAGAGGAGAGGAAAAATCACATTGTTTGTTTTTCATATAACAATCCGATAACATTTTGTTAGGGCAATAGGGAAATGTTCTACTGATGTATGATATTATGCTATCAGGTGGCACCATGCTATCGAGTAGTACTATGATGTCATGCAATAGTATACTATCGCACGACATTATGCCACCGCATGACAACATGCTGTTGGATGGCACCATACCACTGGGTGGCACTATGCTATCATGCGACAATAGGTTATCATGTGACATCATGCCACTGAGCGACACTATGCTACTAGACGAAAGTATGCTACCGAATAATAATATGTTGTCGTGCAACATCATGCTACTACATAACATCATTCTATTGGTTGATGTTATGCCACCATGCAACATGATGCTATTGGGCTATGCTTTGCCCCTAGGCAACATCATGTTGTCATGTGGTGCTATGCTACCACATGAAA
This sequence comes from Torreya grandis, assembly GCA_037957365.1. Classification (NCBI taxonomy): domain Eukaryota; kingdom Viridiplantae; phylum Streptophyta; class Pinopsida; order Cupressales; family Taxaceae; genus Torreya; species Torreya grandis. The sequence continues at coordinate 5,739,283 of JARHVA010000188.1, forward strand.
CAATATTGTCATTCAACATGTTGGTTCTAGGTGGTGGTAATGTTGCTGCATGGTAGCATGATGCCACACAGTGGCATGCATCCACCACTTGGCACCTTGCTATCATCTGACAATATGCTGCTAGGTATCAACATGTTGTCACTCATTGCCATGTGTCTGCTGCTAGGTGGTTGCAAACCAGAACACAACCATCTCACCAAACACACCAATTGGTTGTTTCTAGTTCCCCTCATGGCTTATAAATACTCCCCCAATGCCTTCATTTACATATTTTATTCTAAGATTTTTTTCATCCTTCCCTTTTCTTTTCAGGTTTAACCTACAACTTCCATGTCTATGACTCTACAACAAAGTTTCAATGGCTTTTAGATCCACAAAAATTGAAATAAGAGTCATTCAAAACATGATTTTTAAGAATCTATTATGTCCAAACGTCCTTCAGAGTCCTATGAGGATTGGATAGATCAATGCAAACTCAGAGGCCTTGTAGAGATGTCTTAATATGACACAACAATCAACCATAACCTATTATGATCTCTTGTTGCCTGCTATAATTGTACCAAGACCTATTTCTATGTCTGGTTTAACAATAAATCAATCTCCTTTGACTTTCTCCATTAGATGTCCATAATTTAATAGGGCTTCCACATTGTAATACAAGCCCTGTTAGCACCAAAGTTTTCTTATTTGATGTCAACAAAAAGTACTTGGAGTTTGTCTACAAATTGGCCATAGATCCAGTTGGTAAGTGTTAAATTTATTAATGGTATTAACGTTTTTTAATTATTCCTTCATCATTTATTATAATTAGTTTGTTGTCCTAATTGCAATTGCATGTTTTCTATTTTCTTTGTAGATAGTAGGCTCCAAAGGTGGATCCCCATTGAAAAAGTCTCTAATCCATTTCTCAAATCTATTATGCATTTCTTCCAAGCAATAATTATTTTTCAGGGAGGATCATCAGACATTCTCTTCTGAGCTATTTACTACATTTTTAATTCTCTATCGGGTGTCAAATGTGACTAGTGCATGGTGGTATCCAACATGATTAGGGCTGAGTTGAATTATGCATTTTCCAAGGACACTTGCACCATTTTATCCTCCAACTATAATCTAGCCTTGTATTTCAAGGCCTTATATGAGATACATAATACTAAAATTCCCACTACCCTCCATCTAAAAATGAAAGCTAATTCTTTATCTATCAACGAACATGAGGTAAGTTTAGTTTTCATAATAATCACCCATGTTGCTTTATACATTTTTTTAATTTTAACATTTCATGCCCTGTTAGTTATTATAGGTAAGAGTGCATGCATATGCCACAAGAAAACATGCGACATCCAAAGGTCGGTATGCTCCAAAGGGCTCTAGTGATACTGAGTCCATGGAGTCTTCATTCAATTCATTTTGAATTTTCAAACGTTAAAGAAGTGATTCCATTTCATCTCCACTTCCAGGTTCATCCAAATTTCCTTGAATGTTTATTTTGTGTATTATTTAATGAAAAAATTATTTTTCATATTATTTTTTTAATTTTTTTTATAGTTAACTCTCAAATTGTTGTCGTCAAGGATTCTTCCCACCAACACAATCACTGTTTGCCACCTTACATCTTTTTGTTTGAATTGAAGTTTCTTAGATTGGGTAGTTTAGTAACTGGATAATTTGCTCATTTTATAGGTGAAACCACCCGTCACTCCCACAAGGACAATGAGAGGGGAAGAGGCAAATCCCTCAAAGACAATCCAAATGGAAGAGAAACACCAAAAAGAAACATCAAAATGGAAGAGGCAGTCACCTCGACTACACATAATAACTTCATTTTCAAATTTCATTAATTTTATATTTTTGAATTTATCAATTTTAACTAGATTTTTATTTTGCAGGCCACCCTACATCTGTAAGGAGACCAAGAAGTATGCCACCACCCTCACTACCCATCCAAGATTAGAGAAAAGGAAAGAATATCTCCCTCCCTGCATAGAGTAGAGGAACCCTACAAATTTTTGATTTCCCAAATTTCTCTGATGGTGGCATTTCTAGTGCATAGGGTCTTACGTGTTTGTAGTAAATTAATCTGGATTAAGAGTTTCTTGGGATCGAAAGCAGGGTTTGACTGATGGTGGATTCAATTCACATGATTTTATTCAAGTTGTTAATGTCCCTATAGCAGTGCCTTCTACGGCTACCTCTTCCCTATCTACCTCACCCCCCACTGATAATTTAAACATCTCTGATGATTTCATAAGTAATTTTTTATTGGATAATATATTTTCAAAAAATGTGCTTGTTAATTTAAGGGAATGTGTTATTGAGGAATTTAATGCTTTAAAACAATATGAGATAAGGAAAAAAACACTGATTAAAAAAATCAATCCCTGTTATCACAATCACTCCTAAAGAGTTAATTTGTTTTTATTTGTTCAAAATGAACCCTCAAAGATTGATGCTTTATTCCAATAAGCTCAATCTGGATTAATTTTTGTTAACAATGTTTACAATGATAAGGTTTTGGGGATTATGATAAATAGGTTGGAAAATTTAAATGAAGAAGCCCATGCCTATTTTAATAAATGGGCTAGAGATATAAACCTTGTTACTATTCCACAAGCAAAAAAAAAAAAAACTGAGGTAAGTTTTCATTATCTATAACGTGTATTTTAATTATTAAACTTCATATGTATTTGAGATTTTTATATTATTTGTTAATTACAGGCAAAATATAAAAACTTGAAGAAAGAAGTACTTCTTCTTAATGTGCATTTAAAAAATGCCCGCAAAAGTATCACCTTAGTGATTGCATTCAATGAAAAGCTTGTGTTGTTAAATAAACATATCAAAACTTTGAAGAAAACTATTAAAGAGCATGGGGTGGATCCAAACATTTTATTGAAGAAAAAAACATATGCGAATCCAACTTTTCTTTAAGTTGGCGATGCAATGAATGAGAGGTAAAATCTTATAAATATCAATTTTGCTATAGAGGATCTTGTGAAGAAAGGAGTTATTATGGAGGATACATAGGCAGGTCAAGCCAATGAGGTTTCAATGGAGGGTGATGGCAAGCGACAAGTGGGTGGACAGTGTATTCCAGATAAATGTTAGTTTGTTTCAAAAACTTTATAATGTTCAAAATGACAATGATTTATATCATGTTTGTTTGAAAAACACTTGTTTTTTCAATACAGTTTATAATGTCAATGATATTTTACATTTGTTTCAAATACTTTGGGTTTATAATTTTAATATTTTAAATGTATTGTGGTCAAGTTTAAATATTCTATGGAGATAAATTAAAGTAAATATTCTATGGAGTTACACTGTTCTAGTAGTTGTACTATTTGAAAAAATGTTGGTTGAATGCATTGTTTAAATATTCTTCAATTTAAACTATTGTGGAGGCAATATTAGGAAATTTAACTATTGATATTATCTTTATTTACAATGTTATGTAACAAAAATATAACATATATAGGCTGTGTTATAGTTTTTAGATTGAGTTATTATAGGGATATGTGGAGATTGTGGTGGCATTCGAAAATATGCGATCCCAAATTATAGGCAAAAAATATTTTCTATATATTGGTGTAATGGTTCGAGTATAAATGTGCAATAGAAAAATATTGATGTGATTAAAATATTTGTCTATCTTTTGGTTCAACACTTATTGCATGTATTAAATCTATGTATAAGCTTTCCAAATTACTACTATAGACAATTAAGATAATGAAAACAACAAATCTTAATAATTAGAGAAGTTTTAATGGCATGAGAACTAGTGTCCTATGGTGCACCGTGCATGTCTACACAGAAGACTTGTATGCTTCAATGAATGCTCTAGTGAATACTCTGTAGAATGTTAATTAGAATTATGATTGCTTCTCAATGAATGACTTACATTGCAAAGGTTATAGAAGTACTATTTGAAATACACAGAATTGTAATAGGACAAATAAAGTGCTTAATTCCATTCTATTGAATAAGATTCATAATTTTTACATGTAAGAAATAGATTAAAAATTTTAAACTATTTGAAGATGAAAAAATATGAAATATTTTAGAAAGTAGTAATTGTCATACTTATGAAACTAAAAGTTGGGCAGTTGAAACAATCCTCGAGAAACTTGCTCATCATAAGTGTGATTTGCATCTACCATGATAGTGTCATATTTACTCTCGGTATTTGAATCCTCTGTATTGGTAGCTATATTACTAATGCCTCTTCTTTAAATTATAGAACTCCATATAGTCTTTAGCAAGTCTAGATTTTTATCCAATTTGTTTCTAAGTTTTGACTTCATGAAAGATAATGCACTAAACACTTGTTCATCTTCCATAAAACCCAAAATCATTGTTTGAACAAGTTCATATATTCTGAAATATTCACTAATACTTTCTTATAAGATGCTAATTGGATAAAGTTTTTTTCATAGCCGTGTAATGACACCATTTTCACTTAAACACTAAAATTGATCCATCATTGTAATCTCAAACTATGTTGACTGAGATGTTAGTAATTGTTTATTTAAAATACCATTAATCTAAACTCTATTCACATCTACAAATTTATAGAAATGCTTAACAATTGTACCCATGTATTTGTGAAAGAAACTGCTAATCTGTTCTTGATTATTAACATTGTTCCAAAAAATGGGATTACAACTCCAATAGCCTCCAACAACTCATCTCTTTAAAAATGTTCTCTGATGTCAACTAATAAACTTTGCAAAACATTGTTTAATTTAATTCATGTTTTAGATAAAATAGTATCATATAGTAGACGTGTCACATGTACATCTTCAAGTTCAACTCCCACAACTTCAAGTCTTCTAGAGCATGTGTGCATTGGGATCTCAATGTCATTTACCACGACACAAAGATGATCATGTATATTGAATTTCAAATAACTCTTTGGATTCTGAAAATCTGTCAGGTTCTAAAAACAAGTTCGTGAAATATTTTATTTGATGTGTATAATATATCTAAAGATTGACATACATGTTTTCTTAAACATATGAAGTCAACAATATAGATAGATCTCTCTTGTGCATGTTTCATTAAACAGTTGATTTCCTTCAACATTGGCAAAATACCACATAATGTGAGTAATTTTTTGAAATGTATTAAATGACACAAAAATCTTTTACTTTATCAACTTCACTGTGATATTTATACATAAACCTGTTAAAGATGGATATTCCTAAAATTTTTTGCATGCAGGTTCATACATAAAAATCTTTATAGTTTCAATATCTTTCAGTGGTTTTTTACCATCAGTCACCCCAATTATAAATTTTTTGGAACCCCAAAAATATTTTTGTGCTGCTTGATATGTAAGCATGCAAGTCATGAATAAGCTCTTCTACTTTTGTAAAATTACTGAATGTGCTAACAATTTTGTATGCAAAATTCATCTTATGAGCCATATAATGAATTGAAATCATAAACAAAGAAACTATTATTTGAAGGTGAACACAAAGACTGGTTCTATGTCCTTGCATCACTAATGCACCATCAACATCAACACACACCAGCTTCATAGCTATGACATTATCATCCATCCCATTTTTCTCTCTTAAATTGGATACAACCAATTTATGAAATTTTTTTGCATTGCAATTTTCTACCATTTTATGGACAACTAATAGATGATATTGCCTTTAATAGTTTTCAAAAGTATACACATGCATGCAAACCCATGCTTTGTTGTCAACTGTAGTGACCTCATCAATAAACAATGATCTCTTAACATATTTTTTTAAATCTTTTTTCTCAACCATTGCTAGACATTTTTCTATTTCCCAAGCACTGTTATCTGACTAATGTGACTGTGGAATATCAAGAAACCCATTATGTTGAAATAAAATTTTGTAATCTAAAAAATTAGAAATGGGTCTGCCCTTTTTTAAAATATGAAAAATAGTAGATAATTGTACATATTTTTCCTTAAGATTGGAATGCATAACTTATTTAAATTGAGCTTTGATTGTTCCCCTTTTATCAGCAAGATGTTTTGATCATTTTTGATCATTTTAGTATTCATGTGCATATCTTACATGCATCCATTCTTCTCCAATTTTACATCTATGTGTTCTTGTTATCTATCCATCTGAGTGCTTCACGGATATATATATTTTCCCACAATGTTTTTCAATTGTGTCTAATTTAAGTTGCATTCTATGTTCTTTTCTAAATTCCCAATTGTATATTATACATTTGTATTTTGTTGGAGGCTCATTGGTATTTTTTGGTTCGACAGATTTTATAAATGGATATTTTGCAGCCTAGTCAATTCGAAAAGACCTTCCTATTGTCCATATATTTCTCTTTCTCCATAGACTTTTTTAAGTAAAATTTTCAATAAAATCTGGTGTCTGAAGAGAACTGCAATTCTCTTTTGAAGTGCCTAGAGGAGTGCCTTCTGGGGGTGGCATGTTATGAATAAAATCTTCGGGTGGTGAGAAGTTATAGGTTCTATAAATGGATATTTTGCAGCCTAGTCAACTTGAAAAGACCTTCATATTGTCCATATATTTCTCTTTCTCCATCAAATTTTTTGAGTGGAATTTTCCATAAAATTTATAGTCTAAAGAGAACTGTAATTCTCTTATGAAGTGCCCAGAGGAGTGTCTTTTAAGGGTGGCATGTCATGAATAAAATCTTCAAGGGGTGAGAAGTTATTGAGATTAATTATTTCTAATGAAATAGTGTCATTATCCATTTTGATTTCTACATTGAAATAGTTTTGTAATTATTCTACAATTAAAAAAATATTTGATATTTTTAAAAAAAGTTTTAGAATTACCTGTATTTAGAGTGCATGTTGTTTGCGTAATCTTCTTTCTTGGGTTTCTGAAATAAGATAATATGTTGTATTTTCTTGATATTTGTTGTGGTGTTTTACCCTTGTCACTACTTGTTGACACCATAGTAACTAAGGTAGGACACAGTGGGACTCAAGACGTAGACGGGAGACAACTTGGCAAGTGAAGCATTTGAATGCTACAAGGCGGTAAAGTGTTGTTGAATGGTGTAATGTTGTCGAGCGATCATAGCGGGGCATAGTGCTATTGGACAATTACTTTGGAGTACTTCTACCATGTGATAAAGAGCTACTAGATGGGTAGAGTTGTCAGGAGACAATTGCTATTAGATGATTCAGTGCTATTGACCGACAATCTATTATCGTGCAACATAGTGCTACCATACGATGTAGTGTTATTGCATGACATAGTACTGCTAGATAGTGTATTGTTGTTAGGTAGTTTAGTGCTGTTGGGAGGTAGTCTACTGTCATGTGACATAGTGCTACTATGCACCATAATGCTACCACATACATTTATGCTATAAGATGGTATATTGCTACTAGGTGGTGTATTGTTGTAGGACAATTAGGTGCTGTTGGGCAGCATAATTCTGTTAGGTCGCTGAAAGTATTCAGGGGACATAGTGCAACCTTAAAGCTCAAGATCTTGGTGATGCGGTAAAGATATATACTTTGGTGGTAAGTTGGTGACCTCTAGGAACATATGTATTACATATATAATGAATTACATGGATAAACTCATGATAATTGTAAAGCATTGGTGAGCCGACCCCTAAAAAAATAACATCCTAAAATTTTAGGCAAATGGGCCTTATGTGGTACTCGAAAAAATCATCAATTTCATACTCTCCAAATGAGAATATTTGTGAATTAAAAAATATTTGCCACTAAAATTTACCCTGACCTCAAGAAGAGCATATTTGGTGTTACCGAAGGAAAGTTGATTGGCCACATTATTACTAAAGATGGGATCGCTATTGACCTAGATAGGATCTAGGGTATTTTAAAAATAATGTTTCTAAACAACAAAAAAGAGCTCAAACCCTTCTTTGAAAAGATAAATTTTGTAAGAAAATTTATATCAAGATTCATAGAGATTATCAAACCCCTAAATGCAATGCTAAAAAAAAATGCCAAAGTGGTGTGGACATTTGAATACAATGAGTCCTTTCAAAACATAAAAAAGTTTATTTCACAAGCCCCAGTGCTGGTAAGCCCAAATTTTACTAAAGACTTTTTCTTGTACTCATTCACCTTAGAACATACTATTATTGTCGTACGTACGTAGAAAAAAAGAATAAAGTGAACACCCTATTGCATTTATGAGTACTAACTTGAAAGATACAGAGCTCAAGTACTCCCTTATTGATAAACAAATCTTCACTGTTATCAAGGCAATTAAGAAGTTTAGGCACTATATTCTCTAGAATAAAACCATTCTTATAGTTTTATATCCTATTGTCAAGCTTATGTCAGGACATAATGAATTAGGGAAGCGTAGAGGTAAACGGATGGAAATATTATAGGAATTTGATATTGAATTAAACCTATTAGGATCATCAGAGGATAGGGCATTATTCAATTGATGACTGAATCAGACCCATGCATCACCATCAAATAAATCTGCCAAACACAGATCTCCCAAGAATATTGGCATTTAGGTATTGGTTAGTTCCTACTCACTAGAACATGCCCCCAGGAACTCAACAGAGCAAAAGAGAGCTTAAGAAAGGAGTCCTCTATAGAAAGAGTTATGAAGACATCTATTTAAGATGTTTGTCATGTGGAGAAGCTTAAGAAATCTTAGATAATCTACATTAAAATATTGGCAACAACCATCCATTTGGGAATACTACAACCCATAAAATACTCAAAATGGGTTATTACTAACTGACGGTTTTTAAGGATGCTCACTTCCACATGAGGACTTGTAACAAATATCAAGTCTTAGTGAAAAGAGAGGTACGAAAACAATGCTGTTATAGCCTATGATGGAAGGTAGGTTGTTTGCCCAATGGGGCTTAGACTTCATTAGTGTTATAAACCCAAATTCCTCAACTGGACATAAGTTTATGCTCACCACTATAGATTATTTCACTAGATGGACTGAGGAAGTAACCACCAAAAACACAAGAGCCCAAGACATGATAATTTTTCTTGAAGAACATATCACAACTAGGTGTGGCATACCTATCTCTTTGGTTTGTGATAATGGTCCAACATTTCAATCAATTGAGTTCACTATAGGGGCCCATGATAATCAGATTACAATTAGATCATCCTCCAATCACTACCCGCAATGGAATGGATTGGTTGAGTCAACTAACAAGAACCTCATAAACACCTCTTATTGATATATGCACTTTGGGAAGACCGAACTAGGTACAAATAGGACTTTAATTCCTTGCTATATCTACTAGTTTATGGGAAGCAACCAATATTCCCAATCATACTAAAATTGCCAACATATCAGTTTATGCAAGAATACATGGATCCCAATGACAAAATAGACTAAGATTGTAAGATATCATCGAAATAGAATATTCTAGGGACAAAGCATTATAAAACTTTAGCAAATATTGGGATGTGGTCAAGAGATGGTTCGAAAACAGAGCATAATTCAAAACATTCAGGATCTCTGACTTGGTATTGTTATGGGACAAACCCTGAGAGAAAAAATGAATGCATGACAAGTTTACCCTACTTTGGATATGACCATATCAGTTTTCTAAGATCTTGGATAATATTGTATTTTGTTTTAAATATCTTCAAGGTATTGATTTGACATATACAGTTAATGGATAATTTTTGAAGCACTACTTCATGGTTGCCCCATCTAAAGAGGTCTCTGAGTAATAATATATGTCCCAATAGAGGTAGGAGTAGGTTAGATTTGATTCATTAGTTAGTTTTCTGTTTTTAGTCATTCACTTTTATTAGAATAGTTCATTTTTTTCTCTAGATTAACCCTTTTGCTTTTAGTAGCTTTCCTGCTTTCTAGGATAGTTTTTTTTTGTTTTCATGGTAGTCTAAGATTGGTGAATCCTAGCATAATCAAACAATAGTTTGAGGTGTTTTGAATCTGACTCAGATCGATGGGTTTTGCATACTGTAGTTTAGAATTCTTAATCCAAGTAAGCAATGAGAGAGTAAGCCATGAACATGTCCTAAAGCTAATGATTTCTTCAGGTATGTGAAAGTTGTTCCTATAGTTTTGTGCAAATTTAGAAAACTCTCTTTATCTCCTTAGGTCAAATGCACACAAAACATTAATACTTGTTTAAAGTAATAACCATTGACATGGGTAAGAGTTGATAGAGATATTTTGATTAAACCAAAACTTTACTAAGATCAACTCATTGTGGTCTCCTTCTTCTCTCTTTCAAAAAGCAAAACAAAGAAAAGTTTAAAAATAAAGGCATAATATTAAAGTCCAAAAGAAAATTAAAAAAAAAGATTCAAAGCCTACATGATGAAATAAGATCAATGTATCATCTATTATGGAAAATACGAAGAAATAAGGAATAAGTGATCAAAGGTATCTTTGTCGGGACTATGGCCACCTGGATGGCAACAGAGCAATGCCCTAGCTTCCCAATGTCGATGCATATAACACCCAATAAAAATGAAACCTATAATTCACCCCCATGTCTTTGCCTAAAAACCTGAGACAAGAGATGAAAAACATCAATGTCCACACATAGATCTAGGGTGTAAGTGAAATTAGTATATTACATAGGATTATCAAGAGTCTATTTTTATTTTTGATTTAATCATTTCTTATGGGATGATTTTATGGTTGATATTGGAATTGTTAAACCATGGATTATGGATTATTGAAAACTCAGGTGTATTCACCTCTGCAAGTCTCCATTTGTTATATTCAACACTCTCCACCTTATATTTTTTTAAAAAAAAATGGGGACCCCCTTTATTTTAGGGAATACACACAATTCATTTGGGTATTTCTATTTTGATGGTTGAGGGTTATTATTATCTATAGAAATTTAGTACTTTGAACATTGAATCACGTTGGGTATTCTTATTTCTATTTGAAAGGACTTGTTCGAACTAATCTATTAATGGAAAGTCAGAAAGAATTGCTTTGCATGACAAGTATTCAAATTAGCTTTATTCCATAATATTTTAAATTTGACAACTATTGTTTCATATATTTTTCATCGTAAGGTTTTTTTCAAAAATATTCTCTTAAGAAACTTTATTTCAGAGACTTTTTATCACTTGGAGACTTTTTCATCAGAATCTTTCTCTTTGGAAGCTTTGTTTTGGGGACTTTTCTTTGACAGCTTTCACTTCAAAAAGTTTAGTCTTTGATGAATTTATTTCAGAAGCTTTGCTTCAAAAAAATTGTTTCAAAATTTTTCTGATTGATAGCTTTATTTTAGAGACTTGTGCTTGGAAGCTTTCCCTTCAAAAGCTTTACTTTGACAACTTTGTTTCATAAAGTTTTTGGTCGGTAGCTTTGTTTTGAAGGCTTGTCTTCAAAAGTTTTCTTTTCAAAAGCTTTGTTTCAGAGACTTTTCTTCGACGAATTTCAGTTTAGAAACTTTCTATTAGAGAGATTCACATTGGAAGCTTTGTTTTGATAACTTTCTACGTGACTACTTCTACCTGAACCATAATTTTTCCAAGAGTACTAAGTTTTCAGCGACCATTCTTTAGGATACTTTGGGATAAAGTCTTTTGGAACAAATCTCTCTGAAGAATATTCTACTTTTTAGGGTCTTTTAACTTGAAGGTAAAGTTTGACTTCCATTGACTGGACCACATAATGATAAATGGTAAAAGAGGAAAGGTAACATAGTGGCACCCTGAATGACAAAGAATCCTATGTGGCATGTACACTAGGACAGAGTGGTTGAATTAAAATTGAATAAAGGCGACAAGATCCTAAACATTGGTGATTAATGGCACACGAACTAGAAATGAATGCATAAAAAAGATATTAACATCAATCCCCTAGCCAAGTTCATATCATTCAATTTCAAGAGATCGAATAAACTTTAGCTTTTAGCAATATCAAAAGCCTTACTTGAGACCAGAGTGGTTTGTAATCCAAGAAATTCAATTTAATACATGCCATTTTCAAAATCTTGAAGCATACCAACATCCACCAAATCACCTTGGCATTGTCATCCAGGTCATACAAAGGAGCCTCAACACCCTCTAAGTTCTCCATCAAGGATTCCACAAAGTATTTAGACATAGTTTTTGATGCCATTGTATTTGATGGCCACTATCCCAATTACACATCCTTATAGGATGCTGTGGAGAATGTGGATTCCTTTACATTGGAAGAAGATATTTCAACTAAGGATATGTAGTTAGTAAAGGACCTGCTTCCATTCAAACGATAATCCATACATTATGTAGTTAATAAGTTAGAGGTGATTCCATGCATAAACTTATTGTGGGGCCTCTTCTTCAAGGGAAGAATAATAAACAACGGGTACCTCCACTACATCGATAATAACACACTTGTCGCGTACATCTTAGGGGATGCATTTAGTACGTATTTAAGTCTACCCATCCTAGATGTCATGTTTGATTTGCATACTGTCATTACCTGCAATAAGGCCAATAATGTGGAGCGAGGATTAGCAAGGTGGATTCTCCCCAGATAAACCTATACTATAAAGGAACATGTCAAAAATTATGTTCCCATCACTCGATTCAGAATGGGGATTCGAGTGGGAATGGCACTATTGAACCAACTTTTTAGCCATGTAAGCATCCACTTCTTGCATCTAGAATGGGTTGTTTTGCTAGACCTACTAAGTACCTCAGAGCGCACCTATGCATTAGGGGAAGTAATCAACACTTGCCTCCAGGAACAAATCCTACACAAAGATAGGAGGCCATAGATGGGGAAACTTTTTATGATGTTCTATCTATTAGATATATTCATGGGGACAATATACAAGCACAATGGAGTCTTATGGGATCCCAACACATAAGTTATCAATAACCAAATTTGTGATTATTACTCTTTGTGCATATATACTCATATGTCAGGAACATAACAAAGATTACTGAAGATCTCTACTCTCAGGTATGGATGGCCTTCCATGACTAGCCTTTGGCTATAATTTCACCCAGCATCACTAAAACACTTTCCAACAATGTGGGAGACTACTAGATCTATCCTGACTACACTATCATCATGGTTACTAGCCATAAGGTGGATCCTCGTCAACTTCCTAAGTTTGTTCCAAACAAGGTAGATGAACAAGAGATTGCATACCAAATATGGAATGGTATTAATGAAGATTTGACAAAGAATAAGAAAGCTACATTCCCTGGCTCCCACATCACTATTGGGAGGATGCAATACACTATACAGAGGCAATTTAGGGAAGCTAGAAATGCCAGGAAAGCATATGCATTGCCCACTTTCCCCTAGAGAGATTGGGACCCTCACGGGGAAGTCCAGAAGAAAATTCACACCCTTGGCCTTGCTTACAAACACAAGCCATTTGATTAGGATTTTCTATTTCTAAATTCCAAGGATGATGAAGATGTGAAAGAAAGATAAATGACTGTAGGATTGAGTGAGGACCTATTAAGGGTAATACAAGTTGAATCCTCTCTCACACTCAATGAGGCAAAATTCAAGATCCCACCTCCAGGAGGATGGAGATCTTCTGACGTCTAGAGTGGTAGGCCATCTCAACAACTAGAAAGAGATGGACAAGATCCCCAAGGTCCACTCATAGCTCAAGACCAACCACATGAACAAGAGTATCTAGTAGGTGAGGCATCACTTAAGAACAGGATGAACAACAACAAAAATAATAAGTGTTTGCCTCTACACAAGTGGAAGATAAACAAATTATTCCAGTGCAAGCATCAACTATTGAACTGAGAAAGGTTAATTTAGAGCTGACAGGGAAGCTGACTCAAGTTGAGAAGAGCACACAAAGGGAAGAAGTTAGGATCATTTTCATGGACTCCTCTGATGAAGAGGAAACAATAGTTTTATCATCCCCAACATCCAACATGATTCCCCCTTCTATTCCTCAATAGATGATAACTCCACAAATCGGGAGAGCAATAAGGTGCTATCAGAGGAAGCCAAAGGGGAATAAACCTCACACCCCATCCATAGAAGCACTCAAGGAGGCACAACCTTCACTGTAAGATGAGCCAACACAAGGGGTGGATGAGGAGGAATTACAATAGGCCAAGGTCTTAAGCCTACAAATGTTGAAATCCAAGGTACCTCTCACTAGTGAGTCACTTAGTAAGGGTCCTCTTCTTACAACCCTCTTAGGCCATTTTCCTTTGATTTCATCACCCACATTTTTTACCATCCCTGTACCAATTTATTCCACATTCATTCGTGTTCAATCACTCTCTTTCAATCTCATTTTTATGTACCCATCTACTAATCTAACTAGTTCCACTTCACCTATCTTAGCCTCCACTACTATAGTTTCTATTCCTTCAATGCCCATCCCTTCAACCATACATTTGTCCATTCCATCCATCATCCAACCTATCACTCCAATTGTTGCTTCCTCTACCCAATTAGGTTCACCTCTGCCTTTTTCATCACCAGCCTATACAACCACAGTAGTGAAAACCAAGAGGGACCCAAGAAAGCAACCAGTTTATGTTGTATATCCAATGCCATAATTTAGAAACATAGATTGGTTTAAAATAATTTGGCTATCAATGTCCAAACGTTCCTCTAAAACTGAGCCTAAGCCTGAAGAGCATGTGTAAGTGGAAGCTCAGCTATCAGATCCTTTGAAGCTCACTCTTCTAGATTGAGCCAAGGAATTAGGAGCTTTGACCTCTAAGAGGCCCAATATGAAGATCACTAAACTTCCAATGGTGAGATCATCATTTGATATGGTTACAACATCAGTCCAATGTGTCAGAAAGAGGAAGATTGAGGATAGCTCTAGCAAAATTTTGAGCATGGAGGAAAGGAAAGAGGTTTATTCCCTTTCGAAGAGACAAAATAGGAATAAGGGTCAATACCTATACATTAAGGACATCAAGTATTATAGGGAGATTGATATTAAGGCAATCTTCAGAGATCAATAATAGGTAATTTGAGTCCCCCAAGGTATTGAACATGATGTGTAAAATGCATCACTCAGTATGTATGAAATTTTGGATCTAATTCATTCTTTGAGAGTCAATTTGGCTTCCCACGTAAATTCAATAACTAGATTGTTCAAGCTTCTCAGAGAAGATGGGAATAAGCTAAATTTATTGGTATTATACACCCCCAATAAGGCATTTAGCCACTTGGACTTGATGACCCCTCTAGAGGCATCAAATGCATTGAATTTATCTTTAATAAGGACACAAGAGGCCTGGGATTGGGTATCATCTTCTAAAGCTCTACTAAACAAATAGGCCAAATAAGGGAAGCAGGTAGAGCAAATTTTGATTGAGCTTGAATTGACAAAAATCTAAGACAATAGAGATAAATTGGTAACTAGAGATACATTTGATCAGATGATTTAGGAAGCCTCTAATGGATTCAAAAAGAGTCTACAAGGATTAAGTTTAGAGGACATTGAAGCCAAGTTGAGTGCATCTAGGAAAAAGGAAATAGAGGTAGAAGTCTTTTAGGTTGGCTTTAGATCCACCAAGACAAAACATACTAGATTGATGGAACAAATAGGCAGGGTGACTAGGTTGCATCTTCTAGACATGAACTTAATCTGTGCATAGCATGCTAAGGTGTATAAATATTATCAAGAGTTTTATGCTAAAAAGAAAGAATCACAAATGCCACCTATCAATTATGCTCCACATAATCCACCTATAGTGCCAATAACGATAGCTACATTAATGCCACCTCACACTTCATCTCCAATTGTAATTCTAGCTCAATCAATGAGTGCATCACCAAGTATAGTTCTAGTTACCATGTCATGAAGCACAAACACAACTATAGTTTCAAGGGCAATTTTGAGAAGTATTAAGCAAGAGATGATTTAGATCAAAGGTTATTTTTGTACAATTTTTCATGTAGCAGTTATAAATGAACAATCAAGTCCTAGTTGCGTCTATATTGTAATTAACTAAATCATTTTTATCAACATGCACATGTTGCATGACTGAAATATCTATAAGTTATGACATGTAACTAAGAATTATCATATAGTATATCAAGATGTAATCAAAGTGTTGTAAACTTGGAGGATGAGGCACCCCCTTCCCCAAGTTCTTTATATCTAGGTAGAACCCTCTTTTCAAAGGGTCAAAGTTTTGGATGAATATATAAGAAGAGATCAAGAAATTGATTGTCATGAAACTGTGTTTTTCCTTTCTTCTTCCCTCTCTATGTTAATGAATTTGAAGTTTTTTTGTCTGTATTGATTCAATAATTTTGATGTGTGCTAATGATACAGATGAATCTGATTATTTTGTTAATGAATTTTAGTCTTAAATGTGCAATAACTATTGAAAATTGATAAATTTCATTGATTTAGACAGTTAGTATAGGTGGAATTGATAATCCAAGGTGTGTATAAGTATCTCTATTGGTATAGGATTTTAAGTGTGACCCACAACTACCCTAGATAGCTTCTTGGTCCAAATTGTGACCTCTTGTACAAAGGTGTGCAATAACATTCTTAATAAGAGAAACCTTCAATTGTGACCATTAATAATCTTATATCCATTCTCCTAGATTGATAGTTGTGTTTGTTCGTGAGTGTGCAAAAGTTTTAAACAATAAACACTAGTTTTGGAGATACTTTTTTGCCAAAAAAACAACCTTATAAATTAATTTTCAAAGATATAGAACCTTATTTTCTTCCTTACCCTTCTTTTTTGAGTTTTTTTGAGATCTGCCCACTATAGAATACTTCTCCACCCAATCAATTTGCCCTTTTTTTATTAGAATCGATGCATCTACCCACAAACTTGGTTAACAACCCACATGTTCAACCTGCTATTCCACCACCCAATTGTTTTAACCACATACCTGCAACTCATGCGTCAGAGTGGAATCTAGTTTCACAGAGATCCCAAAACATTAGAGATTAACTTATTTAAATTTTTTTAAGGTGTGCATAAAACCCACATCAACACACCTATCTTAGGGACTCTTTTGATCACCACCTTGCAAACTCCTCTAAGCTGATAAATGACCCCTAAATGTACTCATCCCTATTATTATTATCAACCTTAGACATCTTTTAGGCCCTACCTAACACTTAGCATGATCAAATTACTCAGTGGATAAGAGTTCCCTATACTTCATTGCTCTAGTGTCCTTACCCCATCTCATATCTTCCTGATAAATAACAACTAATTTTCAAAATCAAAAGCCATAGGAAGGTCGACCTATGTCCTTAAGGAGCCCCATTCGAAGGAATTTCAAATATATGACTATATAAACACTTTTCAAACTATTTATTTAGAGGAGGAGACTTACACATCAAAAATCATTAGGATCATAATTTCACATTGAGATCAAAGCATCCATTTCTCTCAATTTTGATTGTATACAACACTAGTATCCCAAAGCTCAAGTATGAATACATTTTATAGGTCACAATTCATGATTAAGGCACTTAATCACATCAGTATTACACCAACATCTAACACATTCACCATTTATTCACACACCATTATAGTATGGGAGAACTACTTGAATTTTGATCCCTGTTTAGATTATTGGTATGTAGGCAATGTTCAATACATGGGGTGTTGCAGTCTCACCCAATTTCAATCATTGACTCATTTCCTCCATTGATTTGCATCGATCTTCACATTTCAAGGAGTTAGGATTTTGAAGCAAAAATAGTCATACGGTGTTCTCCACAAGTGATCGCAAATTCCTGCACCAAATGATAGACTCTATGGATGAAGACATAGAGAACCCAAAAATCCATATTTCTTCACTATAAGTGGATAAGAGTGCCCCATATTGGACAGGAGCACCACCCCTCTAGTTTCTTATTCCCAACATTGTTGTTTAGGTCTAGCCTAAAATTTGATATATATCCTTCAATATCAGTTTTAGATCCTCAACTTCTTATCATGTCAGACTCTTTCATCCCACATAGGGAAACTTACATCGACACAAGTGTCTATATTCTTATCAAGTGTCCAGTCCCCAAAAGTCATATAATTTGCAAATATTTCAAATCCTATGGGTTGGCCCATTTGTTTTATTTAACCCTTTAAAGATATATTTAAAAAATGTGTGGTATAAATACAAATGTAATCCTTCTCATTACTCATCTAGAAAATATCAAGCAGACACCTATTGAAGTTCAATCAATAAATTGCACAAATGAGTTATACTACCCTATTCTTCTTTGTTTTCATATTAGTCATAAGATCAGTCATATTATAGATTTAAAGTAATCAAATAACATCCCATGAGAAATATTTTTCAAGTTAAAAACTAGATCATTACATGTCTTTGCAGATAGTATATTTCACTCGTGTATACACACAAGCCAACACCTAGTTTAAGACTATATATGTTTGAGGCCCTCCTTGGAGTACTGGCTATGTAGGTATCACTCATATATAGAGGGGTCCTTGATTTCAAATTGTTACCATGAGCCCAATAACCCATTTTTGGCAAGGTAAAAATATCTAAGGTGAAGAGTTAAGGTTTGATCCACATATAATCATTGACACTCTGTGCATGTGAATAAAAGACATCAATATAAAGGTGTTAGAAAATCCAAAAGTTTCTAGGTGGTCACTTTGAAATTTAGTGAATATTTTTTACATGATAGTTATAATGATATCATGACATAAGCATCGACACAAGTGTCCTAGGGATAACACTAATGTGTACGTTTCCAATAAATAATATTTCCAGAATCTAATGAGATGATCATGATCTTGTCCCTACCTTTTTCCACCTCTGTACTTCTCATATCTACTTGTGTATTTTTAGATAAGCTAAGTATTATCTCTTATTCATGTTTATGAAATCAAACTATCGTTTTGAGTGTACTTTATATATTTAGCATAACTCAACATTTTAATTTAGAATATTCATTTATCCGAATTATCAATTAATTAGCTTGATCTAGAATAGTTTTATTCATTATCAATTAATTAGCTTGATCTAGAATATTTTTATTCTTTATCGTGTATAGGCTATTATACCACTTTAACCCTAAACTACACATAGGGGTAAACACTCCCTTCAGTATTTCCCCTTGATGGAAAAACAAATTTCCAAGTCTACCCATTTCTTTATTTCATATTCTCCATTTCTTTTAGACATGTTAGTGCCACAACAACATTAGTGTTTTTTAGATGATAAGACTTGGGTAACCAACCAAACATTCCGCTTGAACTTTACATACTTGAATATAAGCTACATTATTTGGTGTTTTGTGATGCACTCCTAGTCATTGCCTTATTTTTATTGCATTCCTATAAGTTATGTTTGGGATCCTGAACTTATTATATCTTATTTTCCTTTTGGGTCATCCAAACCTAATCTAAGCTTTACCTCATGTGTATTTATCCCCATATCTTATTTTCACCTTATTTTTACTTGGGTCATTTAGACCTAATATATCCTTTACCTTTGTGACTATCCAGTCCCATATTCACCACATTATTACCATCCCTTAGGTCATCTAGACCTTGTCTAGTTTTTATTTTGTGGCTATCTATCCCCATCCTATAAACATTATTTTTCAACTTTTTGGGTCTTATAAAGCTAACCTAGTATTTAAAATTATGACTATCTAGATCCATTTGAAACACCTTCCTTGATATCCTCATATAATTCCATTTTTAGACTCATATGCCTACCCTTACTTTGATTTATTTGTTTAGCCTTATATCAATAGGGATACCATAAGCCTATTTTGCATCGACCACCATAAAGAATGAGTTATTTACATGGATATATTTTATTGCTAAGGTAATTCAAGGCATGTATATGTTACTTTTAATTATTTCATTTATTTCACATCATTTATGACAATTATTATTTTTATCTTGTGGTATTATGTTCTTTTCCCAAATCACCATATCGTGTAACACTATTATGACACCTAATGAGTTTTGGGTGGGATATATATATAATTTTCAAGTATAAAATATACTCTTATAATAATTGTTGGTGAATCAATATTTCTACATGTATGTCTTATAGCGTGCATCACGATCAAGGTGGGGTAGTTCATGGTGCTTTGTGAGAGTTTACCTAATGATTTTTTGTTATCATTTCTTCCATCCATGTCATGTCCTTAGATTTTTTTTCCTCTGATGGTTCTCTTCCCCACTTTCCACTCCTCTTATTCCTATTTTCACACCTATTCTCGACATAATCAACTTGGTCGATGATGTCTTACAATGCAACCCATATTTGACTAACATCATCTACCAGGTTGATGAAGTATTATATTTTTGAGATATACTTTTTCTTCTTCATTAGTCACGCTGATGATGTTGAATAGGTTTTAGTTATATATTTTTTGGATTTAATCCACATTGAGATGGTTCTCCTTTGTCATTTCTCATAATTAATACATATAATCCAATCTATTTGCCATAAAAAAATCCTTAGTAAGGAAAATATGAATTAGAGATAAGGAACTTATTTTGATGAAACATCAATAAAATAAGTTGAACTAATAAGGTACACCTAGTCTTTTGAGTCCCCAACTAGAGATAATTTTTCTTCTATCCATCTTGGCTTCACCTAAACTAATCTCTTGAAAAGTGCCACTTAAACCAAGGGGGATATTAATTTGTTGACATGTCAACCTAAGGCAAGTATTCTTATCCCTATATTATTTTTTATTAATTTGGTGGTTACATTATATTAATAGGTTTTTATCTTTCATGTTTGGATTAGCTTATGTTTGATAGTAAAATGTTACCTTTTCACGATTTTTTTTCTTTATTTACACCTTATGGTATCTATTTAATAACACCCTTACAACCCTTAGTTTATATACCTCATATTTATTTCCTAATGGCACTATATTTCCCTTTATTACATTCATTTACACATATTAATGACAGTTTAATTACACCTTGGATCTAGTCAATCCTACACTTGTTATTGTTTGTGTAGATTTCACTATTAGATCCTTTACAAGCTCCTTTAATCATGACCCTTACCTATAACCCATTTTTCTTTGTGAACATGCATATTATCTCTATGTTGGATCTAGTATGGTCTTCTACCTTTTCCTATATTATAGGATTTATTTTACTTATGTTGGGATTAATTTAATTAATTAACCTTGATTAGATATAACCATTGTAAATAAATTCAAATTAAAATATACAAACTAAAGTAAAACTATGAGTGTAAAAGATTGAAATTTATTTAACACTCTAGCTTACTAAATATGAAAATTACAATAAAGGGATAGGATACTTAGCAGTTAACTACTTTGTAGAGGATTGCAATTGTTGGAAAATTGAGAAGAATAGAGTCATCCTCTTGAATGTGCAAGTGTTTGAGTGTTCTTGGTAAATGATTTATAGAAGGGTAATAGGCTTAAACCTATTTTGTATGTATACAAGACATTTTAGGTACTTTATCACACCATTGATATGTGAAATGTACCGATCAACCCATAGGAATAATTTTTAATTTGATTTTTATTTGGTGTGGGATGAAACTGTCAGACTCAGACACTACCGTCAAATGGTATATTATGAGTCTGATGTTACTATCAAAGAAACAAGAACACTATTATGATGATATATAGATGTATGGGTAAGATAAATAATTGGTTTGACACAGACTGTAGGATTTCTTATAAGTGATTAACAATAACTTACGAAGGTTAGAACCATATAAGGCATGTGGATGTGTAATAATGGTGAATAAGAGTCATGTTTGTATGCTGAATGTGGGTCAAAACTAAAATTTACAAGTATCAATTACTATAATTTAGTGTCTACAAATCCACTCGACCCTTCCTCCCCCCCACGCCCCCCCAACCCTTTATTTTATTATTATACTACAATGCAATATTATAGTAAAAAGATAAAGAAATATACATGAGTGTCTATAACACACTTTGTTTTTGGAAGATGTTCCACACATGCAACATGTTCTTAGAAAACCTAAAAAATGTGGCAGTCAATGTCCATGGGATAAAATCTAGAAAAATCATAGATTTGAACTTGAAATTGAAGAGAAAGGAAAGAGTATACCTATAGGTGGGTGAATTTGTTTCCCTGTAACTTATTGGAGATTATTCTTCCTTTTTAAATAATTAGAGAATGGTTCCTCTTCTTGAACCCTTTTGGATAATTAGGGGTGATCAATCCCCAATTTGTGTAATTAAAGCAGAGTCCATAGATTGGAAGGCAAATGCCCCCAACCCTCATTATGAAAAATAAACAAAGGGAATAGTGCCAAGGCCACTAAGAATCATAAAAACCTCAACCATACTAATCCATGTAGCTAATATTGTTGTAATATTTTAACCCCTAGATGGAAGGTGAGAGAAACATATTTAGCTCCCAAATTAATTCCAAGGCCATTGAGAGTGTTGAATCTCAACCCCATTACTCATTTAAAAAAGAATTAATCATTTCAGATGAACTTATAGATTCAAGGGTGCTCACTACTAGGTACCATGGAATGTATTTAAAAAATAAAAAATTTAAATAGTGAATATGCATGAACAAACTTCATGCTCCATAATCTAAATTGCTTGGTCACGACATTGGTAAACTCTAATAATGTGTATGCATGAACCAACTTCATGTCCCATAATATAGACAATTTGGTGCTAATATGATATAAAATGACATGCATTTATATGTCATTTGTGTTTCATATCTAAAAAATCTAAAAAACATGTATCTCATGTCCTATAAAATGAGTTAATATGTCTTTCGTAGGCCCCCAAATGTATCTTAATATTTTTAAATCTTTATCCCAATTTAATTATCTGAACAACTTTGAAATATTTGTAATCAATGTCAAAATTTGTATTGGTGCCCATGAAGGCTTAAGTGTCTATAATAAACCCATTAATATTCCCACCTTTTGAGGTGAGGGATGTAGCCTACAAGTCACTCATCTCAAAATAAATATTTAATTGTATCATGTTATGCATAAAAAAATAATCATATATAGTCATGTCTACATGTAGATAATATGTCACCATAGTATATAAGATGTCATCAAAACATGTATGAAACATATGTAATGCAAGGGAATATAAGTGTCATGTTAAGATATATATAATAATTAGACATGTAGTAGGAATCATCAACAATAAATGTACTCAATAAAATTACAAAGGAAAATTTCATGATAAGGATCATGGCACTAGACACAAGGGGGGAGGTACATTATATGGATCACGTTACATGCAAACTTAGAAATGGCAACAAGAACAATAAACAATTTCACACAATAGAATTATATGAAATAACACATAATGTCACACATAAGTCTAATGGGATGGATACAAAGGAAAATAAATGTAGCACATACAAGGCTAAGGAGCCACAAACAAGGAAAAATAAATGCCACACACAAGGATAAGGAGCCACAAACAAGGGGAAATAAATGTCTCACGAACAAGACCAAAGAGCTACATACAAAGGGAAATAAATGCCACACAAAATAAGGCTAATAATCCACACACAATATAAAAATAATGATTAACATATTACAAAGGAAACAACATCGAATAAGTAAAAAACATAAAAGGTAGTCTACAACATCCAAGTATGTAAATGTCACAATATAGTGTAATAACATATCCATGTAACATTGTATAAAGTATGATAAATATCAAGGAATTTGTAATCAAACAAGGTAGCTTAACATGGGTATATGAATGGTCTAACTTCTATGTATCCATATATCATGTGTGTGTGTGTATGCCCTGCACATCACTCATGTATAATGTGAAATTTGTGTGTATATAGAGAGGATATGTAATATACCAACCATGTTATAAATAACATATATGAAAACTGATGTAAACTAGCGATCATGCCATGCTCAAGTCCTTATTTTGATTTTTTTAGAATATTTGAAATGTTTTTGTATTTTTATTTTAATTTTTTGATTTTTTTGTTATTTTTGGAATATGTGCTCAAGGGAAATACTGAAAAATTAACCAATCTAGGATATGTTCATGGGAATTTCCTATATCAAACATGGGAAGGGTCATCTTGTAGTCACAAGTAGTGTGATGTGCAACTAGATACAAATCCAAATATAAATTTGAAAAATGATTGTGTTTTATAATATAACCCTCATCATCATCATCATAGTGTCTTGTGTATGGTGAGTAACTCGAGGATGTAACATATCCCATGAAATTTATTGTATCATAGGATAACCTTAGACATTTGTTTGATGTGGAACATGTTAAACTATCACTAACTGTAATCTAAGACATGGAGTGAATATTGGCTAGCGTGAGTCCTACATGATCATGTTTTAGTAATGGGCACTGTAACATTGGTATTCTCTAAAAGGTGCGTGTAGAATGAGCCTGAGTAGGATTTATAATGGACTATGTAAAAATAATCAAGTTATATGGGGTAATGCCTCTATAACATAATCTTGAATAGGTGTAGTAACTAACTTTATAGAGTGATCATGAATAGGTGCAACAATTGTATTTGGATAATAATGTTGAATAGGTTTAATAACCAACTGTGATGGTGGTAGGGGTGAAAGAGGAAATAATTTTGGCATAAGAGGGTACTCGTATGGAATACTTGGAGCTATCACCACCTTTTTGTAATGTATATACTTTACGCATCAATGCACCAATGATGGTATTGTGCAAAGCTTGTGTATCCAAGGGCATCCCAATAACATATCAAAGTCTCTTATGCTTGGTAAAACTATGAATGGAGTTGATATTAATACAAGGACTACCTTAAGAGGTAACATAATGTGTCCCAATGTATTCTTTCTTTTTCCATTAAATCCTTTGAATATATTGGTTGTCTTTGTCAAATCCTCATGTATATATCCAAAATAATGTAAAAGTGTCATTGTACAAGCATTTTCACTTGAACCATTGTCAGTCATGACTATGAATAGGTTTTAAATCTACATAAGCTTAGATTAATAGAGAATTAACATTTGAATCATCATCAAAAATATCACTTTCATTGAATGCAATCATGTGTATCTCTGATGTGATCTATGTCATTATACCAATGATATTTTCCAAGGGGTGATCATATGTAGAAGGAGGCAGATGTGTATTATATATATAATGCATCACAAACATTTCCTTGGTTTTTGATACCTTATTATTTGGAAGATTAAATAATATTTATAATTTGGAATTTAAATTAAATTGTGGGTTTGAATCCATTGGGGGTGTGCTAAGATTAATAGTATTGTCGTCAATGATATTTTGTATCTTATGCCTTAGGTTGTAGCATTGGTTTGTATAATTTATACCACATCAATTTTAGTCACAATATGCATTATTATCATAAATCTTAGGGAATGATTAACTCATGTCAACCTATTGTAATGAAGGAAGAGATATGATGTTGCATTTGAGTAAATTCTTTAACAACATATAAAAAAGTTGAGGTAATCGTGAAAACTACCTCTTTGGTGGGGCGAATAAGAGAAGTCAATTTCTAGGTTGTGATATTATGTTAGTTGTTGTTTTGGATTTATTCTTATATCATTTAATCTAACTTTATAGCTTCATTTTCTTTGAAAATTGTGAGTTGAATTATTTGTAGCATTAGGTGTGTACTTAAGTTTGTTCAAAGATATAGTTTCACTTCTCAATATCTAACCATATGATATAACTTATCAAATGGCTTTAATTTATTGAATACAACAGACCCATGTAGTGGTGCAAGCAAACTTTTCTTGAAAATATCTTGGATTTCAATATCAACCAAATCAATCATATTAGATTACATGATTCTATACCATAGTACATAATCATTGAATGTCTCATTGGATCCTTGCTTGAGTTTAGCAATCTGAGTATAAGATATATTTTCACTGATGGCAATTGAAAAGTGTGATAGAAACTGATTCACCAAAGGATTTAATTTTTTTACCGATTGATATGAGAGATCATAGAACCATTAGAGGGCATAATCATTAAGACTTCATGGAAGTAACTTGGTCAATAATTGTTCATTGGATGGATAATCCAAGCATGTTGTGTGTAATGATCTAATGTGTTGCTTTAGATCACCTTTACCATCATACAATGGGATCTTAGAAGCTACAAAATCTATAAGTAAAGGGTAGGCTGAAATATCTAGGGCTAATGGATTGTGAAGCAAAGTATGCGAATATATAGAATGACTAGCTCTAAAATCACCTTGCTCTAATAATAACACCTTGGTTTGTAGAGCTAAAATAGTCTACTCAAGGGATCATGTAGTAAGCAAGGTTGATGATGGAACATGCATATTCATTATAGGATTGACATGGGATAGTTGCATATAAATAGGCATGGTAATATGAGAGAGTCCTTGTGTTGCACCCACACCTTGGGTGGGCAAGTGAAATGTCCCATTTTTGGTATATTTTTTGAATTCTAAAATTTATTGCAAACCCTAGATAAAAATTAGTTTTCAGACTTTTCTAAAAAAAAAACCCTAACTAAATTAAACCCTTCAAAAATAACACAAAATTAGATAAACCCAACACACCAATTGGGGTTTTCAACAAACAAATTTTTCCTTTCAAAAATATGAAATTGCCCTCAAACCCTAGGCATCCCAATCTAAAGTATTTTATTTTATTTTATGGCTGATGCAACAACACTTCATGGAACCCTCATAGATTTCAAAAAATTAACTAAATAATTATGTAGAATTTATTATGAATTTGTTGAATATATTTGAGGTCCAAATGTCCTCCAAAATCCTCACAAATATCAGAAATAATAATAGGAAATTACTAGATAATATTTAGGCTTAGAATAGCCTATGAAAACCTTATAAGCAACTCCCAAACAATTTGCCCTAGGTAGAATTGAACATTTATAGCCCTATATACAAAGGCAACCCTATAAAATAGGGTTCTTCAACCTGAAAATCTACTTTTGGACTCCTAAACCCTAGTCGCCACCCTTCCAAGCTATTTACCCCACTTATAAACCCTTATTTTTGACTTTTTTTGAATTTTGATGAACAATGAAAGCTCTTAGATGAAATTTCCCCATGGAATAATGAGGGTTTTCATCCTCAATCTCTTTTCTTTTAGGTTTTTGCCTTCAAGTCCAAAGCTCAAGCTTTTACATGATCAAAACATATAAATTCAAATAATGATCCCAGATGCCCTTCAACAAGAACCCTCAAATGCTTTTATACTTCTCTCCAAGTGAAGCGCCCAAACTGGGGGGAAATACCTTTGTTGATCTTTTTTTAAATTATTAAAGAATACATTTTTTATAATTCACTTAAGTGGATCAATAGTCATGACCCTTAAAAAGGCCCCAACTTAAGTGAAATTATAACAATAAAGTGCTTTTACAAGTATTCTTTACAAAACCAAATGTTTCCCTTTTTTTTTCTCTTTTTCCCGTAGCCCTTGGGAAACCAGGGAAGGCTAAAGGTCTTCAATAGTGTCATGTCCAAAAGGGGGACATGACAACAAGACATGTGTAACCAAGGGTGTATACATATGCATGGTAGCAATGGGAGTTTTCTGAACACACATGGTGGAATTTGTACCTCCAATAGGTTGGTTAGAGAAAGTAAAGGGTTTATATAGCTATTCCTTTGATGTGACCACATTAGATTTTTGAGTAACTTTAGATGCTTGAATTAATTGTAAAACCTTGTCCAATTATTAAGTATTTTGGTGAATTTCTATTATGAAATTTTGATAAGGCTTGACCAAGATCTACCCCAATCCACTATTCAAATCAAAATTTGAGAACACCCAACATTATTTGAGTTTATTTGTATGAAGTTTCTTATTTAGAATGGGATGCCTAACTGGGATGAGCCAATCATTTAGATTTTTATAATTTATCACAAGTACCATATTTTCTCTTTTTGGTTAATAATATTTGTTCACATAAAAGACTGGTGAAGCCCATTCACTATGAATTTTTTGGATCAATCCTTTGGACAATAGATCTCTAATTTCTTCTTCTCCTATTTTGATTTATTAAGGATAGAAGGGAACAGTGTTTGATTTAATACCTTTAGTATGATCTATTCCAGGTTTATGATCAAGGCTTACATTATACTTTCATTTGTCTCATAATATTTTGGGATCCTCACTACAATATTATTTTATATTATTAGTAATTAGTTGAAGGTTATATTTTAAAAGAAGAAAAGATATCCTTGGACAAATTACTGATAAGATAAAATAATATTGTGGTGAAGATCCCAAAAGATTTTAGGACAAATACAAGTATATTGTAAGCTTTGATCTTAGTCTGGATTAGATCATATTAAAGGTAATAAATCAAACACTATTTTCTTATCTCCTCATCAAATCAAAATAAGAGAAGAATAAATTAGAGATATATTGTCCAAAGAATTGATCTAGAAAATTCATAGTTAATGGGTTTCACCATCATTTTATGTGACCAAACATTCTGAGCAAAAAAGAAGAAAGATGAGACTTGTGAAAAATTATAAAAAGCTAAATGACTGACTCATCCTAGTTAGGCATCTCATTCCAAATAGGATAGTTCTTGTCAATAAACTCAAAGAATGTTGTGTGTTCTCAAAATTTGATTTGAAGAGTGGATTTTGATAGATAGTTGTTGAGCCAAAAGATACTTATAAGACTCACTTTGTCCTTATTATTCTGGATAGACATTATGAATGGAAAGTAATGCCTTTTGGCTTGAAAAGAATGCTCCTTCTAAATTCTAGAAAATAATGGACAACATTTTTGGGCATGCCAAACATTTTGTAGTCTATATTGATAACATACTTGTTTTTTTTACATACCTAAATAATCATCTGCTCCATCTAAAGGAATTTGTAGGAATATGTGAACAAAATGGTCTAGTTCTATTTGATAAGAAAATGGAAATGGAGTTCTTAGAGCTAAATATTTACAAAAAAAATATTATTCTATAACCTTGCATTCTATAATTTTTGACCTTCTAAGTCACCCCTAGCTTGTGCAAAATCACAAAAATCCTACATAAAGTTTGCATGCCCATAAGTGTCAAGTTATTTGAGGCAATCCTATGCGCTAACACATCCTTTCCACACCCATGCCAAAAGTAGTCAACACAGATCCATGAATCTACTAAGTGTTGACTTGCATTCACGAAGAGTTTCTAATGTGCACCCCATGTAGGAACCCTCCATCATAAAATCACAAATGGAATGCAAGTTCAAGGATGTAAAACCCCTCAGTATTTAGATAGCACAAGGAGAGGTGCGCAAGAATCAGTTTTGAATCATGAGAGGTGTGCCTAGGAACTTCAATCTTCATGTGTATTCCTATTCAAAATGGTCCTTTAGTCTCCATGCTGAATTCTTGCACCAAATTGTAGAGTTTAACTTCTACATTCTCATGAATCATAGGCTGAGATCTATTCATAAAACATGTTGCTTTGTAGACTGATATGGGCCCTAGGTGTGAAGTAAAGACTTGAGGGAATTATCAGGGGGATTTAATGCAAAATGATTAAAATTCATGCAACCCCAAAAAGGACTTCTACATCTATGCCCTTTACTTACTCATGATTCACTACACAATCTAACAACACAACCCTCAGTGTGTAGATATCTTCAAAAGGTGCAAGGTAATGTTTCCGATGAGATGCGCAACAATGACATGGTAGTTCAGGGAGACTTGCACAGGGAATGACAAGTGGTGATGAAGTATAAAGACCTAGTTGAAAAGTAGTTAAGCAAAATTTGAGGCCTTATTAGGATAAGTAAATGCAAAAATAGCTATCAAAAGTAGGAATGTGATCACACACCACCCCTATAACTATTCCAAATATCTTCCATTCTTAAACACACACGTGTATCCATAAAAATCCCACGACCAACTCCCAGATCTGAATCACCAAGCAAAATTTAAGAAGTATGGACATGGTGCCACAATAGAATTAGAGGACTATGTCTACGAACCTAAGTTGTGCATTAATTGTAAAAAGACTTACTCCTTTATAAAATAATTATTCTTCATTGTAAGAGGGGTCAACATCTATAGGCAACCTCATGTTGCCAAAATTTTCCTTCTAAGAGCACTTCTATTATCTAAACTTTGCATGTTAATGAGAATTAAGTTCACCTCCCTCTATTCTTATTACACTTTGTGTGCTATTTGTGTTTGTTGATCTTTGTATGTTGGTAATGTCCACCCATATCATCATTTTCCACTCCCGACACCTCTATGTGAAACTTAAAACTCACTTGCAGGTTATGTTTTGTGTGCATATAGGTTTATGTAGACATTGTCTATAGATCATTTGTCATCCCTCTCAGGGTTACACTACATTATCATGCCTCTATATGAAACATTTATGCATTTGGGATGTCATTGGTGGAGTCTGGATGATAACATATTATTATTAAATATTTGTAGTGTGTCCATGACAATAGGAGTGCTTGTTCTATTCTTGGTGTATCACCTTTTATTTAAAAAAAATCTTGCATTCTCCCTCTCTTTCCCCTCAAGATATCAAGTTTAGATTAGTAGTATATTTACCTTTTTGATCTTTAGGTCTGCATGATGGTCCTAAACTAGGTGCACTTAAGATAAAAAGAATACAACCTACTTCAGAGGCTCATCCTAAGGACTGTAAGGGTCCCATACATTGGGAACATTCCCATCATTGTGATGAGACATTCGATGCTCTATGAGATCAGATGAGTAATAACACTTCCATTCCTAGTTCTAAACACTTTTTTGCCCTACCAAAAAACCTCCCATACTGTAGATCATCCACAGGTGCATGTTTTGAATGATAACAATTTTTAGCACACTCGATAGTACCAATTTAAATAAAGAGCTAGGGAATTAGTGTTATCCTTAGCTAACAAGTGTTGTAGATACTCTGTAAGAGCACTTGGCGACTCCAAGCAATTTTGGTTCATAGATATTAGTCCTTAGCTACATGCCAAGAAAAATGAGATCATTTACAAAGGGTATTAATTTCCATTTCATTGAGCTTTCAGTGCCATCTAGAAGAAGTGTAAGAACATATTCATCCTCTACCAGGAGAAGGATTGGTTCAAGGCAATTACCCTCTAGATCTCAGTCTACACCTCCATTCGAAGGTTCCCCGCACCTAGGGGAAGATTATTCCCTATCGTATTCATGGCTACATAGAGGAACTAATTGTTTGTACCTTTCAATGAAGGTGGTTTGTTAATTCTTGCCCAATATGATGACATTCCACTCACAACACTCAAAATTATATCCTGATTTATAGGAAAGAATGTAACTTCCCCTATGGAGCATATTCAGGATGTTTCAAATATTTGTTTAGTGCACCATGTCATCAAAGATAATGTCACAGTCACGCTGCTTGCCTCTTCTTTCATAGGCAAAGCACTTCAATGGTACTGATTTTTGAGATCGAAGTCTATTCACAACTAGGACAAACTCAGGGAGGAACCATGCAATCAATTTGAGGATCACAGTGACCATTTATCCTTGATAGAGAAGCTCACAACTATAAAGTGAGCCCCACACAAGATGATGGTTAATTTCAACTTCAGGTTCTAGAGAGTCTGGGATAGGATCCCACTCTTGTGTAATCCATCTCCCAATACTACATTTTTATATTTTTTTAAATCTCTTAACATTGATATAGTTGTGATTATTCAATCCATGGTAGGCTTAGTTCTACCTAACACCTATGAAGTTATTGTGTGAGTAGAAAATTATTTGATCCAAGCAGGTAAAATTATGCGTAGACCCCCCATGCCCCTATTTGCAGAGATTCTTCCTATACAAGTAGATGCACAACCTGTGTTAGTGCATATCCCTATTATAGTAAGTCTGCCAACTTCATCTGTTACACCCCCTAACGAATTGTATGAGGTTAAAACATTGTTACAAAGCTTTGGGAATGAACTTGTCACCCTCAAAAGGCAGCAAGTGCAGTATCTTAGACCTCATCAAACCTTCACTCCACATACCAATCAAGTAGACCTCCTTAACAAGGAGGTGCACAAACATAAAATCAGCTCACATACAACATACCACCTTATGCACAAAAAGTTGATGCTACTGGTGCCTCTAGAGCCCTTGTACCCATGCAAAACAATGTTGTGCAAGATCTTGATTGGTGTTTCCCATGCAGTCAACTGCACAATCAAGCTACATACACAAATGGAGTCATACAAAAAGTGCTCATGATGCAAATTTTATCGTAGCTTCAAGAGCAGAAAATACCATAACTTTGCATGAAGGAGAAATTTAAGTGCCAGTGAAACAAGATGGGTCTACTCTTATCAATTGGTAGGAAGATGATTTTAACTATATAAATCAATGTGGTGAATCCAATGCAGGAAACACCTAGTTGATTTAATTACAATATTCAAAAGGAGAGTGATAAAGGAGACATTACCAACTTTAGTACCCTCACTTTCAATGCCCCATATCAAGCACATAGATACACAAGCTAAGGTGTTTGCGTAACCTTTAGTGTGCAAAAAATAGGCTCCATAAAGAGAAGACTAGCCTTATACTAGTGCATAAGTATGAGAAGAGGCTATTATTGAAAAACCACATCCAAAGGGATCCCAAACTCCCTTCAACATATTTGAACAAATGAAGAAAATGAGCCTCAATGTAACTATGTGGGATGTTCTTTCCATTCCTTCTCAAATAAATTTGCTACAAGACACTCTAAAAATAATTCAGGAATGTAAGACATCAAAAATTATTCATTCCATCTCTATGATTCTATGTCAACTCAAAGTGGAGGAAATGCAAGTACATAGTAGCACCAAGCTACCCTATTATACATCTCCTTGATCATTGAACAACACCTAGACACAATTACATGATCGACTTAGGTGTGAGTAGTTTGGTGATGCCAAATAAGATCATAGACACACTCAGGATTGCATATTCCCTATTTCAAAATAAGTGGTCCATCTAGATGGCATGATAGTCAAAATCATGGGAATCATCAAATTTATAAATATTACACTACATGCATGCCCAAGCCTTTCAACTATGTAGGATATTAAAATCATTGACTTGCCTCCCTACTTCATTATCTACCTCTCCTAATACTTCAAGATAAAGATGGGTGGATATTTATCTTCAAATTGGTCGCATATGTTAATCAGAACTAGATACAAGACTAAGGTGACCATCAAGGCTAAAACCATCTTCAAAAGTCATGTTGAACCATACTCTCCCAACCCAGTTGAATCAAACTGCATAATGTTTGATCAGGAAGAGAATCTGATTCTCCATGAAGCCACAACACCACATGAAGAGATCCCAGTTGACTTGTTGGATGAATGGGCACATGAACATTATGAGTGTGATTCATATGGAAACATAGATGAGATAGGGCTAGGTATGTACTGCACCCTGGATTAGGATTTTTTGCTACCCAAGCTCATAAATGCATAGGAGAACCCTGAGGGTACATGGAAATTATACTTTGATGGTTTATGAAGTAAACATGGAATTATACCTAGTGCAATGTTAATCTCCCTTGAAAAGGATAAATATTTCCATTCCTTTAGGTTGTAGTTCATTTTCATGAACAATGTTGTAGAATATGAGGAATTGATCTAAGGTCTCTAACTTGTGTAAACGAAAGGAATCAAAGCACTATAGGGATTGGGTGATAGTGAACTCATTGTTAACTAGGTTAGAGCATGAAGCATGACCAAAAATGGCCTAATGAAGGTTTTTATGCATTAAAGGTTTCTATGGATTCAATATTATTTCCATACCTAGGTCATAAAATACTGATGTAGATAGACTCACAACTGTAGGTGCACAATATGACATCCTGTGCCATATAATGGAGTCTGAGTAACTTTTCAAGCTCATGATTAGACTGGTAGTCCCTGATAATGAAAATAATTAACAAGTGTTTAAGAGAAATTAGAAGATTATCAAATTCCTACAAGATGAGGCGGAGTTATGCGCCAAGAACCAAGCACAATTGCAAGCATAATATGAAAATCAAGTCATCCAATTAAAGGGAAATATGCTGACAAATTGGTTGGTTACCCTATAAAGCATCTTAAATTCTGATAACCAGCTCAAAGGAGAAAGGAGAAGCATGACAACAAAAGAGGAGGCCTCTACGCAAGTAACCATTTCTGAAGGAAAGGTCATAAAATCTTTCAAGGTATGCTCCCCATCATAAATTAAGAACTTTATTGAACTCAGTAGGAGACACGATGATATCTTTGCATGGAGATATAAGGGCTTTAGAGGCTTTGATCCAAGCTTAACATAACACACAATTGAGCTCAACCCTGGTGCGTAACTAGTCTACCAAAAGCAAAGCCCTGTCAACCCAAAGCTTGATCCCTTGATGAGAAAGGAGCTCTCAAAGCTCATTGAATCCAGCATAATACTTCCAATTAAACACTGTTTATGGATGGCAAACTTAGTCCTGGTGCAAAATAAGAATGGGGAAATCCATCTATGCTTAGACTTCAGGGACCACTATCCCCTCCAACCAATGGAACATATCTTACAAATGGTTACAGGCACAAAGATATTCTCCTTGCTAGATTGTTACTCATGCTACAACTAGATTCTTGTGCAAGAATGTGATTGTTATAAAAAAACATTCACCACTACGTGGGTAACCTTCGCATACCAACAGATGCCATTTGGTTTGACAAACGTAGGAGTGACCTTCCAAAGAACCATGGATATGGCATTTAAGGAGATCATTAATAAGTTCATCTTGATTTACCTCGATGACATAATTATTTTATCTAAGCATGAAGAGGATCACTTATGCCATCTAGAAAAAGTATTTGAAAGGTGTCAAGAGTTAAGAATAGCTCTAAACCCTATCAAGTGTATCTTTGCATTTCATGAAGGTTCTCTACTAGGGCACATTATTTACAAAGAGGGACTCTGATCAATCTAGAGTGACTCAAAGATATTTCATCTCTCTCCTTTCCAAATCACAAGTCTCTAGATCTTCTTAGGAAGAATCAAATTTGTCAGAAGATTTGTACCAATTTTTCTACCCTAACCAAAGCTCTCACTGTGATGCTCAAGAAGAATGTTGCATTCTACTAGACTCATGAAGTCAGGGATAGTTTTGAAGCCATTAAGTGTGCCATCACACAAGATCCCACCTTGATCAACCCAGATTATAGTAAGGATTTTATCCTTTATGCATTCAATGGGGTTGAAGGCATCTCAATTATTCTTACCCAACAAAATAATGATCATTTGGATCAATCAATTACCTTCTTCAGCCAAGCGTTGAAGGATTATGAGTTGTGTTATAGCTTCATAGATAAGCACATCCTTGTAGTTTGGAGAGCAATCAAGAAGTTCAGGCATATGATCTCCAAAAACAAAGTTTGACTCATAGTTGCATACATAAATATAAAAGAGTTATTAATCGGTAAGGAAATCAACAAGAAGATAGCCTATTGGGTCACAAGGGTGATGGAGTATGATGTGGACATCTAGATCACCAAGCTAGTACGAGGAAAAGAACTTTGTGAAAAATTGGCCGAGGTAGCAAAATTTGAACATAGAACAATCTTGATGTCAATAAAAAATGAATCGATAGGCCAAGAAGCTACAATGAACTGGACACAAAATATGATGACTTCCCTTCAAACTGGTTCATATCCCCCTGGCTTGAATAAAGTCAAGCGCATGCATTTTAGGTTGCAGGCCATTCTTTATGTGCTTGTCAATGGTGTGTTATTCAAAAGAGACATCAACAGAGTCCTCTTGAGGTGCATATAATCAATCCAAGTTAGTATAATTCTTCAAGAGTTCCATGACAGCCCTACAGGAGGCCATTATTCACCCACGACTACTATTGCAAAAATCATGTGAGTTGGATATTATTGTCCAACTCTATTTAAAGATGCGCATGCATAGATGAGAATTTGCAAGAGATGTGCCTTATTCATAGGCAAACAAAGGTTGGTGGCCTTAACATTACAACCAATGCAAGGTGATCATACCTTTACACAATGAGGCTTGAACTTCATAGGCATGATTAACCCACCATCAAGTGATGGGCATAAATGGATCCTCATCGCCATAGACTATTTCACAAGATGGATGGAAGCATTAGCACTCAAGGAGGCTAATGAGACATCCATCCTGAGCTGCTACGAAGGCATTATATCAAGATTTGTTATTCCAACCACCATTATCTTTGATAATACATTGGCCTTCCTTGGAACCAGGATCAATGAATGGGCCATCAAACATAACATCTATTTGAGTGCCTCATTAAATTATAACCCTCAAGGTAATGGTCTGGTTGAGTCCACAACTACAAATTTGATTTGTATTATAAATAAGACCATGGAAGATAATTAGCAAGCTTGGCACAAAGCTCAAGATTTCCCTTTGGGCTGATCAAGTCATGCCCAAAAGAGTGTTGAGAAATTCACCCTTTATGTTAGTTTATGGAAGGGAGGCTAGATTTCCCACATCTCTCGAGTTGCCTCTATTAGAACTCTCCCATCATTTGTAATTTTTCGAAAATGATCCCCTCAAAATAATACTAGCAGAGCTAATGGAGATCGAAGAGATGAGAGTGAAGGTTGTGCACACTATGGAAATTAAACAGGCCCAGATAAATAGGACCTTTGATAAAAGGGTTGATGATATAAGTTTTTAATAAATATATTTATTGCTCAAATGGGATGCAGACAAAGCAAAATATAGAAGGCATACTAAATTCGATGTGATATTGAATGGTCCATATACCATAATCAGTTGCAAGTAAGCCAATGCTTTTCAACTTGCTAAATTGAATGGAGAAAAACTATCCATCTTAGTCAATGGGATCCATCTCAATCACTATCTCTATTGATTCTTGTATAATTTTTAAATAAGTAGATTAGATGTTTTTCATTTCCTTAAGTGCCTTACGTACATTGTTTTAGGATAGTTTTTATTTTCTCTAGACGCTTATGTGCAGTGTTCCTCTTAGCTTAGATCTGTTTCCTCTAAGTTCCTTTGGCACATTTCTTTGATTTTGTTAGGAGGATATTAGTTCATTCTAAATACAAGAATACATAGCCAGTGCATTTAAGGATGAGATGACTAGAAGTTCCAACCACTCTATGCCCAATGGATTACTCCAAAGGCTACTGGATTCTTGCTTAGTCAAAAAACAACCACATAGGTCATCAAAAGTATTGGCCTTTTAAGTCACCCCCATTTGTGTGGAACTCACAAAAATATTACAAAAGGTTTATGTTCCCATAAGTGTTGAGTTCCTTGAGGCAAGCCTATGCATTGATGCTTCCCGTTAGTGCCCATGCCAAAATTAGTTAGCATAGATCCACAAATCAACTAAGTGTTGACTTGTATTCACAAGGAGTTTCTAATGTGTGCCCCATGCAGGAAACCTCCATCACACAAGCATAAATGGCATGTAGGTTCAGGGACCTAGATCCCCAAGTCTTTAGATACCATAAGGAGAGTTGCACAAGAAGTAGTTCTTAATCATGAGAGGTACACCCAATATCTTCAATCTTTGTGCCCATTCCTATTCAAAAGGGTCCTTACATCTCCATGATGAAGTCACGTACCAAATCACAGAGTTTCACTTTCACGTTCTTACAAATCACAAGCTGATATCTATACAACACATATGCTGCTTTGTAGACTAATATGGGCCCCTGGTGTGAATTGAAGACTTAAGGGAATTATCAATGGGGATTTAGCACAAATGATTAAAAATCATGCAACCCCATAAAGGACTTCTACATTTACACCCTTCACCTACTCATAGCCTACTGCATAGTCTAACTATGGAACCCTTAATGCACAGATATCCCCAAAAGATGTAAGGTAATGTTTCTTTTTAGATGCATAGCAATGACAAGGCAGTTCAAGGGAGACCCATACAGGGAATGACAAATGGTAGCAAAGTATAAAGAGGTAGTTGAAAAATAATTGAGCAACATTTGAAGCCTTGTTAGGATAAGTAAATGTAGAAGTAGCTATCAAACATTAGAATATGACCACATGGCACCCATCTGACTATTCAAAAAAAAATTCCATTCTTAGACATGCACATGTATCCAAAAGAATCCCAACACCAACTCCCAGATCTAAATCACCAAGTAGAATTTAAGAAGCATAGACATAGTGCAACAATAGAATTAGAGGATTGTGTCTACCACCCTAAGTGGTGAATTAATTGTAAAAGATCTTGATACCTTATAAAATCCTTGTTCTTCATTGTAAGAGGGCTTGACATCTTTAGGTAACCTCACGCTACCAAAATTTTGCCTCTAAGAGCACTTATATTGGTTGGACCTTGCATGTTAATGCGAATTAAGTTCACCTCCCTCTGTTCTTCTTACACTCTATGAGATATTTGTGTTTGTTGATATTTTTCTATGGGTAACATCTTCCCCTCTCATCGTTATCCATTCCTAGCACCTCTATGTGTAACTTGGAACTCACTTGCAATTCATGTTCTGTGCACATACAGGCCTATGTAGACATTGTTTGTAGATTATTTGTCATCCCTCTATGTTACATTGCATTCTCGTGCCTCTATACAAAACACGTATGCATTTTGGGTGTCCTTGGTGGATTTTGTGTGATAACATCTTATTATCAATTATATGTAGTGTGTCCATG
This sequence comes from Torreya grandis, assembly GCA_037957365.1. Lineage (NCBI taxonomy): Eukaryota > Viridiplantae > Streptophyta > Pinopsida > Cupressales > Taxaceae > Torreya > Torreya grandis. Next base: position 5,777,832 of record JARHVA010000188.1, read on the forward strand.
ATAGTAGAAGCACTCTCTCTATTTTTGGTGCATCACCTTTCATTTTCAAAAAATTCTTACCTTCTCCCTCCCTTTCCCCTCAAAATCTTAGGTTTAGATTAGTGGTAGATTTACCTTTCTGCTCTTTAGGTCTATGCACTGGTCTTAAACTAGGTGCACTTAGAATAGAAGGAAGCCAACCTACTCTAGAGGCTCATCCTAAGGAGAGAAAGGGTCCCACACCTTGGGGATATTCCCATCATTGCAATGAGATACTTGATGCTCTGTGAGAGCAGGTGAATGATAACACTTGCATGTCCAACGTTGAACAATTTTGTGCCCTACACAAGGCATTTACGTTCTAATCCCTACCTCAAAACCTTCTACATCACAGATCATCCGCAGGGGCATGTTTCGAATGAAAACAACAATATTTAGAGAAATTCCTTGATGATATAAAAGACAAAACCCAAATACAAAGATCCTTAAAAACTATTGTTCCCCAATTTACCAAGACCAATCCAAAGATTGAAAACTCCTATAAAGGAGTTTGAAAAAGCAACCCAATACTTGGACTGCCCAAATGACTGAAGCAATTACTAGAATAAAACATAAATTCAAAAAAATTCCAAATCTTAAACTCCCAGGGGATGGACTAATGATCCTTGAAACTAATGCTTCAAATGAAGCATATGGTGGAGTCCTATTAGAAGTAGTTGAAAACTAAAGAGATGAAGTTTGTTATTATTACAGTGGAACTTGGAATAGTGCACAAAATAATTACCATTCAACTTAAAAGAAGTTGCTCAACAAAGCTCAACATGTTGAAATTAAGAATATTATTACTCCCAAAAAGATTCCTTTTAAGGATTGATTTTCTCCAATTTGAATCTATAATTAAAAATCCCCATGTCCAGCAAGTTGGAAACAAGATAATGACAAGATGGGATTTATGGTTTTCAAAATTTGAAATTTGAAACCCAATATAAAAAAGAGGATCTCAAACTGCTTAACTGACCTTATGTCAAAAGAATGATCAAAATGGTATAATTCAATTTTTTTCTCTAATCATATTTTCATGTTTCAAGAACGATCTAGTTCTGACACATTTGATTATAATTCAATCCTTGAAGACCTCTCACCTAGATAAAAAAGAAACTAAAAACTTGGCTGATGGTTTTGGTTAGATTGAGAATCAGATAAGACCTACCTAACCTTGCAATTGAAAATATACTTTCAAAATATTTCTTTGCTAATGATTTCAGGTCTTATTTTAATATGGAAAGTAGGGTCTGGATGAGGAACCTCGATATCATATATAACAATAATTATTTGGTCGGTGGGAAGATATCATTAGAATAATTCCAAATTATCAAGGCTCATGATATCTCCTTTAGAGAAGTTTATTTGAGTGCAAGAACTAATAGTATGACTAGAGTTTATACAAATGGACCAGTTGAAATTTCAAGAGAAGCTTGGGAAGCCATGAGTAGGGATGAATGGATCAAAAAATATGCCTAAGATAGTATCAGTCCCTGGTTTTAAATTATATTCATCCACAAGGATTTTGGCATAGATGCTAATAAAGTATTGTTTGAGTTTTTCTGTGAACACTTATACAAAGACATTGAATTTTAACTCCATTTCACAATATGCATTTATAATCATGATAATAAAAGAATTAGTTATAAATTTGAGACAATATTTTTTTAGCTTCTTGAGACTACACCTACTCAATTGACCAATGAATTCCTTAAATAAAATCCCTACCACCATGATAAAGCTGAAAGATGGATTCCCAATCTCTCTATTCATAATATATACACATAGGATAACTATGTAGCTAAAATGTATGTGAGAAATGATGATGATATCAACATATATTTTTCAAACTATAGCCCTGGAATAGTCCTTAAATGAAAGCATGGATGGACCCTTTTATGGTCTCTTATCTATCACTGAATGCTAGAGATGACTCACGCATCGAAAAATATGGAGGTTTGTTCATTGTTACTTAATATAGTGATGCAAAAGGATTCTTTAACTACAATACTAAACCTTGGAGTTGGTTCCAGTTGTAACCAACCATGTTGACCTATGGTAAGGTCCTTCAGTTATTAGGGTGGGCCTATCCCCTAACATTATAGTTGCGACATGTTGATCCTTAATCATATGGGTTAATTGGTAAAGATTGAATACATGCCCATATCATTCATTTGATTCGAGTGGGGAATTCGATGTTATAGGAAATGACATGTATGGTGGAGGTGGCCTACTTGTGGTTCTCAATGCTCCCAAGGCAATACACCTTTTGGTGTTGACATGACCAAAACATCTTACTTTTTGTCTTGTCGCCTATGTGGATAGGGTTGCCATCCACTTTTTATGGTTACCTTGGTTTCTAGTTTATTTTAGCGAATACCCTCTTTCCTAGTGAAAAATCCCTCTTATTATCTTATATAAAGGGATTCAAAGATCATTCACTATCATCGGAGAAAGTCAGTCTAGTCTGAGATATATAATAAGAGTCTTAGGATCTTGGTCTGCAACCTAGTTCAAGTAACCTCCTTTGGAGACACCTTCTAGATTTATCATTGCATACAAGATATGGTCTTGAAGTATTAGCACGGTTGTGTCTATGTATTGGCTTAACTATGTCGAATAGTGAGTCAGTGTTTGTAATGGTATTAGATCCATGTTTTTTTAATGCAATTAAATATTAATATCAAGAGAATACTCTCTATTGTGTTTTGCTCCTCGTTTTTTATTTGTATGGAAAATCATATCACTTTCTAGTATATCTTTGAATATTGATTAGATTATTTGCTTAAAAAATCCATAGGCTAAGTGAACCAACTATGTAAAATGTTCTTCAAGATTTATTTTTATGTTTTTTATATTGTACAAAAGATCTAGGTCATCAGAAATGATATGATCGAATCAAAAGATAAATAATTAGACATAGTGAGATGGTGAATGTGAGCCTTTCAGTAATAGAAAGTTCTAAACTTGAAGGTTAGAGCCTTGATAGGTATTTTTCAAGTATACAAGACTAAGATTCTATATAAATCAGATTTTAGTAGCTACATCCCCCATCTCCCCCTCCTGCCTGCCCCTCCCTTCACCCCCTATTAATATAGTAATGCATAATGATGAAATTACTAGTTTAAAGGAAATAAATGTGTATCTTGGTGTGTACAACACATCTTGCCTTTGATTGAGTACACTTTGAGTGTTTTTCTGGTGTATTATTTGAAACCAAGATCATGTTATAGTATAAATTAGTGCATATAATCTAAATTTTGAAATAAATGAAATGCTTAAAAATAAAGAGAGCAAGGAAAGGAGTACATGTGTGTGGATGCAACCATGTTTCCCCTTGGTACTTTTACTTGGTAAAAATGATTGCTTATGAAGCTTTGGAGCGTAGAAAGCTTTAAAACTAAACCTTGGAGATTTGAAGAGGGAGATTTGAAAGAAATTATTCCTCCAATCCGATGTAAGGGTGAGTTGTGACACAACCATTGAGATCATTGAATCTCAATCAGACAACTCAAGTGGCAATACAATAAAATACAAGTTAAGTGGTATAACCAATTAACCTATAAAAAGGTAGTGTTAGGCCATTGAGGGTGTTCAATCTCAACCACACTACTAAAATGAGCCAATTGATATAGATAGAAAAGGCTCAAAATAATGCTTCTTGGTGAAAATGGTGTTTCTTAGTAAAGTATCAGTGCTTCTTGGTAAATAAGTTTGAATATGTATTTATAATTTTTAGTGCACGTGCATGGCATATGCACCTCTAATGTGTCTCAATTTTAATTATTTATAAAAATTTAACTTGTACTTTATAATTATGTATAATATATGTTATAAACTTGAGAAACTATGTCCCAAATATATAAAAATCAATGCAATAGATATGATTCTGACCGAAGTGTATATTTGAATCATGTAAATTGTAATGAAATTCTAGAAATTTTGAGAATTGTATAAGTGTGGAGGTCATGTCTCTATGACATGACCCCACTAGTATGCCCCCTTTTTTAGGTGAGGGGAATGGAATCTGGTAGTTACCTTATCTCAAAAGGATAAGATAACTATATAATGTGTGTATGAATCATGTAACATATAGGAGAGTAACATGTTTAAGTAGATATATCAATGAAACTCACATTATGTGATCACAACAATCCTTAAGATACATGATACGTATCATGGAAACATCTAGAAAGTAACAATACAAGCTCAATAAACAATTAAGCACACACACAAGAGCACTTAATGTCACAAAAAAGGGATCTAAAAAGACCTAAAACAATGGGCATATTCAAATTATGCACACTTGAATGAATGACATATTTAAATATCCATATAGAAAAAGAAATAAACATATAGTGGCACGAGGGTTGTTTTATCAAAATTGGGATAACAAGATCCTAGATGACAACAAGATCCTAGATGACAACACTATTGTGCAAAATGAGGTGAATAATATAATAATAATATCATTCATTGATTTAAAACTAATTTATTCTTAAAAATTACTAAAAATGGCAAAGTGTAATTAGAAACAAAGACTTGACTAGAAATTGTATCTGTGGGAGGAATTAGACCCTGCAACTTGATGTGCAGCGAGGTATGTTGATTAGAATCGAAAATCAAGAACTAGATCTAGACCTGGACAACAATGGTTGGAACATGACACTAGATGGGTGGCACTCATGTACAATATGGGGCACTTTTATCTACTTACAATGAGTAAATATAGGTTTATAGGTTCTTTGTCTTCATCCATAGAGCTTGCATTTAGTGTAGGAGCTTGCGATTGCTTGCAGAGACCATTGTATGACTAATTTTCTTTCAAAACCCTAGATCCTTGACATGTGAATACCAATTCAAATTGATGGGGAAAAAAGATTCAACAGTTTAAGTTGGGAGAGACCTAAACACCCTATGTGCTTAACACTGCCTACATACCAATACTCTGAAGAGGGATCAAACTTCATATAGTTATCCCATGTTATGATGGTGTGTGAATAACTGGTGAAATGTGCTAGATGCTAGTGTAGTATTGATGTGACTAAGTTATTCAACTGTGACTTGTAACTTGTAAAATATATTCAGACTTGAGCTCTCGGCTACTAGGGCTATATGCAATTAGAATTGGGAGAAATGGGTGATTTTCTCTCAATATGCAATTATGATTCTAGTGTTTTTTGATGTGTAAGCCTCCTCCTCTACAAAATGGTTTGAAAATTCTTTATATATTCATATCTTTGTAATTTATTTTAATGTGGCTCCTTAGGGACATAGGCTGACCTTCCTATGGCTTTTGATTTTGAAAATTAGTCATTATTTGGTAGGAAGACAAGAGAGGGGGCAAGGACACTAGAGCATTGCACTATAGTCCCCTAAGGCACTCTTGTCCAATGGTTTATTTGATTATGTTAAGTGGTAGGCAGGTCTTAAAAGGTGTCTAAAGTTGATAATAATAGGTATGAGTACATTCGAGGGTCGTTTATCAGCTTAGAGGAGTGTGCAAGGTGGTCGAAAGTGATCAAAAAGGGCCCTAAGATAGGTTTAGAGCTAAGTGTGTAAAAGAGTGGTCAAAAGTGTATGGTTTTAGTCTAAATGTTAATTTATGTCTACATTTGCCCCCTTTTACTAGTAATGCAGCAAAGTGAAAGCATTAGAGTAAAAGGAAAACAAAGTGTGTACCTGAACTTACATGTGAAGAGAAGTCCTAGATGTAGGTCACAATGTTGAACCGTGCTCCAAGCAAATTTTTAATGGAACATATGTAATATCAGTGTTTACTTAATATGAATATCAAAAGATAAAAGACAAAAAACTAGAGAGTGACAAGGAAAAAATACACTTGATTGAGTATACGAATCATTGTGTTTTCCTGATGTAAAAATTGGTGATTGTGGTGGGTTGTACCCTTGGAGTTTTCATTGGTGTTGAATGGCTTGTATTGGACTTTGCATGCCCCAATCCTTATCGATGGGTGAGTGTGCTTAAAAATTTAATATGTGCCTGATAGTGTCATCGCATACCCAGAGGTAGTGAAGTAATTTAGGATCTTTGTATGAATCTCACTAGATGGTTTTGGTGCAAATAATAAACCAACCACTATAGATGGAATAAAGTTCGATTTTAATGCAAAACTGGTGTATAGTCTAGGTCTAATGTATACATTGTGGAGAATGACATGAATTTGCCATTCCATCTGCAAGATTGGTGCAAAAACTGAGCAATGAGGAAGCAATGTGCCACACACATGTCCCCAACTGATATCTGATGCATATAGATTTTGAAACTGAGTAAATCAACTATGATTCTAAGCAAAAATGTGTGCTAACTTGGAACAACATGTCGTGCATGATTACCCCCAAATTGAGCAAATCTGAGATAAAATAGATTAATTTAAGAAGATGAGACTATAAAACTATTGAATACTATTATGAGAAACTAAAGTTAAAAAAAATTTATAAATGCCTATTTTTTAGGCCTTTTGACAACAACATTAGAAATGACACTAGAGTAGTGCTCTCTTATTCAATATGGTGGTTATGTCCAAAATGACTTTCTATGTATTTTATGAGCATGAAACTATTCTAACTGTGCAGTCACTATTAAATCTTGTATATGTACTGATCTAGGAAGTTTATTCTCTAAGACAAAACTCTATGAATAACCCCTCTTTTGAGGTGAGTTGTTGAGTATGTGCAAGAACTTAACTCAAAAAAGAAGGTTATGTAGTATATTGTTGTGATGTAAAATGTAAATTTGAGTAATATTAACATGGAAGATGCATGTGGAAACAAATATTCACAGTGTGTCTATATAGATGTGACAAAGAAGCATGCAGATAATTGATCAACTGAGTGTATAATGTTGATTAGAACTACTTAGAGAGGAATGCATGATATCCATCATGCCATTAGAAGGGCTAGGTGGATGCATGATGTCCATCATGGCATCTAAATCTGAGCAAAAAAGTAATCAAGGTGTCATGGACATGAGACACACAATGAAAAAGTAGACACACAACATACAAAACATACAATAGAAGGACAAGGGGCTGCATACAAGAGATGTTCAAATGTCACTCACTTGAATAAAGAACACATACAAGGATATATTCAAATGCTCTCACATGCATAGAAGTAAGCAAATGAGGATTAGAGCTATAGAAAAGGACATGTTCAAATTTCCACACATACGCATAGAAGACACACACAAGAACATGTTCAAATATATTCACACGCATACAATCAAATCTATGAAGGTTTAGAGCCACTCAAAAATGACATATTCAAATTTTCTCAAAGCAAACAAAGAACGTGTACAATATATGAAGCTAGGAAAACAATATAAAAACATGCACGAGTATGTAACTTGATCAACACAAGTGAATTTGTAACCTAAATATATTCATTAATTGAGATAAATAATAGTATATCACAATGTTAGTGAGTGAGCAATATAAAAAGATGTAATGTTGTGTAAATATCTGAGCTGGGAGTAAGATAATATGGGCAAAGAAGGATAAAACCTATGTATACCATGCCCTTAGTGAGCTAACTGATGAATATAACATGTTTTAGAAACCTTGTGTGCAATTTTGAATTGAGTGGTGACACTTTGAGCTCACTAGGACAACAATGGAGTAAGGGATATTAGAGCAATGCGCTCTTATCCTCCACAATACTCCTATCTCAATGTTGTTTCTGAGTATGTAATAGTTAAAGTACCTGCAACTGAATTTGGCAATGGTATCCTATGTAATATGTAATCACTCAAGTACATTGGTGGAGCATGTATGCTATAAAATTGGCTAAAATAATTATAGAATATTATGCGCAATTGCATTGATGTACGCTAAATTATCTATAAGCATGCATAGGCCCTAAGTTTGTTTTTTCTAGAATATTTTACTATTTTTGTATATATATGAAAAGAGTATATACAAAGTGAAGGAGAGATACTAATCGATGAGTCATGCAAGGGACTCACAATCAATAAGCCCTGTGTCTAAAAGAGGGATGATAAACTTTTATGAATGGAAAAGGCTATACTATTGCGACTAGATTGAGTTGAATGTTGAATATAAGTACTTTTTTTTTTTTTTGTAGAACGATTATCATTATTGTACTGATTATTCGTGCTTATCTTGGATGTAGTGATTGATATATTGTGACTCTTTCTCTCTAGTGATGTGAGATTTAACAAAAATGTTATTTTGAGTACCTTTGATGAAGTTGCCTTATATTGTGGTATTAACCTTTCTGATTTATATTTTGCAATATATACTATGTCCTTTGCCTTTATCAATATGACATTACTTGTATATGTGTGTCTGTTAGCTGAAAGTATGCTTGTTTTATGTTGCTTCGGCTCTAACTATGTCCCTTCTTTAGAAAAGGATGTAACCTTACCTTCATAATCAAATGGTATGCATCTTTTATTGTTATCAATCATAGCTCCTCTTGATTTTAACCATGATTTTTCAAGCACAACATTGTAGGCACTTGAATTTGAAATAACAAGAAAAGTAGGATACACTCTTTTGAAGCAAAAGAAACTTTTAACTCAATTGATACCATATATGTTGTAGATGTATTAGTTTGATCCAAGTGTTATGCTCATTTCCAAGAAAGCTAAGAAATGACATAGAACAAAATTTGATCTCTTGATATCCCTTAACTGTAACATATGTAAATTGCTTATCATCTATGTGAGTAGTGATAGTGAAAGAGTCGTTGTCCCCTTGAAACTTTATCTTTTGTATTTATTTCCTACTTTGGAGACTCTTTTGTTAAAAAACCTCTTGTAAGAATTTTTTTGTTTATTTTGAATTTGATTTGACAATTTCTCTTTTTGTAATGTCACTTTTTCTTAATGTAACATTTGCTTTGCAAATTGTTCTCTTTGTAATTGCTCTTTTTGATCTTATTTTTTTGGATCTCCTCCCTTCCCTAACTTAGCTTGTTGAACCTTTTCTTGATTTAATTTTTCCTTTTGAACTTTTTTTTCATCTGATTTTTCTTTTTGAACCTTTTTTTGGTTTGATTTATCTTTTGGTAACCATTTTTATACTAGTTTTGATTTTGCCATTTTTTGCACTTGCTCTTGGTCTATTGTGGGTAGTTTGATTGATGTATCACTTATAGGATCACCACTATCAATTAATTTTTGTAATTTATTTTTCAAAGCCAAACAATGATCTATATGATGCCCATACATTTTGTGATATGCACAATAGCATTTTGATCTCCTTATAAGATGTAAAGGAGGTAGTTTGATCAACTTATTTTAAATCATTGCCCTTAGAATCTCACTTGAACTCTTATTAGCCACTTTCATACTTTTTAAATCACTTATTATAAATGTATTTTGTTATAGTTTCTCATTTTGATCTAAACCCCTATTAGGGACAACATGGCTAGACAGAGATGTGCATACATGATTAATACTAGCATATTTTAGATTCTTTACACATGTAATATGATGTTCTAATAATGTGATATTTGTATTGAAAAACTGATTTTGCTTTTGCAACTCTGTTATTAATTGGCCCATTATGATGATTTGATCCTTTGGCATCGCTTCTTTCTATAGTTGTGGCCAATTTTTTTCGGCGACAATGGGTCCACTAAGTATACACAATATTTGTTATATTAGATGTTAGTTCCACTGGTCTGGTTCCAACGTTTGTGCAACCAACTAGGTGTGTGGTCCCTTAGGGCCACATCATGACATTGTTTGATTTTGTTGGATTTGATCTCTAAGAAAATACCCCTGATGTGGTGATTCAATCATGCGTTAATTTTATATTTTGTGGTACTAATCTAACTGGTCCGAGTTCATCTCTTCCTCCCTTGTTTCATACTTATGATTTTGATTCTCTAAGATCATACTCATGATGTGGTGATTCAATCACGAGTTAATTTTATATTTTATGGTATTAATCTAAGTGATCCCAATTCTTCTCTTCCTCCCTTGTTTCATACTTATGATTTTGATTCTCTAAGATCATACTCATGATGTGGTGATTCAATCACGAGTTAATTTTATATTTTATGGTATTAATCTAAGTGATCCCAGTTCTTCTCTTCCTTGGTCCATACTAATGATTTTGATACTGCCAAGTGATTGATATAAGGATGATATTTGAAATAATGTTGTTCTCTAGTTGATATAAAATATTTTATACTCTCCTATCCCATTGCATATTTGGGTCCAATTAGTATACCAACATTTGGGTCCAATGGGTTATAAAAGTAAGCCTTGTATGAGTGTGGGTAAAAGTAAAGGATGGCATAGGGTCAAGATAGAATTGCCAACTCGTTTGGCATCCCTTATTTCAGTAAATGTGGCCAAATTGGCAACAGTGTGTACATTAGGTATACTCGAGATTTGTTATATGAGATGCTAGTTCCATTGTTTGGTTCCAACTTCTATGCAACCAACTAGGTGTGTGGTCCCTTGAGGCCATATAATGACAACATTTGATTTTGTTGAATTTGATCTCTAACATTATGCTTGTAATGTGGTGATTTGATCAAGAGTTAATTTTGTATTTTGTGGTACTAATCTAAATGGTCCCAATTCTTCACTTCCTCCCTTGGTTCATACTTGTGATTTTGATACTGCCAAGTGATTGACATGCCATTGCATAAAGAGAAATAAGGCGCAGTTCCAGCTTCTGTGCAACCAATTTGGTGTAGGATCCCTAAGGGCCTCATAATGACGATGTTGTTTGATCTAGTTGAATTTAATCTCTAAATTTATACTCATGATGTGTAGATTCATAATTAATTAATTTTATATTGTATTTATTCTGGCATGTAGGCCATCAAAATTGTTTCATTGCATATAGAGAGACACACAAATCACTTTACTTACTAAAAACTATTTGGTCTTTAAGTTTGAGTCTTACATGTGGAAATAGAATCAAATTTTTACACTGCTTTTTATTCTATTAAAAATTGTACATTGAATAATTCCTGACATAAAAATCAAATCTTTTTATCAGCAGATGATGAGTATATTCAAACCCTACTATAGACATTATAGGCTTTGATTGATTTGTAATATCAAAGCTTGCGACTTTGGGCATTACTGTTTTAGGAGGTATTATGGTTTCTCATTACCATATTTTCTATGAATAACAGCTTCCCAACATAATTGGGACACAAATGCCCTCCTAGAGATTTTTTTTAATGCATCAACTGCCAGATCTACTGTGTAACCCAACTATGGCATCCTTTACTTAAACAGCACTCCAGGGTTCACTAATAGAAATCAAACGAACAGTAAAATAATGATCCAGAGATGGTTAAGAATGTAGCAGTGTCTTCCAGATGTATTAAATTTCAGAATGGGATTGATATTTTGAATAACAGTTGATCAGAATATTGGCCATGCATGATTCAAAATTACCGATGCAGAAGGAAAAATGCACCCATCAATAAGCACAAGATCAAATCCATATCATCTGGATTTGGCATCCACAATTTACAAATAGTATTATAATATGTGTTATGATTGCAAAACCAAATAAAACAAGATGCACAAAGAGGGCTTTAGTTGCTTAAGATACCACCTCACAACATAAGGTTAATCACAAGCCTCTAAAGACGGTTAATCACAAGCCTCTAAAGAAGGTTAAAAGTATTACTGCTATCAGCTCTTTCCACAGCTGGTTCTAAGACATTCTTTGTAGCATTTATGAACCCCTGAAGCTGCATCTCACGGACAGTTCTTGTTTTTGAGGATCATCTTGTGAGGAACCTTCATGCATAAGACATATGAATCGAAGAGCTCTCTCAATTTGATAGCCTCCACCCAAAGCAACTTCACGTTCAAGATGTGCACAGTAGCTCTCAAACACACTAACAGTTACCTGCAGACGAAAGTCTAGCATGAACAAGAACTCAATTTCAAGATTATTCATATCCTGGGTGGAAAGACCTCCAACTTTTGCATAGTAGGCATTGTTGAAGTTCCTGCCAAATGCAACACAAACTCCTCAGAAAATCAGTGCAAGTTGATAGAAGGTAATGCAAGTAACATAACTTAAAGGGTTTAAATACGTTAATGATAAGCCTAGACCTGCATTGATACTAGACAGAAAAAGCCTGCCCGAGAATTAGGCCTGGAACTTGAACAAAGGGTGCGTATAATAATAAATGGCAACACATAGCAGCTTGTTTTCCCATTAAAGCCATCTCAAATCATTGCTACATGAATCTGGTAATAGACTTAAAATGCTGCTTTAGGTAAAATGTTAGGAGGGGCATCCCCAAAATGTAATGTAAATGGAGCCAAACACCCCTCCCAAACTCACGGAAAATAAAGGGAAATCGAGCCAAATATTCAAGATTCATTCTATTCAATTATGTTTGGTCATGCATCCCCACAATATAGAATAATATGAACCAGTTATGAAACGAATTTATCAACTTGGCAGGCATCTCTCATTGCATTGACTTTTAAGATGGGTTTCCAACTTCCAATGCGATGCACATTGGATTTTAAAATGCCGCAATGAAATTTTGGTACTTCAAACTAATATCATATGTTACCTTAGCAGGAAAACTCATGAGGTTCCAGTTGCTAGTATTGTTTTCCTAATCTATAAAATCATGTTTTGAAAAGAAAATTATATCCGGTTTACTAGAGCAACATGGCCTGGCCTGACAATACCAGCAATAAGTGAGAACGTCACTATTAAGAACAGAAATGCATTGGCCCCTATCGTGTTTCTATTTCAACTAAAATTGGGACTAATACAAACCCATAAAGGTGGTTGTTTGTGACTATATTTAAGTAACCACGTTTTCACAGAAAACCCATAATTGCTATAGCTGATAAAGGTGATTGTTTGTGACTATATTTAAGTAACCAGGTTTTCACAGAAAACCCATAATTGCTATAGCTGATGAGCGCATACTTGATTGAAGACTAAAGTAAATACTTACATATCATCAAGAAACTTGGCAGCCAGCATAACACTAGTGATAAGAAGCCTGTGTACATTGAGAGATGTAATACGAAAACCTGAATTGAGTTGAATGAAGCGATCAATGTATGCATATGCAACCACAATCACAGAGGGACTACAGTGCGCATACTTGAATATCCTCTCCAAATACTGCTCTATGCTCATCTCTGGAACTCTCCTTCCATCAAAAATCCCCACCTTCGTACCGACTTTACTCATTTGTTTCTCATTCTTCACCACAACTCTCCCAACAAGAGCTGACACAACTGAAAGTATGCAAGGTGGGCTACTTGCTTCTTCTGTACATTCATGATCATTATAATCAGGCGCCGAAAAAGCGTATAGATCAGAGCGAATCCTTGTTGGTGAAACGTGCCTCATTAGAACAGAAGCCATTACCCTTCACAACATACTCCCCACCATTACTACAACTTAAACCCCCTTCCCATTAATCCATCTTGTTCTTCTGCCCCAAAAACACATATGCAGAGATAATTAACTCGGTGGATTTCTCTAAAATTAAGTAAACCCCCTGAATGAGTTATGTGCAAGGAAGAGCAGTCACTTCAAAGTTCAAAGTTCATACTCACGTGAAAAGGTCAAGGCTAAAAAGTGTTTGTGGACATCCCAATATCAACACAAATAAAGAAAATCAGAGAATGTCAATGGTTTTCGCGAAAATTAAACCAAACCCCAAGTGATTTATGTGCAGTCAGTCTATGTTCATACGAAAATCGTGTGTTTGCGGAGATTCCATGACAGAGAAGAGACAGAGAGAGAGAGAGAGGTTTAAATGGCAAGATGATTAGCAGCTCAGTATCACCGACATATCCCTAATCCCACCATGGCCCTTGAAAGCGCCTGCGCAAATAGTATCACAAAGAAAGGAGGGCCCACGTGTACAATAACTGTCCCGCATACAATAACTGTCCGGCATGTCTTCCTAATCCCCTGTTTTTGCGCCAAGTGAAATGATGTCTCTGTCAAGTTCAGCTACAGAAAACAAAACATTTTTCATTAGCATTTAACGGGAGTAAATGTGTACCGGTATTCTACTACGGGACAGGAGCGTATTTGAACAACTTTGGTACGTCAACGGTTCGAATCTCGGCCCCGCCGAGGGTTGTACCTGTGGCTGTAAATATGCATGCAAACATCAGCTTTTTTCCCTGCAAACATAAAATCGAGCGCGTCAGAGCCAAAAACCCCCAAGAAAATGGAATATTTTTATGGCTATTGTAGGTTTGTACATAAAACGCATGGGGTAGCAGAGAACAAATTGGAATGAGAAAATATGACTGTTGGTAAATAGGCATTAGCAGTTTTACCATACTTTCACTGGTGGTCGGAGATAGAGCAGAGAGCAGAGAGCAGAGAGCAGCATTTACGATAAATTTATTACCGGATCTGAGTTTTATATCCTCCTTCAAATCTTCTGCACCATCATAGATAGCAGGGCAACGTTCAGATGTATGGACTCTCACTACCATCAACTCTAAGCATCATATATTTTTATTTATTTTTTAATGGGGCAACAACCTACAATGTGTACACACCTAAAAATGGCCCGCCTCAATTTATTTCATGGTAAACTGTATTATTGTTAAGTATTTGTTCATTATTAATTTAAATTATGTATTATTAACATATTTTAATCCTTTTCTATTATGTTCCCTTCCTCTCTCCTCCCTTTTTCTTTATCTTTTTTATTTTTGCTCATTCTTTTTTTATAAGCTTATTTTGGGTCCTCTCTCCTAGTCTCTACTTATCCAATACAAAGAGAAGTCCCAACCACAAAAGTAGAATTAATAGAACTAATCAATGATGAGAATTAGTAAATCATTATGCGTGAAGAAACCACAAGAATAACTAAGCATACATAAAGGATTTGATATTGAAATAGTTGAACTAAAGGAAATAAAACAAGACTTGAAAATTCTTATAACAAGTAATACCAAAAATAATGACTTTCTCAAAATAGTCCAAGTTAATGCAGTTGATATACTAAGTGTCACATCAAACACAAATATCCAAACTAAAAGATAGATAGTGGTATAACTCAGATCGATAAAATTATTATTAAGATCAATAAAGATCATGAGGACATAACTATTAGAATAAATAGAAAGATTCAAGAACTGCAAGAAAAAGTTGGCACCTTATTAGGATCTACTTCTCTCATCCTTACCCAGATCCATGAGTTTCAGGGCTCAGTAAAAAGACCTCTCAAAACAAAACCTTTGAATCTCATAAAAGCTAAGAGTAGTTATATTGTTCCAAAAATTGCCCCTCTAAGGCAACCCACATCAGAGGAAATTGTTGAATAAGCAAAACAATTAACACAACTTTAAGGAATCCCAAAGGATAGGCCTAGACCATACAGTGTTGATAAGTTTGACCATGTCTACCAAAGACTTCTTGAGAGACTAGAGAAAAGTACTGAGAATTTTAAGAAATTGTTGGAACTTTCAAAATAAATCAAAACTCAGGAAATTATCAAATAAAACTTCACAAGTGCCTACCTCTAATTTTGTAAAGAAGATAACTTAGACTGGAGTTTTGAACCCTTGACTATCCCATAAAACATAAACCTCTGGATGCTTTACATGATTGGATTGCGCCTCTACTCACCAACCCTAAGGGTGTGCAAGAGGAAAAGGTTGTACTTACCGGTACATCTGGATGGTTGGAAGAAACATACTCCTCCAACATTGAGTCATCCATAAGAAAAAATGAGACCCTTAGGATTAGAGCCACCTTTCCTAGAGGAAACCATTGCACTATTGAAGAACTTGATCAATACATTCAAAGAATCCAAGGCAAACAACCTGATAATCTAACCCAAGTTCCTATACTCCCTTGCTAAACATAGATGGATGGTGTGGAGTAGGAAATGATGTCAGATACCGGATCCAGAGTCTAATAGAAAGATTACATGGTTGGATTGAAAAACAACAATTAGTTTTTGGTAAAATAGAAGAAGATGGCATGGAATTGATAATTGCAAATCTTGATGGAGGAATTAAAGGATGGTGGGAGTCCTTAACCCTGGAACAACATGTAGTCATGGGTATCTCCATTACATATTTTGTTAATGCAATGATATGTGAATATGTTGGAGATATAAAAATTGTCAATGCCATAGAATACAATAGGTTGTATAGAATGAAGCTCCATGAAATATTAGGATAAGTTTAAATGTGATTTCACATTATTTACCAGAAAAACAAAATAGAGCCAAAAGGAAGAAAACAAATATCTATTTGTCAATGCCATCCCAGATGTCATAGCTGATGTAGCCATTGCCCACATAAAAACCAAAAAAGACCCAACAACAGGTGATACAACCTTTATTGAAAAAAATGTCTTTTGGACAAATTATACAATTTGTTGAAGAATATATGTATATCCAGTACAAAAATAAAGTTGATGTTTCACTACTAAAAAATAGATGAAGTCCATTAATGGGACTATTTGTAATAATACTAGGTATAGTCTTAGTAGTTATTATGGCATTCACCCTTATTCCTGCTCTTGTCATATGAAATAGAAAAGGTCTAAGTGATGAGAAAATGACAATCCACCAAAACACAAGTGAAGGTTTTTTACTAAGAAAACATATGTCAAACCCAAAAGAAATATACCAAGGAAAAGAAGAATAAAGTGTTATATTTGTGGTCAAGATGGTCATATAGCTCCAAAGTGCCCAAATAAGAAGAAATATCCAAAAAAGCTTAAAAATATTAGGGCTATTCTAACACAATAAGAACTCCAAATAGTTTCAAGATTCAACTCTAATTTTGAGGTCTACTTAATCCCCTCAGAAGAGGAAATCTCATCTAGTGACTGACAAATATATGAATTAGTTTGAAAAATTGTCATCACTTGACAATTCTGATACATAAATCTTTTACTGCAACATGATGATAGTATTCGACCTTGAATCAAGAATCAAACAGTTAGAAAATATTTTGAACCAACCAAAATTGCCCATACATTTACTCCCTTCCCTTATGGTTGAACTCAATGATCTTCGTAGCAAGCACGATGATCCAAAAGGAAAATGAAAATTAGAAAATAAAACTATTGGCTTTCACAATAATCCGATGCAACTTGCAAAGCAAGAATTAGATATAAAATAAAAGGCTAGACCAAATAACCCTAGCACTAAAATCCTTATGAAAACAAACAAACCTCCACATGAAACCCTGAAGGCTATAAAATTCAACTTGGATTCAACATCAAAAGATTTAAATGAGCTAATAAATTATTCTGAAGAATAGCCTCAGGAGGAAACCCATTCAAGATGTTTTTATGCAGGAGAACCCAAGGAAATTATAATCTCTATCAACATCATTGACCCTAACTACAAATCAATTGATAGATATTGTCTGATAGGCACAAGAGCCAATATGAGTATTGCCAAGTATGGAGCAATCCCTCAATTTATGTGGGAAGACTCTATATGCAAATAATTAGGATGGATATGTAACTTGTCTTAGTGGATTTCAAGCTCGAAGAAGGTAATCTTACCAAAACAAATTGTTATCATCAAAAGTTGCACCCTTGAGGAGGTTGTTTAATCCTCCTCACTTAAGTGATAGCATGGAGACACCTCTCGGATGTGGGTGGCCTAATCAGTGAGGTGAATCTCTAGACAAGGCTAGCTCCCTTGATTTTATCACCCTAAAACTACTACTAAACCTATTACTTTCAAAGGAAAGGGTAAGAGAACTGAAACTAAACTAAACTAGGGAGGTGATGCACCAAATTAACACCCTCCACTTGACTATACTACACTAAGAACATGAATTAGGCTTGAATATGATCACATAACTCAACAAGGACCTTCAGATATGAGTATTTCAACATGGAGGTCATAGATAATGTGTTGAATATAAGGGCTAATTGAGAGGCCTAAATAAGACACTAATGATTGAAATCCACTTCTAAACTATACAAGTCTATCCAAACTCACCATGTAACCTACAAGAAGACAATCCATTTTCAAAGAGGTAGGAGAGGACAAATGAGAGAGAGTGAAAGTACTATTACTAGAATTCATTAACAATGGCACAAGTACACTAATTGAAAAAATTTGAGAAGGTAATAAACAAATTTATTCAACATTAAAATGCATAGTAAAGTGTTTAGTTGAGCAGGGATTCACCATACTCAGCCAAAGGATTCATCACAAGCCATTAAAGGCAACATATATAGGAGAAAATGAGAGAGAGGATAAGGATGTTGGAGGAACTCCAATGACAAGTGTCACTTCATCCAAGTTAGTTACAATCCAATAAGAGAGTATAATATTAGTTTTATCCACCTCCTTGGCACGTGTTGCTTGTTTGATGATGAGATTCTAAAGGAATGGCATAAAAGAGACTCCTCAACTTCTTGGATAATCATCAACCTCATTTGAAACTGCCCTCATGATTGGAGTTGAGGAATGACAAGTTGCATTTGTTTTTCTTACTCATCTTAAACTATACTCTGCCCTTTTTGACACTTGGTTATGCTCTACTATCTTCAATTGACACCTTTCTTCACACCTAGTCATGATAGAGATTCTTCTTCATTAGCCATATATGCTTACTAGTCCATTAGGTCTAATTTGCTCGGTATTATCCATTGGAATGGCAGTAAGACCTCCATGATAACTTACTAAGAGGCTGATGGGCATCTTGTAGTTACTAAAAACTATATCGTGGTATGACCCATAGCTTCCAAGTGATCTAACCATGCTTCTTTATCTCTCTTAGGTGGCCATGTCACATTTTCATAAGCTTTTATGTGTTGCCTTTGGAAATTGGACCTGTAGGAACACTTCCAAAAGCAAAAGAGTAGAGTTTTGGGTTTGAGAAGGTATAGGACCTTCTAAACCAACTTCCTCAATGGTTTTCATCTATTCATATACTCAAAAACCCTATTTTGAGCCTAAAACCCTACAAAAGTACATCATTAAATGCATTCATATAGGTGAAAGTATAGAAAAATTATATGGTGATGGTTTGGAGTGAAGAATTTTGTTCAAGTGTTTTTTAAGTCAATTCAATGCATTTGGATCCATAAATCTGACTTTCTTTCCAATTGAGTTCTTACTAGGGTTTAAGCAGGGTTTAGGGGTGATTTTGTTCTTAACGGTGATTCAGATACGTCTGAACCTTAACCAGAGAAAAAATGACACAAATTTGAATTCAATATACCTCTTCAACATCCTTGAACTCCATTGGCTCCCATTCACATTGACCATTGACTTCTAAGTAAGAGAAGATGACCATTTTTTACTGTTAGGCCTACTTGAGAACTTGATAAGGGTGGTTTTGCATGATGAGGTGTATAAGTGATTAGTTTTGGATCAAAATTCCTCCTTGGGGTATGTAAAACCTTGTATGAGGTGTTTAAGTATTCTTTTACTTCATTTCATCTTTCAAACCCACTGCCACCTTAACAAACTCATAATCAGGGTTTAAGGGCAATGTAGTGTTAGTACCCTAACAATCCTATTGTGTCACTTTATACATCTTTAAAGGTGTTAAAATATACATATGATGTTTCATTTGAGTCCTTATCACCTTATTAAATCCCTCACTCTTCAAGTTCATCCCACATGAGCAAACCTTCCTCACTATAGCTGCATACATGCCTGTGTGTGTGAATTTAGGCCTAACCAGGCTTGTTGACCCCTACAACTGCCTTCTATCACCTTGAAAACCATATGAATACATTTTTAGAAATCATCATGAAGTTTAAGTGTTCTCTATCCTTCATCAACTTCATGGTTTCAAACAACAACCCATTTTCTCTTCAATCTTCCTAAATAGGTCTGTAGGTGGTGTTTTGGACCTCTTGATTGCAACTTTGGATATGGAGACCTCTTCACATTGGTTTTTGGTGGTTTTTATTTATTTTATAGGATTTATCATGATTAAATTTAACTCCTTACAACATTTTACCCTTTTATTTCACATCATGCATGGCAACTTTTGATCTTTTTATAGGTAGGCTTGTATTTTGCTTTCAAGGCCTAACACCCTGTTGGAATTTGACAGTACATCTTGTTGATGGTTCCTCTTTATTTAAAAGAGTCAAAACCTATTCAACATCTTCATTCAATAATTCTCACTCCTTATATGAACCTTAAAGACTCAATCTCAACACAAAACTACATATTATCTTCATAATCTGAACACAAACTTGTAGGTCTCCAATTAGGCCTCTTGATTGCAAGCTGAGGGTATTTTATTCAAATGTCCTCTTGGAAATTTTATATCATTGAATTTTAGGTCTCAATTTAGGCTTATTAACTCCATACAATTGTCATTTTTATTACATTGCCTACAAGCAGGTTGTAAGTAGCCATTAGGCATGTGTTGGTTGTAGGTCACCAAAATAGAGACTGGACTAATCAAACTTTCTTGAATTGACCTTTGTAATTTTTAATATCTTACTCTAATTTGATTTTGATCTATATTTATCTACTCAAACCCTCAAAAAACCAACATAAACAATCTTTCACTTTCTCTCTATCTGCTAACATACCTTTTTTCATGATGTTCTACCTTTTTTATCCTATTTGATCCATTAGTGGCATTCGGATAATGTGTTCATTTTATTTGAGATTTATTGTTTACTCCAATATATTTATGATACCTTAAATTTTCATATATAATTTACATAGTCCTTATTTTGGGTTCACACAGTCCTACTTAGGCGCACAGTCCACTTACGCGCACAGTCCACTTAGGCACGCAGTTTATTGGGATGCGAGATGAGTTAAGGATCTAAGCCTTTGTTGACACTTTAGGATGTTTAGACATATATTAGGTAGGATTCTTAGTAGGAGTTATAGCATAATAATATGTCTTCAATGACCCATTTATACCTTCATTACTAACTTTTAGTATAAATGTTGACCTACAGGTCTGTAGCCCTGTAGGTTAACAAACCTCTTCTTATCTTAGATTTGAAACATGCCTCAAAGTTATCTATATCATAATCATCATCTATGAAGGATCTAGAGGGATATTTATGGTCATTTATATTTTTTGAATTCTCCTCTTGAACCATGGCATTCACATATACAGACCAAACATTCCTTCTTCATGTCACAGTCCTGCATTGGCTCTTTTACACCTAAGATCTTATTGGAGAACACTAAGACAAAGGTTCTCAAGATCTTCCACTTGAAATATCTCCTTAAATTTGACCTTATAAACCTTATGGATATTGATTTACTTGTTTGAGGATCATCCCAATTCATAAACCTATAAAAATTACCTCAACTATGCCTGCAAGCTCACATAACCCACCTATGCATACATAATTACTCTTTTCTTGAGGTCTATCACTCCATTGATGCTTTGAATGGGTATGATAGACTTTAAATACATTTGATTAACTATCTAAAACTTCATTTTACTCATTTCATGCATGAGACACTCCACATCTCTTGTAAACGTGACTATCATGCTCAAACCAACAAATCAAGGCTATTTGGCATTACACCAAACATGAACATGAGGATAATTGAGAGGGAATGATAATTTATGGGTAGAGGAGTGTTATGGAGACCCTATACAAACATTTTCATGCATCCATCTGAGTTTATAACTTTGCGCTTGAGGAAAATTGACCCTAGTGGGGTTTTGAGTCCTTTTTATGCTCCTTAACTTATTAATGATTATTCATAGAGTTGAGGGGCTTAACCAGACAACCAATACAACATATTGGAAGGTAATTATGATCCCCTTATACTTATAAGATCTTGTACTCAAACTCCCTTTGTCCTTAAAGTACCAAGTGAAAACTTGTTGCCTGTCTTGGGCTGCCAAGAAGATTGATGGAGAAATGGAGTGGGTTTTTGCACTGTTTGGTTATGCAAATCCACTTTTTTCATGGATTTGGGTTTTATAATATCATGGGGACCTCTTGGAGAGTTTGTACCTTTCCAACCACCAAAAACCTTCTATAAAAGACTCCCAAAAATGTGTTTTTCTTAAGACATTACTTGTTCTGACCCTTGAAACTGTTGGAGATGGTGACCTAGGTGACTCTTCATCTTTTTCTAACCTGTATGGATGTGTAAGAGTTCCAAAATACCTCACACCCTTATTTTTCTGAAAATCTCTTAATAACTCTCCATTTGTGCATTGGAAAATGATAAATGGGCAGTTACAAAGGGAATCCCAACCTTAGAAACCGATTACATAAAAAATTTGGAGGATGTGTACGGTCAAGTACAACATGATGTCATAGCATAGGTGTTAGAAGACTTAAAACATCCCTTATCCAAGTACAAAACCTTCGTATATGCTTTTTACTAGTAAGTATCATTTCAATATTGAAATGTATAATAAGACTAAAGTAATAAAATACCTTAATCTTGTCAAAAACACCTTAAACTCTCCAAATTGATTTAGAAACAATGTGATCAACTTAATAGTTCTTCTTCTTTGACCCGTTTGGTTAGATTTAGACCATGGTTGTCCTAAAAAAGTCACCACCTTGTTTCCTTGAGCATGATACCACCTTGATTTAATTCCCCGCTTACCTTAACTTTGTCAAACTTACCGTAAATAATGTTAAACACAAAATGAAGACCATAAATAATGACCATTTGATGACCATACAATATGAATTGACTCAAATACCAACTAGACCATCGTAAATCACCTTGTAAGATGTCAAAGAAGACACATTACCTATCATCCTAGATTATTAATAACTAACACAAGACAATCGTAATGGCTATCAACAAAGTTAAGATCAAGTACATCAAAGTTTTGAATGATCCTCATTCATGGTAGCCAAATTTTGGCTAAAAAATTCATTACATAGCTATTTATATTAGGACATGACCAATTTGGATCCATTAAACCTAACTAATGGATTTCTTACCACATAACATCAAAGGAGAGGGTTCCAAATCCTCTAGGTAAATTAAATTATGCAATAACCCTATCTAGGGCTACAATACATGAAAAAAATATAAGCTAGTGCTCACTAAAGCTTGTGGCACAAATGGGAGATAATTAATAACAAATCAAATAAAACATGTAAATATAATTCTACTCAAGTCAATGTACAGGTAAACTAAGCAAGGAGTACACCATTCATCCTACAATTTTGTGCAATAACTAATCTACTAAATGAAAGAGTAAAAGTTAGGAATACTTATCTTGAATTGAACATGTCGTACCTCAATCTATCCCTTGACCAGTGGTGATTTATAAGAGATTGTTGTGGTTTTTTAAGGATCACACTATAGAAATCAACTCTAGGCTAAAACACTCCTACTTTGCATCCAGGACTTTCCCACAAGACAAGCTTCTTTTCTTCCAAGGTAAAACCTAAGAAATGACTCCCCAAGTGTAGAAATAGCAGAATTGTGCATTGTAGTAATGTGAAAATGAATGTTCTTCTATTTAGAAATGAAGTGAAGGGGGACTTTATAGCCAAGGTTTGACCCTAAACCTTCTCAGTAATTAAATTGACAAGGTCATCCAGGTTGATCTTTTTTTCTAGGAAAGATAATTATTAGGCCTCGAACTAGGTTGGTTGGGCTTATGGAGTTCCATAACATTTGCTCAATCCTTAACAAGGTTGACCAAGTGACATAATAAGAAAAATAGGTGTATGCTTATTTAGGGGCTATTTTGGAAGGTGAATTGCTTAGATGAGTGTATATGTAGGTTTTAATTGCTTAGGGAGTTAGATAGAAGTAACTTGTAGTGGTTTTAGGTAATGATATAGGGACAAAAAATATTTCAAAACACCAAAGGTCTGCACACTCCTTTCCCATGTACCCTTTAAGGTGTGCACTCAAAGAGATTAAAACTTGATAAGTTCATACAAGAGAGAAAATGTTAGTAAATGATAAAGTTTAGAAACATTGTATTTATACATATGACCCACTCAAAGCTCATCATGTCTCATGCAGTTGTAACATGGGATGGTGCTTCAAGAAAGAACATAGAAACACATGATATTGAGCTAATAAATTACATAAAAAATAGAAAATAAATGATAATAAGGAAATAAATGGTGAAAAAAATAAAAATAACTAAACAGATCATGTACATACCTCGACTTACCTTTCCATCAAATGGTTGCATATAAATATCATAATCTCAATTGTGGAGGGCATAGTACCTACATTGGACAATCCCTAAATATATAAGGTAAAATAATATCAATCATGGAGGGTGTAGTAGCTGCATTGAACAAAACCTAAGGATACAAGGCTAAAAACAAAATCAATGTGTGCATACATAGGATGATCAAAGTAACAATGAATAACTCTCAAAACTGATTAAATTATTTATATAAAAATTAACAAGCTAGGATTTTTAAGGATAGGTTAAAACCAAAATATCAAACATGTAAATGAAAAAATGATGACAAATGAATGCAAAACATACTAAATCACGTTGGGAAGCATGTAAAACATAAATGAAAACAATGAAAGTAAAACATACTAAATGACATTGGGAAGCATTTAAAACATAAATGATAAAAAAGATTGTAAAACATACTAAATCACATTGGGAAACATGTAAAATATAAGAAAAATTAAAACATACTAAATCAAGTTTGGAAGCATGTAAAACATAAATGAAAGAAAAAAGTGGAATAAAATGTAAAACACACTAAATCATGTTGGGAAACATATAAAATGTAGTTAGTTGGGAAACATATAAAATGTAGTTAAATTGATTGCAATAATGAAAATATAAAACACACTAAATAAAGTAGGGAAGCGTGTAAAACATAAAATAAATGACAACAAAATAACAAGTAGAATGACCTGTAAATTTGTGTAAATCACTTGTTTAAAATAAGTATAGTTATTTTGGGACTGAGTCATGGTATGAAGCTTGAGTATACTTTGTGAGGAAAGTCTGGGCCTATCTAAGGTCTCACAGTGCCACTCATAAAGGGTAAACCAATGAGGTAAATAATGGGAAATAATAATGGATGGTAAATTGAATGTCTGTGAGGAAGGCATAGTCCTATCCAAGGTCTTATGTTTTGATTAAGTTAAGCCCACATTTGATTGGTGTGGGATCTTATCCCAAGCACATCAGGAGGCCTAGGTCTTCCAAAAAAGAAAGAGTGAACCCAAAAACAAAATCAAAAAGAGAAGGGAGGAGAAATAAAAAGGAACTAGAGAACAAGCAGGGATTTAAATCGAGTCCCACATTTAGAGGCACTAGAGAAAAAGGACCCAACCAAAAAAAGAAACCAAAGTTGATCACAAGAGAAACCACAAATGATCTGAATCCTGAATTAATTGTAAAATATTTTTTTCACTAATTTTTTCCAAGAGATCCTTAGGATAATTGTTCAATATTTCCCCATCAGGTTCCCAAAATTTTTGAGGGGGGTGTAGGTCTTTCAAATTGTTGAAACAATCATGACCATCATTATGCTCAAGACAAGAAGAAACAAAGTGACTAAATTTTTTGCATTGGAGGCAAATTTCCTTTTCTTGTCAACTAATATACTCTGGTTCCAGGAACCCAAAGAAGACCTTAGCTAGACTAAATTACGGAGTGACTGCTATATTGGAACTATTTCATAGAACCTTGCCGAATTCATTCTTTTACATGATTAGGTGCCAAAGTCCATGCTCACCAAAGTGCCAAGAAAATCTACTAAGTTCCTCATAATTTTATCATCCCAAAAAGGAAGAGGGAGACCAAGTAGTTCCAAAGAAAACAAAATTTGGTTAGGCCTAAATTTAGAAGAAGACCAATTAAGTTTCCATTAGTGCAGCATGAGATATGCCTTTCCATTATCCATGGGCCTCCATTTAGGATTTTCCAACAACTTTTCCTACACATAAAATAAAATAGTAAGCTATCACTATCAAGAGATATTATTTTATCTTCTCCCACTCCTTTCCATTTCTTTTTGGTCCAATTCTGTACAGCCTCCATGTTGTGTTTGTCACCAACAGATTTTCCCACCAAATAATTATAATATTTTCCCTTAGCTTCATCAAGGAACCTATCCTGCATGTATAGGATCAAGTCCTGATATTCTGTTCCTTCACTTGATACATACCACAACTCTCTTGAGATTTCTTGGTGTTTGAACAAAATGCTACCACAATTTTCTTCTCTCCAAGGGACAAGAAACACTTTTCAAAACTTTTATCTTGCTTTCCTATCCCGCTAAGTTTCAAAATGATTAGTGGAATTTTAAACTTTGAAATTTGAATGCACTTAAAACCCCATAAATGCACCACCCACCACCTTTTTGTAGGGGAATTATTTTTGCATTTAACTAAGATAAGGATGAAATAAGGTTCTAAATAATTGATCCAATGGCCAAAAACTTGGTCTCGAGGTAGATCAATCAATATGATAGAATATTTGCATCGCTCCCTATGCCAATCTGAGTTAACACCTCTTGTAATGTCAAAAAACATGTGAAATGAATTAAAGCACCTTGAAAAGATCAAACAATTCAAATTCTAAATGGTCATAATGGAACTTAAGGGTCTAGGAAGGCCCCTATTTTCTAGGAAGAATTCATTGGAACCTTGTTAATTTGGACTATGTCAAGGTCTTCTAAGACCCTTGAAGGCCTTCTTTGGGAGGAATCAAAACTTTCTCACTGCTAATCTTAGATTTTTACCCTAGTGATGGCACTAGGGGCCACTTATTTTCTTTCTTTTTTTAAATTTTTAACTTCAATCCAATACTCATATCTCGAAGGAGGGAGTCCCTTAGGTTCCTTAGAATAATTGAGGTCACTAGGAGGAGAGAATATTTCTAGAGATAATCTGGCCAAGAGGTAGTCCTGATTGGGAAAAGAAATCAATAGGATCTTGGGCCTTCTTATCTTAATATGGAATTTTAATAGAATTAAAAGGCATCCTTCCTATTGAAAAGAGAGGCACCTTGGAAGATGGATAAAAAAGGGGGAATTTCAAATTTTTTGAGTAGTTATTGTGACCATCATATTTGGGTTAGGACACTTCATAATTCCTTCACGGGGTTTGTTTGGCAATCTAGAACCAAGATCCAAAAAACCCATTATATAATTTTTCTCCACCACCAACCTGGATTCCTTTTTACTCCTAGAAGAGTCAAGGTTACACTTCCCTTGATTGGATGCATCCGAGCTATGGATTCCCTTAATAAGGTTGGGATTAGAAGTAGAGAGTCGATTTTGTTGGGGGGTCACAAAGGGTTCCCCAACCCCTTTAGTTGGCTTTGCATGTTTTTCCATATCCACCTACTTTTGGAGCATTGGGAATAAACTAATACTATGTCCAGTTGAATCATACCTTTTACAAATGAGATCCTCTATTTCATAAACAATTTTATGAGTCTAGTTCCTAAATTTTGCTTTGAGATAGATACTCCTAAGTATCAGTCTGTTAGTTTAGACACACACATTGATCTTGGCTTCCACCATATTCTTTTTGCCCTAGTCACTGGGTCAATTGACATAGGTTGACGAATAGCCTGATCGATGCCAAGAAATACATCATCCTACCAGAATTCAAGTGGTAATTTAGGGAGAGAAACCCACATAGGAAGTTCCATTGGGGAGTCACATTGAATATTGAGTCTGGGCTTCCATTTACTAAGGGATAGGAAGGATATTTCAAATTAGCATGGGCCACCTTCTAGATCCTTCACACAGCTCTCCAAATAAGAAAACTAAATAAGAAAATAGTTTTTTTCCATGAAAAAAACTCAATGTTCCCCATAACTTTCCATTTCCTTGTAACCTAATCTCAAAAATGATCAATTTGAGGTTTGTGTCCAAAAAATCTTATCAAAAGAAAGTTTTCAAAGGCTATTATAGTGCATTCCAAGATGGTGTCTGGGATATGAAAAATAAACTCATTGTCCTCCATTACTGAGATAAAGTTCTGGCCCAAGGTAGCATTTGGATCCCTTGAGCTTGAAACCAGTTTAACCCAAGATTTTTTAGGCTCCTTTACCTTTTTTGCAATGGAATTTCTGTATTCACTATTTTCTACAACGAACTTGCCATAATCACCATTATCCTCCATCTTTCTCTTTTCGTAACTTGTTATAAATCATAGGGTTAATCATATGGGGAAAATATCCAAGGTCTTATGTTATAATTGACAAAAAAGATAATAAAAAGGGGTATGATCAACTAAGAAACAATATTCATCAAGGAAGAATATTTGGAATGTTATAATGAAATAAGGAATGAAAAAACATACATAGGCATTTGTAATAAACCTTAGTAGGTAAGAGACATACTAAGTAAATAGGTAGGTGCTAAGAATTTATTGGATGACAAATTTAAAAGATATTTATTTGCAATAAACACAAAACTTTGTAAATGAATAAGTGCAATACTAATATCATCTCATAAAGGTTATATATACAAGAAATGTAAAATGGGCCTACCATCCCACAATGTGTTCACTGTTCCTCGGAACCCCTTACAGAGCCATTGGTTTACTATGAATATTGGGTACTTACGTGAGAAAGTAAGTAGCACTTATAGATAATTTTTTAGAACTCTTATCCTAGTCTAATAGCCTACTGCACCCCAATGGACCTCATCTCTATCATGAGGCCAAGTGTGGAGTTGGAGCTTCAACTAGTAATAGGTGATGTGCTATGATACAATTCACATCTTTTAGTGTGATTTTGAATTTTGAATTTTTCCTTGTTATCATTGTCTTTTATTTAAATGATATAGTTTCTAACTTTTTAAGGATTTTTCGATTCCTCCTCCATACTGATTCAAATTAACCAAACATGAGTGATAAAAGTGACAAATACAAAAAAACTTTAGGATTTGGTTATAGGATATAAAATACTTAAATATTTTATCTGTTGTTAAATAATTAGGCTTGCCCATAAACATGTATGTGATCTCAAGACTAACCATATGTGTTCATAGTATGAAGGGAAAATAAGGGGGAAATGGAAATTATTTTCACTTAAATTTTCACCCTTTGAGGAGATGTCTCAGCTCTCCTCATCTAAGTGGCACAATTGAAACATCTCTAGGCGGTGAGTGAACATAAAAGTGAGGTGAATCTCTAAATAGGGCTAGCCCCCTTGATGTACCACTTGTAAATCATTACTACACCTAAATTTTGTGAGGGAAAAGGGAGAGAGAAAATTAAAATCAAACTATCCTAAAGGAGGTGATACACCAAAATATTTGATGACTTCCAACCAGCTGCATGTTACAGATGAGAACAAAGGACTAACCAAACATACACTTCTCCAATTTGAATCTTCTCACACTAATGTTTCATTATGAGGTTATGGATGAATGTTTAGGCTAGAAATACTAGACAAGAAGTCTAGAATGACACTATTGACTAGGCTAACTAACTCAACCTTGACACTTCCTAGAACACTTCACATGACCTGCAAGAATAAGTTGCAAATAGGTGAGATAATGAGATAACATGCTAAGGAAACCATAGTTATCACTAAGCAAGATCCATCATTCAAGTAAACAAACTATGAATAGTTATGGAAGAGTTAAAAATCAGTAGTCTTATTGATCAAATGGTGTGAAAATGAGTATGGCTTCACCATACTCAGGTGGAGCATAAGTTACAAAGGCCATAAATGACTAGTTCTTATAGAACTTGAGAGAGAGAGAGAAGAAGTCCAAAGGTCACAATGACACTTGTCGATCTAAGAGATTGAATTAATTGTGCATGGAAAGAGAGTATGAAATGGACCATGCAAGGTTAGATGAGACAAATGGCTTCCCAAGTCATGAAACTCATGAAAAGTGGGATGAAATTCCCTTTGCTGGCTCAGAAAATTGCTTTCATGATTTAGCCCTATTTGAACATCCCAAAACTGATTAGGGATAGGTATAATTATTGGAACAATGGGGAAGGGTTTTAGACATGCCTCTCCATGTATTGGTTGAAATAATACTCATTTGAAATCTTCCTAAAATGAGCTATCACCATCTGCAATCAAAATAACTCTTCTTTCATACACCTGCACACTTGGCCTTTAAAAATTCATCAATTTTTCATAAAAAATCATATAATGGAGTGGATGACACTTTTCAATACCCTCCATGGCCTTAGAGACATTAGACACACCTTAAAAGAAATCCACCTGAAGCTTTTCAGCCTTCTTACTACCATGTTCACTATGCTAGTTTTGACTGGTTGAGATGAGAGCTATTTTTTGAAAACTTAGGAGTTTTTTCAAAACATGAAATGGACATGAGAAGTTATATTAAGTCCTAATATTTCTTATAAAGTTTATTTCATCTCTTGAAACCTCATATAACCTGCACAATGCACAAAATGGTAAAAAAAAGTAGTTTTATACCCCGTTCTTAAAATTTTTGTACAACTCATCCAATGGTAGGAAGCCTGACTGAGTCCTATACAAAATCCAATCTTTTTTCTAGATAAACTATTCCATTTTTGTGTAATATCTTTCATTTTCTCAAACTAGTCACTAGCAAGGGTTTTGGTGAGTCTAGGCCCGTTTTACCCTTTTAAGGTTCGTTCATAAAGATGGGACATTGAATTTGAAAAATAAATACACAAGATCAATGTTCAATACCCTTTATAACACCTCCAACCTTATTAGATTCCCACGCATATCCTCAAGGGAAATGTGAGCACTTCAAATTGGCCTATTGAGCTTGTTCTTCCATTTCCTACAGGCTTGAGTTATCTTTAAGCAAAAAGAAATGGTATTTTCATGACTTACCCTACATCTTAATAGCTCATACACATTTAAATTCATACCATAAAAATGTTTCAATTAGTTTTAAGACTCACTAAGAGCTAGAAGTGAAACTGACCTACCATTTGGCTTATAGGCTTAACCCTACCTACTAGGCTTGACTACAACTCTAGCCACCTAGACCACTTTGTTGAATTTTACCCTTTTTTATTGGTTATTCATGTTTTTCCTAATGTTATCCAACATTATACTCTTCTTTTTCATGTCCATACAACTCCTGGTCCATTATTTCATACCTTCTTTCCAAACTTGCCAGCTTATGCATGAGGGGAAGTACCCTTTGTCTGAGACAAAAAAAAAGGTACTTACCCTATTTACTCAGACCATTTGGATGTTTGAGAGGGTTATCTAAGTGTTAAATATTATCTCTACCAAATTTGATACATTTATTAATTCATTTGACCCCCAAACTTCTTAGATCTCTAAGGCAAAGTCCCATAAAAGGCAGACTATGCAGGGGTTTAAGGATGCAAACTATATGATGTTTGTTTGAGCCCTTTCTATATTTAAACCCC
Source organism: Torreya grandis (assembly GCA_037957365.1). Classification (NCBI taxonomy): domain Eukaryota; kingdom Viridiplantae; phylum Streptophyta; class Pinopsida; order Cupressales; family Taxaceae; genus Torreya; species Torreya grandis. The sequence goes on from JARHVA010000188.1 coordinate 5,809,103, forward strand.
ATTATGAGAGTGTCACTAGACTATTTTTAGACACCTAAAATTGGCCATCAATAACCTCTAATCAGGTTTTTGGCTAGTTTCCATCTAAAATGCACAATTTGGCCTAAAAACACTTAAACATGTTAAATGATGTGAAATTGACATATTCAAATGCCGATTTTGGCCAGGGTATCCCTAAATGGGGCAATGCAATTTATGATCCAACTAAATTTGATTAGTCCATTTTGAGTCAAAATGCTAATTTTTCACCCACGCGCTCTGGACTGCTCTTTCCTATCAAATCTTTTGCATAAGACTCGTGCTTTTATTATTTGTTATTGACAACATTCTAAATGGGAATACACATCCAAAACATATGACGTGGACTTCCAATTCAAATCCAGTAAAATTTAAGACTAATAACAAGGCATTCTGATCAATTTGAGTAATTTGTGCACAATGTGCTTAATCATGTCTAAGAGCTAATTAACCCAAATCAAGGCCTAATAATTTTTTTTATGAAAACTTGTTGAATAATTTGTTTTAAAAATGAATATTGAATATCTGTATAATCAAGTGACCTCATTTTTTGGGAAGACATCTCTAGGCCATAAATGCCACAAATATCAAGATTCATGCCCTCCATGTCTCATCAGTGCCTTCCATGATGCCCTCCATGCCTCTTAATTGCCCCTTCTTCCAATGTCATGATGAGGATAATTACAAAATTAATTATAAAAATTGAATTAATCCTCAACCACACATCTGAATCTTGAGATGGATGGTTGAAGTTGATTATGATCATATCCAAAAATCTATAAATAGGAGGCCTCACAACATCATTTCTAAACTTAATTAGTGTAAAGTTATAATACATGATTGGTTCCAAAAGCTTCATGCAACTAGTGTTACCATGCCAAATTGATTCCAAGCCAATCTAAGCCACAAGACAAATGTGCCAAGGAGAGATGGAGGTAGCCAAGCTTCCATTGCCAAGAACTTTATGAACACAAGCCGAGCAAGCCACCACTACAAAGGTATTTGGAACATCCAAGGAAAGTGAAGAAATTATTGTATTTCATTCTTTGCTTTTTAGTTGTGTTTGTTATTTGATTTTGTTAACTAAGCTCTTTCTAGTGTCTAGGCCTAGAGATGTTATGCTATTAGTGTGTTTATTTTAGTTTGTTTTCATTTTAGAACTAACACCATACTAACCATCCTCTCTTGAGTCAAATTCCTAGATCACATAATGGCATGCCCGGTGGGACAAGATGTATCTTACACCTAAAAGAGATCCTTTTACAACTTTAAAATATTTATTTGATCTTTCAAAACTCTTGCAAATTGATTTTTTAACTATATTTTTCCATTTTTGGTTGTCACAATTTTTAGACAGTAACTGACGTCGAAAAAAATATCGACATCAGTTATTGACTTAATCGATGCCGATCAGCAGAACTGACATCGGTCAGATCTTGATTGGTCGTAACCGATGTTGGTGGTATTGACCGACGTCGGCCATTGTGTTTTTCCAAAAACACAAACCTAAGACCTACTTTTTCAAAGTTTGTTGTTTCAAACTCAAAAGGGCTTCAAAGCTAAAAAACATGCTAATAATTTTGTTGCAGGACCAAGCTAGATATTTGCTCAAAACATGTTTAAATCACTTTTGCATGCCTACAATTTTATTAGAAACTTTGTTTTGGTGTTTAACAAAGAATTTAAGTGTTTTTGATGAATGTTTTTCAAAGTTTACAACTAAGACCAAGGGGTCAAATGAACACCACCAAACACTTTATTTGGGTTTAAAATTGAACACACTTGTCAATTTTTGTTTTCAAAAGTTGGTTAAATTAATTTTATTTTGCAAAGAGAGGAATGTGGCATGTATGTTCTTCCATTTGTCCCCTATAGGGAACCTTTGGAATAAAAATGCCATTCCTATTGCAAGTAGTCTAGTCCAAGGCTTAGAAAAAAGTCATCTAAATCACTCCCCAAAAACTCATCAAAGTTTGAGTGACCTTAAAATTGACCCTAAAGTCTTTCTATTTTCATGCTTTCTATATTTTTATGCATCTTCACTTGTGAGGGGGACTTCATCACCTCCCACAAGTTCTTTAGGGAAGCTTTGACCCAGGGTTTCATCTTTTAGCATTGACTTCATTTGACTCCTTTAGAGTTGCACACGGGATGTAGTGGCACTTTGAACATCACACTACACTGAACAAATAACGGTATGTAGTGGTTGCAAAAAAGACTAGACCTTTTTACAATAAGCCAAGTGATATAGACCCAAAATCCATTTTTTTTTGCATTGTTTGGCATGAAAATCATTGTGCAATTGATTCCCCTAGATCATTCGAAAACTTGTTAGAATTTAGACAATCTCCACTTGTCGTGGAAGTGTTGTTGGTGTGAGGTACACCTCAAGGTCCATGTTGTAGTACTATCATTTGAGAGAAGGGGAAGTGTAAGAAACCTACTATATAATGCACATTTACTTTTGGATGAACACTTAAAATCCTCTCAAATGATGTATATTGACAGATTTTAACAATACAACCCAACCTTGTTAGTTTAAGAACTAAGGGTGATTAATTAGTTGGTCTTATCCTAGATTAAAATCTTGTTTGGAGTCAAAAATTGGTGTAAAAAAAAATCCCAAACCAAACACATGGTCCAAATTTTTCTTTGAATAAAGAGGCGTTATGATGCCCGTGTGAGATCATCAATTTGCCTTGTTTAAAAGTTCATCAAAAGCTTGAGAGTTATATCATCCACTTTGGTGCAGTTATGCTATCCAATTGAGTCTAGAACTTGACCAAAGTTGTTTAAGTATTTCACTTGTAATCTAAATTTGGAATTATACCTTTACAAGTGCATAGGGTTGATGTGTTAAGTGGGTTCACCATTTGCACTAAACTTGAGGGAACTTAAGTTTAATTTTCAATTTGGGTTGAAGTCCATTTAAGACTCATAATCATTGTCCTCACGTGATAGACTTAAGCCATTTTATGCTAAACACTTGCACTTTATGCCTATATACCACAACATTTTGAAAAAAAAAGGTAGTGTTATGCTGTCAAAATTGTGGAAAAAAGTCTTTACCTTAGAGAGTCTTTGAAACAAACTTTTTTATCATACCTTTTGGGTAGTATAACATCGTTATGCTACCTAAATCATTTAAAATTTTGTTTCATATCCCCTTTTGCATATAATTTGAAATCTGTTTCTACATGTTCAAACTGATCTAAGTGTACTTTTGATCCTTTGTCTAAAGCACATTTATATTATTCATATTTGTCTAGCTTGTTTGTCAGAAGAACCAAGTTTTATACCATTATTTATGAGAATAAGTTATTGCTAAAAGTGCCTTTTGTTTCATACCTTACACCTAGTTGATCAACTTCATGACCAAGAATCAAATGCCTAGTGTTTGTTAGAAGTGTTTCAAATCTGTTAGATTAAAACTTTCATCTATTTTCAAAGTCTAGATTTTGACGTCGTTTAGCCAAAAGTCTTAGCACATGCCTTGTTTGAGCCTAGATTTTGACACCGTGTTTGGTCAAAAGACCTAGCAACTTTTAAATTCCTAAATTACATTGATTTGAAACACTTCAACCTTAGAGTTTGACATTTCATTTTTTTGGTCCATTTACTTGCTTATCTTTGTGTGAATAGTGAAATGTTAGATATTTTATGCTAGCTTGTTTCCTCAAAAATATGTGAATAAACTTTTTGATCATTTTGACAAATCTAGACCAAGTTGAAGCATCATTTGTTTAAGGTATTGTCCTTTTTGGAGTTTGTATAACTCTTTGACCTTTTATCACAAAACATTGACTATGGATCCCAACATATATTCCTACACTTGTAGTGGATTCATGTATAATCCAGGGATTAGTAATGTAGTTGCATAGGAAGAAATGGTGCAAAACCCATATACAGATAACATTGGTTATGAGATGGATTCTTATCCCTCTTATAATACTCAATCAAGGGCACAAAACCAAGATGCATTAGCTAAATAGCTAGTTAACACACCACCTTACATAGAACAAAACCAAGCGCAAACTGTGCAATACCTAGCTACAATACCCACAGTGGACGAGCCAATTCTTCAGTAGTCATACTCTACTAATATAGCTTCCATGTATGATCCATTTTTGTTTGAGCGACATTTGTTAGAGAACAAAGATGAGATTTTGGTTAGGGCCATAGAAGTAGGGGCTAAGTTTTTGACAGACTTCCCCCATGAAAATTTACCAAGTTTAGTAAGATTGCCCCACAATATCATTTATGATCAACAGGCTTCTTCGAGTAATCCTATGGCTCTAGTCCAAATAACGTATCAAGACCCTAATATATCCAATCAAGAAAAAAACATAATGGAAGAGCACTCTAACCAAATGCAAATAGCATACCAAACCTACCTGAATTTAACACACAATTTTAATTAGATGAATATGGTAAGCATCTCATTGACCTAGTGCCTTCAATAAGAGTGTTGATGGAATTGATTGGACAAGAAAATCCAAGTTCTGACCCATTCGTATAAACCTGATAGATAACTTGATACATATACTAGTTATTGAAGAAGTGTCTTCAGCTTTTACACTAAATAGTGAGCCAAATGTAGTGGATAATGTACAAACAATGTCCAATCTTGATCAAAGTGGTACTAACGCACAAACAACTAGCCAACAACATGTGCCTATAATTAATCCTATGAGAAGATCATCATGCCAAGGAATAAGAGTTTTAGTACCCCATCCTCAACCAATCGCTTCTTCAAGTGTACAACCTACATGATTAGATAATCAAACAATGACCAATGTCACATCTCAATGATAGAATGTGATGAATCCTACTCCCCCTCAACAAGTAACAAGTGGTATTCCACAAAAATAGACATAATCTAGTGTATCAACGCAACGGAGGATGAATACATTACCACCTCAATCAGGGGCAGCCAATGTACCATCTCATCTGATAATGACGAACATACCTCTTCAGTCATAGACTAATATGCCAATTCAAAACCATGCAATGACTAATCAATAATGTGCAAATATTAGTCAATGATAGATGCTAAATTTGTAATCTACTTTCACTTCCTCATAAGGATTCATGTAATAAGAAGGTCCCCATGCTTTTCAGGTACTTACTAGACAACCATTGGTTCAAAATGTGCCACAAATCCATAGATAAGATCTTGGTCCACAAGTTCCCGCTCAATAGCAAGGTTTGATTAGTTGACAATATATCCATTTTCAACCACAATAGGCACATTATAGTTATATCCCTTCATCCCAACTACAAAATCCTCTAAGTCAAACCTTTATCATCAACCCAAACTAGAATATCACGTAGTCAAATGTGCAATTTTAAGTGCATCCCAATCCATGTATGCATATTCTTGGTCCATTCTCCAACCAAACCAATCTACCCCAACATGTATCTCTATCATTCCATGGTCAAAATGTCCCACTTTTGACCTCTCAACCATTTACCCAAACCAACATTCTCCCTCAAACCAATATTCCTTCTAGTTTTCTATCCCAAGAATTGCAACAGATGAAGGATGCAATTACTGCCATTTAGACTAAAAAGCAGATTAAAAAGTTCAAATTAGATGATGTGTGTTCCTATCCAGTCAACATGGAATATTTGTAGATACCATTTCTTCTAGGATACAAACAACCCAAATTTGATAAATACAAAGGGAAGGGTGATCGTAAGGCTCATTTGATCGAATTCTTTGTCACATGTCAACCAGTGGCATATAGTGACATATAAATTTTATTGTTATTTACAAAGAGTCTAGTTGGACAAGCCTTGTAATGGTTTCTAAAGTTTCCCAAGAATTTAATAACGGACTTTGATGATCATTCTGATAAATTTATGCATCACTTTTCTGATAATCTCGAGCATGAGATTTCATTAGTGGACCTGACACAAGCAAAAGATAGGGAGAGTTTTGCAAGTTATTTATAGTGATGGAGAGCCTTTACAAGTAGTTTCACCCATAGTTTACCAAATAAATAATTAGCTGTTATGTTTACTAAAAATTTGCATAGTGAGATACCCTATCATCTAGAACTGCAATGTGTGCAAACATTCAAAGAGATCATTGATAAAGGTTTGTTGATCGAGAGGGCACTCATAAATAAGGGAGTCATCAAGCTCAATTCAACTAATCAAAATCAAGGTACCAATTAGGAAAATGATGAACACCCCAATCAAACGCAAGCATCACAACCAACATAGACCAATAATCATGAAAGACCAAAGCAATTCAACCAAAATAAGAATGTTGTGGAAAATGGAGTAATCGAATCCCATCATGTGCAAGCTATGAAAACCTCATCCACACCACCTTTTCAGCTTAATCTTACCCAAAAACCTCTCCAACCAATGCCACAAGCATAACAACCAAAACCTACACAAAAAATACAATAGCCTTTACCATTGCAAACCCCTCCTCTTAGGAGAACTGTGCCTGGACGTCATGTCTTTAGTGACCTAGGAGAACTTATTAAATCTATATTTTGAAAGCTTTCCACCACTAATCTGATTATTTGGCCTATACCAAAGCATTATCTGCAATGCATTCCTTACCCTGATTAGTACTGTGAAAATAAATTTTGTGACTATCATCAGGTCCATGGGCATAATCTACAAAGATGTGTCCAAATAAAGAATTTTATTAAAAATATGTTGGAGAATGGGGAGATAAAACTAGATAATGGTGCCTCCACTTCCAATCAAACTCTTAGGATCTATCAAAACCCCTTTTCCTAACATAACAATCAACAACAATAAAAATGACCAATGCAACAGTAAAATCAACAATATCAGAATCAAAGGCCAAACCAACATAACCAACAAAATCAATAATAGAATCCACAATGATAAAACAATGGACAAAACCAAGGTCAAAATGGTAACAACCAAAAAACCTACCATGTAGTTGCACATGACTACAACAAGGTTGTAGGTCATATTGCAAGGGGTAGAATTAATACCATCCCCATTAATCCTAGACCAAGTACTAATCAACCTAGACCATTGCTAAATAACAATATTCAGCCAAATCACATGGATAATCCTTATTTGACCTGGGATTACATACAGGCAAACCAACAAACTAGGACTTCCCATTTTTGATCTTATAGCGATAACTTGTCCTTGCCACGTGACCATATGCAAGTGCATCGACAATCGAGACTTATCTTATCTAGTCCTACACCATTTCCAACATTAGTTAGCAATAATGGTCGAGTATTTAATCCTGATTGTGTAGTCACAACTCAAAGGTCAAAGATTACTATCCCAGGCCCACAACCATCTGCCACTTTGCCTATCATCCAACTAGTCGTTCAACCTCAGAATAAGCCATTCACTACTGACCAAAAACAATAAGTTTTATATTATGGAACAATTGCAGAAGACACCAACACAAATTTCTATCTTAATTTTACTTCAAATGTCAATAATCCACAAGAATATCTTGAATGAGTTCTTGAGCCAATCCACTATTGCTAGTGACATATCCCCTAATAAATTTCAAGCTTTGGTTGGACACCTAGCTCCAGCCCAACAAGTGACATTCAACCAAAGTGATATGTCTTCCCTTTGCCCACTCCATAATAACCCATTGTACATAGAAATTTTTATTAGACGGCATAAAGTGAAATGTGTCCTTATCAACAATGGATCTGGCCTCAACATAGTGCCTCTCAAGCTCATCAATCTTCTTGGGTATGCAATGACAGATCTTCAGTCAGAAATAATAACTATTAAAGCCTATGATAATCAGGAAAGAGAATCATAGGGCACCATTATTTTTCCAGTTATCATTGGGCCTTTGACCCTTGATACACTTTTCCATGTGTTGGATCTTGAGTTATCATACAACATACTTCTAGGCAGGCCTTTGTTATATGAGATTCGTGTAGTCTCGTCAACACTGCACCAATGTATCAAGTTTTCCCACTTAGAGATGGAAGTGAATATTTTGGGAGATTTACATCCATATGAACATTGCAAGCATTTTGAGGCTAAGTTTTAAAGCTATAATTATCAATATGGTATGAATCCAAGTTCCAAGTAGGATAAAGGAAAAGCTATACTTATTGATCCTTCATTGGATAATTACATAGATCCTAATACCTTGGATTTCTTTTCCCATATGCCACCTCCTGAAGCTTCTAATCATTTCACCATTTTAGATAATGGACTGAGAGAATATGTGACTTATGACACATTTTACATTGCCAATCTTCCTCAAAATTTGAAAACCTTTGGGTGACCTAAGGTCATTCCACATATGTATTGGCAATGAAAGAACAAAGATAAGGGACCTGTCACATTTGTACCATCATTTGGCCTAGGACCTGACCCTCTTGAAGGGAACAAATCATGGTTATACAATGATAATCAAGCTGATTGTTATAAAAATGCAAAGTATCCTCTTCCCAATAAGATCATGGAGTGCCATAATTATGAAGGAAGAGGCCTCAGACTGAATCAACAAGAAACCATCAAGCCAGTTTCCATGACTAAGTATGAAAGACCTTATGGACTTGGATTTAAACTGCCTGGGGTGACCCCACATATCTTATTCACACTCCATCACTAGCGACTAGAGATGATGATGCTGATAGCGAAGTAGAGTTTGATCATAGCCTCACTTTTAATGACCTAGCTGAAACCAATTTGTTTGATAACAATTCCATTTGTACCCTTATCCAAGTCATTCATCACAATCCATTGATATTATATTATCCCCAACTGATAGATTAGGATTGAAAAGAATCTAGTCTGTTGATTGATGAGTTCTAGAATGATGAGGCATTCTGTGATTTCTTAGGCCTTAGAGACAATGTTTCATTGGGAGATCACAAATCAGGATTATTAATCACATTAGATCTTGTAGCCTATATTGGAGAGCGAGTGAACACCCTTAACCAAAAACAAATAAGTGAAAAATTAAGTTTCCAAAGTGAAGACCTCTTTGAGGCACTTTTTAACTAGGGAAAAAGTAAAGATAAAGGCCAGTCTAGTGGTGAAAACCTGTTTTATGCACCATTAGATGGGGATGTCCATTTTCCTTCAAATTTAGATCAGGTAACCACCAACGATGAACTTCCTTATGGATCTGAGTTCAATTTTGAGCAATAATAAGTATTTGATCAAATTCCTCAAGAATTTTTGACTATTTTTGTCACATGGCTAGATTTCTTATTAGGGGACTCAAATTCATCATGCCTAGGAGAGGTTGAAGAGCAAGTCCTAACAGAGGACCCTGACGTAATCCAATAGTTCAAGTCATTGCCTACTATCCTAGAAGAAGGTTTGACCCTTCTAGTCAAAGATACAATGGAGGTAAATATCAAGACTCCATCAAATTTGAAATGGATAAAATTAGGAGTGTCTCTCACTGAGGAGGAATGCAACGTCTTTACAACCTTATTAAGAGAGTTTATGGATATATTTGCATGGGCCTGTTTTGACATGTCAGGATTAGACACTGCCTTAGTTTTGCACCACCTTGTGGTTAATTTTGATGCAAAACTAGTAAAACAAAAGCTCCATAAGATGCATCCTCACATTATTGTGTTAGTAAAGAAAGAGTTAGAAAAACTTTTAGAAGTAGGATGCATCAGATCCATTGACTACTCTAAATGGATCTCTAATATTTTACTTATTAGCAAAAAGCCTGAAGGAATCAAAATTTGTATTGATTTTCAAGACATCAACAAAGCTTGTCCTAAAGATGATTTTCCAATGCCTAATATCGACATGATTGTCAAATCCACAATAGGTTATGAAATGATTTCACTCATGGATGGCTTTTTAAGATACAATCAGATCAGAATAGTGCTAGAAGATCAACATAAAATAATGTTCACCACTCCATGGGGAACATTTTGCTATTAGGTGATGCCATTTGGCCTTAAGAATACTGGACCTACATATCAAAGGGCTATGACTGTCATATTCTATGATATGATGCATGATATTGTTGAAGACTATATCGACGACATATTAGGAAAATCCAAAACTAGGACCGACCCTCCAACAGTGCTGCGTAAGATATTTGAAAGACTATGGGAGTATAAAGTCAGACCAAATCTAAGGAAATTTGTGTTTGGTGTAACTTCAGGAAAATTACTTTGCTTCATTGTGTCTCATAGAGGTATTGAAGTTGATTTGGTTAAAGTCCATGCTATAGCTGAGATGTCACCACCAACCAATTTGAAGCAACTCCATAGTTTGCAGGGTAAGATCTAGTCAATCCAACACTTCATATCTCAGTTAGCAAACAAGTGCCATCCATTTACACACCTTTTGAATAAAAGAGTTGCATTTCACTGGGATGATCACTGTCAAACAAATTTTCAACAGATCAAAGATTATCTTGTCAATCCACCTATTTTATTACCTCCTATGCCAAGAAAGCTATTCTTTTTATACCTATCAGCTACTGATTATGCCTTTGGGGCACTCTTGGATCAAAATGATGACAATGGAAAGGAGCATGTTGTATACTAATTAAACCATACCTTGGTTACATATGAACATAACTATGCACCTATTGAAAAAGTTTGTCTAGACATGGTTTTCACAGCTTAGAAACTGTGTCATTACATGTTGAATAATAAAACTGTGGTCATTTCAAAAGTAGATCTACTCAAGTATCTACTATCTAAAATAACTTTGCAAGGTAGAATAGCTAAATGGATCATGCTTCTTAGTGAGTTTGACATAGAGTATGTCAATAAAAAAGCAATCAAAGGACAAGTTCTTGTAGATCAATTTGCTGAAGCACCTCTCATAGACATGCAACCACTCAACTTTTTATTTCTTTATGAATCCATCTTGATTGTTATTGATGCACTCCTGGAGGAGTAGCCCTAGAAGCTATATTTTGATGGTTCATTTACTTCACATGGATCAGGGGTAGGCCTCTTGTTTATTACACCATAATGGGATCTAATCCCTAAATCATTCAGAATTAACTTTTGTTATACAAATAACATGTCCAAGAATGAAGCACTTGTTGCAGGACTTCAACAAGCAGTGCATTGGACTATTTCTCATCTTCAAGTTTATGGTGATTCTTAGTTAATCATCAATTAGGTCATAGATCATTTTTAGACCAAAGATGACAAGTTGGTTCCATATAAGGCATGATTGACACTCTTAAAAAACAAATTGCCAACATTTAGTTTGAGCATATATCGAGGGCTAGTAATAAAATTTCAGATGCCATGGCTACTATTGGCTCTCTAATTTGACAAATAGATAAAGCTATAGAGTATCAATTTTTCATCGAGAATTTGTCAGCACCAACTCATGAACTTTCAATCATTACCATGCTTTGTGATATTGTTGGTCCTAATTCTATTTGGTACTCAAACCTTTACAACTAATTTCATGACCAAGTTCTACCACCTAACCTATCTCAAAAACAAACCAAAGCCTTCATTCATCATTCCACTCATTATACTTTACTTGGATCCACTCTTTATTATCGTAGTTTTGATGGAACTCTACTTCATTGTTTAACTTTGATAGAGTTTACGCTAGCATTAAGAGAAGTTCACGAAGGAGTATGTGGAGCCCATTTTAGTGTGGCATTCCTATCCAAAAATCTCTTGCATGCTGGTTATAATTGGCCCATAATAGACATGGATGCCACTGCATATGTAAAGAAATGTGAAAAATATCAAGGACATGCTAATTTGATTCATGCCTAAAAAAAAATCTAAAATTGATGTTGACACCATGGCCATTTTCTACATGGGGACTTGACCTCATTGGAAAGATTAACCTCACTTCATCTGATGGCCATAAACATATCTTTGCCACCACCGAATATTTCACCAAGTGGGTTGAAGCTATACCCCTCACTTACGTGATTGGATAACAAATTTACAAATTCATCTTTAACCATCTCATTAATCACTATGGTATTCCCTCTGACATTATATTTGATAATGGAGGATCATTCAAGAACAAAGATGTAGCCCAGTTATGTACTGAATACAACATCACATAACACTTTTCTATAGCATATTACCCTCAAGGTAATGGCCAAGCTGAACATCTAACAAAACCATTGTCAACATTCTTAAAAATATTTTCAATGATGTCGATCGTGATTGGCACCTCCAGATATTTCTTAGCCTTTTGGCATACCCTACCAATCATCGTAATCCTACAGGAGCCACTCCATACTCATTTATGGTACTCAAGCCATCCTTCCCATTGAGGTCGAGTTGCCTTCACTATGCATCTCTTTCAAGCATGTCCTGGATGATCATGACTATCGAGTAGCTCATCTGCAAGAGCTAGATCTACTTGATGAAAAATGTACAACCGTGCTCAATAATCTTCAAGCATATCAAAATTGACTCAAAGGCCACTATAATTAGTGTGTGAAGTATAGAACATTTGAACTTGGTGATCTTGTTCTTACAAAAAACCAAAAGAATATTACAAATAAGAAGAAACATAAAGGGAAATTCAAACCAAATTAGATAGGGCCTTTCATCATCACTTCTGATTATGGATCAGGAGCATACATGCTTGCCACACCAGATGGCGATGAAATTTTAGAGCTAATGAATATTATTCATCTCAAGCGGTACTATGCTTGAATGCTAAGGTGTATTGTCTACAAGGACCATTTTAGTTATACCATTTTATCACTCTTCTTATTTATTGCCCTTATTCATCCTCTTTCCCGTATTTACTTTCCATTTCTCACCTATCGACCTAGTGTGTTCTAAAGCCTAACCTGTTTAACCTTGATTTTTGTCATTCATTACATAGTTTCAACATTAAGGTATCTGATCAGTTCATCAATTTGTTCAAGTATTTTAGATAGGGAGCGTATCTTAGGATAGTGTGATAGAAGTTCTAGTAGTTGCATCCTTCATTTGTTGGTCCTTTCTTACCATTGATCTTGCTACTAATTATAACCACCTTTAGGGAAATTAGTACCTTTGATCTAAGCCATTATGTCATAGTTATAACCACCTATGGGAAAATTAGGGGAAATACTAAGCCTTGACATACCAACTTGTCACTTCTTATGCCATGTTGTGCCTTTATACTAACTATGCCTATTTTGTTTGAATTGACTATTGCATTAGTCAAATTTCTCCATTGTAAGGGCAAAACTACAGTGACTTGAGGACCTACTCTGGGACTATGTAGGAAGTACTCAATATTTATTGAGGTTAGCTCAATCACCCTTTTCCCAATGCTCTCACCATTTTGTGAGCAACTTAAGCCATGTTCTCACCATTTTGTGAGTAACCTAAGCCACACTCTCACAATTTTGTGAGCAACTTAAGCCACACTCTCACCATTTTATGAGCAACCTAAGACACACTCTTGCCATTTTGAGAGCAACTTAAGCCACACTCTCATCATTTTGAGAGCAATCTAAATTTGAACAGTCTCACCATTTTGTGAGCTTGAACTATTTAGTGTCTTTTCATTCTCGATTGAGTTGAGATATTTCAGACAATTTCAAAAACATTTCAAAAAATCATTAAAAAAGAAAAAAAAACATTGACCACTTCTTTGCCTTAAGGATTCTAGGTACCCTTACTAAGTTACATGTAAATCACTTGTCATTTTGTTTTTCCATCCTTTTTGGCCTTTTTCTCTCACCTACTTACTGTTTTTCAAGACCATTCCTATTCTTCTGTCACGTCCATCCTGTTTGTTTTCCTCAGTTATCATATACTTCCCATTCCTTGGGAGAACTACATATGGATTGAAGTTTTTTATTGGATATTACATCCATGGAACTATGTAGGCAGTGTCCACTTACCTAATACTTATTGATGTCAACTTAGCCACCCCCTTCTTTTTCTTGTATTCCTCCATTTTGTTTGTTTGTTATCACCTATTTTCTAGGGGAAATATTCGTAGGGTTTCTATTGCATTGTTTGTTTGTTTATTTTTGTTTATTTTATTTGTTTGTCTACTTATTTGTTTGCTTTCGACATTATTGCCTTGATTCCATTTATGTGTGTTTATTGGGTGATTCCTTGCCCACACTTATACTCGAATCCATCCGTATTCATATGTTTACATTGTCATCATGGTTTCTATCATTGGTGTATTATTTTTTATTGACTATTGGATTGTGGGAGTTAGTCCTTATGCATATTTTGGCCTAGTCTTTATGGTGTTCTATCATGAAGCCTACCATCACATGCTACAACAAACCTCAACTTCAAGAAGTCTATTCAGCAATGACAACATCTCTTTGGCATCGACATCTTGATTCACTCCCAATCATATCCTAAACAGAGTAATTAACCATGAAAGAATTTCAACCTTTATTAGTTCAGACGAGCACCTCCCTATTAGTAAGTTGTTATAATTAATCATTATCCTCTGTGTTAAGTTATCATCATCTTTGACCAAGTTTCTCAGTTTTTTGTAATCGGGGTCCAATGATTATAACCGCCTATAGGCAAATCATTATACACCATCTCACCTATATTTTTCAATGATTATAATTGCCTTTGGGCAAATCATTGTGTTGTCAGTACTTTAATTTTTATGCCTATACAGGGGCATTTTATTATTTTGTTTATCTATCTTAATTGGGTTAGCTCCATCTTCTTAATGATTATAACCACCTTTGGGAAAATCATTGTGTTATCATACCACATTGCCACTATCAGGGTACAATGCTTATAACCACATTTGAGAAAACCATTGTACACCATCCCACTTGCATTCTCAATGATTTTGACTACTTTTTTAATATCATTATGGTTTCACCCCATCATCTTTCCTTTCTTTGGTCCTCTCAGTTTGCTTTTTTATTTTTGAGGGACCGTTCATTGACCTCCTTGTGCCAACCGTTCCCTCAAGAGAGCATCATATAATTAGTTTATCATCATTGCAATTATAGGCATACATGACCTTTTCATTTTTTGAAAAGATATTACTATGCTTATAACTTGCAATGCCTTCCCAAATAGGGGCAAATTGTAGACACCTAAAACAGGCCATTGATAACCTTCAATCAAACTTTTGGCTAGTTTTTATTAAAATTGCACAATTTGGCCTTAAAATACTAAAACATGTTAAATGATGTGAAACTAACATATTCATATGCCAATTTGGCCAGGGTATCCCTAAATGGGGCAATGAAATTTGTGGGCCAACTAACTTCAATCAATTCATTTCCAATCAAAATGCCAATTTTGCACTCACGTGCTCTAGATTGCTCTTTCATATCAAATCTTTTGCACAAGACTCGTGCCTTTGTTATTTGTTATTGGCAACATTCTAAATGGGAATACACATCTAATGCATTTGACGTAGACTTATAATTTAAATTTAGCCAAATTTAGGACCAATAACAAGGCATTCTGATCAATTTGGGTAATTTGTGCATAATTTGCTTAATCACGCCTAAGAGCTAATTAACCAAAATCAAGGCCTAATAAAAAATTCCATGAAAACTTGTTGAATAATTTATTTTGGAAATGAATATTAAATATCTATATCATCAAGTGACCTTATTTCTTAAGAAGACATCCTTAGGCCATAAATGCCACAAATATCAGGATTCATGCCCTCCATGCCTCATCAGTGCCTTCCATGATGCCCTCCATGCCTCTTAATTTCCCCTTTTTCTAATGCTATGATGAAGGTAATTAAAAAATTAATTTCAAAAATTGAATTAATCCTCAACCACACATCTCAATCTTGAGATGGATGGTTGAAGTTGATTTTGATCAAATCAAAAAAATTATAAATATGAGGCCTCACAACATCATTTTTAAGCTTAATTAGTGCAAAGTTATAATGCAAGATTGGTTCCAAAAGCTTCATGCAACTAGTGTTACCATGCCAAAATGATTCCAAGCCAAGCCAAGCCACAAGCCAAAGGTACCAAGGAGAGATGGAGGTAGCCAAACTTCCATTACCAAGGACTTCATGAGCACAAGCTGAGCAAGCCACCACTACAAAGGCATTTGGAGCATCTAAGGAAGGTGAAGGAATTATTGTATTTCATTCCTTGGTTTTTAGTTGTGTTTGTCATTTAGTTTTTTTAACTAAGCTCTTCTTAGTGTCTAGATTTAGAGATGTTATGCTATTAGTGTGTTTATTTTATTTTGCTTTCATTTTAGAACTAACACCATACTAACTATCCTCTATTGAGTCAAATTCTTAGATCACATAATGGCATGCCTAGTGAGACAAGACGTATCTCACACCTAAAGGAGATCATTTTACAACATTAAAATATTTATTTGATATTTTAAAACTCTTGAAAATTGATTTTTTAACTTTATTTTGTCATTTTTAGTTTCCATGATTTGTACACAGTAATCAACATCGACATAAATATCTACATTGGTTACTGACTTAACTGACGTTGATCAGTAGAACCAATATTGGTCAAATATTAGTTGGCTGTAACTGATGTCGATGGTATTGACTGACGTCGGTCACTATGTTTTTCCAAAAACACAGACCCGAGACTGACTTTTTCAAAGTTTGTTGTTTCAAACTCAAAAGGGCTTCAAAGGTAAAAGACATGCTAACAATTTTGCTATAGGACCAAGTGGGATATTTGTTCAAAACATGTTTAAATCACTTTTACATGATTAAAATTTGATTAAGAACTTTGTTTTGGTGTTTAACAAAGAATTTAGATATTTTTGATGAATGTTTTTCAAAATTTACAACTAAGATCAAGGGGTCAAATGAACACCACCAAACACTTTATTTGAGTTTAAAATTAAACACACTTGTCAATTTTTGTTTGCAATAGTTGGTTAGATTAATTTTGTCTGGAAAAGAGAGGAATGTTGTGTATATGCTCATCCATTTGTCCCCTATAGGGAACGCTTGGAATCAAAAGCATCATTCTTATTGCAAGTAGCCTAGTCCAAGGCTTAGAAAGAAAGTCGTCTAAAACACTCCCCAAAAAATTGTCAAAGTTTGGGTGACTTTGAAAATGACCCTAAAGTCTTTTTATTTTCATCACCTCCCGTAAGTTATTTATGGAAGCTTTGACCCAGGGTTTCATCTCCTGACACTAAATTTATTTGACTCTTTTGGAGTTGCACACAGGACGTAGTGGCACTTTGGACACCGCATTACACTGAGCAAACAGTAGAATATAGTGGTTGCAAAAAGGACTAGACCTTTTTACAATAAGCCAAGTGATACAGACCCAAAATATGTACTTTTATTTTGCATTATTTAACGTGAAAGTCATTATGCAATTAATTCCCTTAGATCATTCAAAAACTTGTTAGAATTTAGACAAATCCCCACTTGTCGTAGAAATATTATTGGTGGAAGGTGCACCTCAAGGTCCATGTCACATTACTGTTATTTGAGAGAAGGGGGAGTGTAAAAACCCTACTATATAAGGCGCATTTACTTTTGGATGCACACATAAATCCTCTCAAATGATGTATATTGACGGATTCCAACAATACCAAGCAACCTTTCTAGTTTATAATCTAAGGGTGATTAATTAGTTGGTCTTACCCTAGATTAAAATCCTGTTTGGAGTCAGAACTTGGTGTAAACAAACAATCCCAAACCAAACACATGGCCCAAATTTTATTTTGAACAAAGAGGCATTATGTTGCCTGCATGAGATCATCAATTTGCCTTGTTTAAAAGTTCATCAAAAGCTTGAGAGTCATATCATCCACTTTGGCATAGTTATGCTGTCCAATTGAGTCTAGACCTTGAGCAAAGTTGTTTAAGTCCTTCACTTGTAATCTAAATTTTGAATTACACCTTTAAAAGTTTATAGGGTTGATATGTTAAGTGGGTTTGCCATTTGTACTAAACTTGAGGGAACTTAGATTTAATTTTCAATTTGGGTTGAATGTTGTTTAAGACTCATAATCATTATCCTCACTTGATAGACTTAAGCCATTTTGTGCTAAACACTTGCACTTTAATTCTATATACCACAACATTTTGAGTCAAAAAAGGTAGTGTTATGCTGTCAAAATTGTGGAAAAATGTCTTTACCTTAGAGAGTCTTTGAAACAAACTTTTTTATCATACCTTTTGGGTAGTATAACATCATTATGCTGCCCAAATAATTTTAAAATTTGTATCATATCCCCTTTTGCATAGAATTTCAAATCATTTCTACACATTCAAACCAATCGAAGTGTACTTTTGATCCTTTGTCTAAAGCACAATTATACTATTCACATTTGTCTAGCTTGTTTATCAGAAGAACCAAGTTTTATACCATTATTTGTGAGAAAATAAACTATTGCTAAAAGTGCCTTTTGTTTCATACCTTACACCTAGTTGATCAAGTTTATGACCAAGAATCAAATGCCTAGTGTTTCTTAGAAGTGTTTCAAATCCGTTAGATTAAAATTTTCATCTATTTTCAAACTCTAGCTTTTGATGTCGTTTGGCCAAAAGTCCTAGCACATGCCTTGTTTGAGCCTAGCTTTTGACACCGCGTTTGGCCAAAAGACCTAACAACTTTTAAATTCCTAGATTAGACTAATTTAAAACACTTCAACTTTAGAGTTTGGAATTTCAATTTTTTGGTCCATTTACTTTCTTATCTTTAAGTAAACAGTGAAAAGTTAGATATTTTATGCTAGCTTATTTCCTTACAAATCTCTGAGTAAACTTTTTGATCTTTTTGACAAATCTAGACCAAGTTGAAGGCATCATTTGTTTTAGGTTTTATCTTTTTTGGAGTTTGTAGAACTCTTTGACCTTTTATCATAGAGCATTGAATATGGATCCCAACATATATTCCTACACTCATAGTGGACTCATGTACAATCCAGTGATTAGTAATGTAGTTGCATAAGAAGAAATGGTGCAAGAGCCCTATGTAGATAACATTGCTTATGAGATGGATTTTTATCCCTCTTATAATACTCAATTAGGGGCACAAAACTAAGACCCATTAGCTAACTATCTGGTTAACACACCACCTTAGACAGAACATGACCAAGGGCAAACTGTGCAATACCTAGCTACAATACCTAGAGTGGATGAGCCAGTTCTTCAACAGCCATACTCTACCAATATAACTTTCATGTATGATCCATTTTTGTTTGAGTGACATTTTTTAGAGAACAAAGATGAGATTTTGGTTAGGGCCATAGAGATAGGGGCTAAGTTTCTAGCAGACTTCCCTCATAAAAATTTACCAAGTTTAGTAAGAGTGCCCCATAATATCATTTACGATCAATATGCTTCTTCTAGCAATCTTATGGCTCTAGTCCAAATAACGTATCAAGACCCTAATATCTCCAATCAAGGTAAAAGCATCATGGAAGATCACTTTTACCAAATGTAAACAACATATCAAACCTACCTAAATTTAGCACATGATTTCAATTAGATGAACATGGTAAGTAAGCCTCTTATTGACCTAGTGCTTTCAATAGGAGTGTTGATGCAATTAACTAGATAAGAAAATCCAAGTTTTGACCCATTCATAAAAATCATTTCGATAGATAACTTGATACATATGCCAGTTATTAAAGAAGTATCTTTGGATTCTACATTGAATAGTGAGCCAAATGTAGTGGATAATATGCAAACAACATCCAATCTTGATCAAAGTGGTACTAACGCACAAACAACTAGCCAAAAATATGTGCCTATAGTTAATCCCATAAGTAAATCATCATGCCAGGGAATAGGAGTTTCAGTACCCCAACCTCAACCAGCCGCTTCCTCAAGTGTACAACCTACAAAATTAGATAATCAAACAATGACCAACGTCACACCTCAATGATAGAATGTGATGAATCTTACTCCCCCTCAAAAAGTAGTGAGTGGTATTCCACAACAATAGACACACTTTAGTGTATCAATGTAATAGAGGATGAATACAGTGCCACCTCAATTAGGGGTAGCTAATGTACCATCTTGTCAAGTAATGATGAACATACCTCTTCAGTCACAGACTAATATGCCAATTCAAAACCATGCAATGACTAATCAACAATGTGCAAATATTGGCCAATGACAGATGCCAAATCTATAATCGAATTTCACTTCCTCATAAGGATTCGTGTAATAAGGAGGTCCCCATGTTTCTTAGGTACCTACTAGACAACCATTGGTTCAAAATGTGCCACAAATCCAGAGACAAGGTCTTGGTCCACAAGTTCCTGCTCAATAACAAGGTGTTATTAGTTGACATCATGTCCCTTTTCAACCATTGTAGGCACAGTATAGTTATATCCCTTCATCCCAAATATAAAATCCTCCAAGTCAAACCTTTATCATCAATCCAAACTAGAACATCTTGTAGCCAAATGTGTAATTTTAAGTGCATCCCAATCCACGTATGCGTATTCCTAATCCATTCTCCACCAAACCAATCTTCCCCAATAGGTATCTCCATCATACCCTACTCAAAGTGTCCCGATTTTAAACTCTTAACCATTTACCCAAACCAACATTCTCCTTTAAACCAATATCCCTTCCAATTTCCTATCCTAAGAATTGTAACAGATGAAGGATGCAATTGCTACCATTCAGGCTGGGAGGCAGTTTAAAAAGTGCAAATTAGATGACATGTGTTCCTATCTATTCAACATGGAGTATTTGTAGATACCATTTCCTTTAGGATACGAGCCACCTAAATTCAATAAATACAAATGAAAGGGTGATCCTAAGGTTCATTTGATCGAATTCTTTGTCGCATGTCAACCTATGGCATATAGTGACATATACCTTTTGTTGTTGTTTCTAAGGAGTCTGGCTAGACAAGCCTTGGAATGGTTTTTAAAGTTACCCCAAAATTCAGTAACAGACTTTGATGATCTTTTTGATAAATTTGTGCAACAGTTTTTCTATAATCTCGAGCAAGAGATTTCATTAGTGGACCTGACACAAGCAAAATAGAAAGCTGAGGAGAGTTTTACAAATTATTTATAATAATGGAGAGCCCTTGCAAGCTGTTTTATCCATAGTTTACTAGATAAATAATTAACTACTGTGTGTACTAAAAAAATACATAGTGAGATAGCCTATCATTTAGAATTGCAATGTGCACATACGTTCAAAGAGATCATTGATAAAGGTTTTTTGATTGAGAGGGTACTCATCAATAAGGAAGTCATCAAGCTCAATTAAACTAATCAAAATCAAGGTACCAATTAGGGAAATGACCAACACCCCAATCAAATGCAAGAATCACAATCAACATAGGCAAATAATCATGAAAGACTGAAGCAATTCAACTGAAATAAGAATGTTGTGGAAAATAGAGTAAATAAATCCCATCATGTGGAAGCTATACAAAGCTCATCTGCACCACATTTTTAGCTTACTCCTACCCAACAACCTCTCCAACCAATACCGCAAGCACAACAATCAAAACCTACAAAATAAATACAACAACCTTTACCATTGCAAACCCCTCCTCCTAGGAGAATTGTGCCTACACATCGTGTCTTTAGTGACCTAAGAGAACCTATTGAATCTATATTTTGCAAGCTTTCCACCGCTAATCTGATTAGTTGGCGTATATGAAAGCATTATTTGTAAGGCATTCCTTACCCTGATTGGTACCGTTAAAATGAATTTTGTGACTATCATCAGGTCCATGGGCATAATCTACAAAGTTGTGTCCAAATCAAGCATTTAATTAAAAATATAATGGAGAATGTTGAGATAAAACTCGAGAATGGTGCTTCCACTTCCAATCAAAATCTTGGGATCTATCAAAACCCCTTTCCCTGACATAACAATCAACAACAGTATAACAATCAACAACAACAACAACGATGACCAGTGCAGCATCAAAATCAATAGTATCAAAATCAAAGGTTGAACCAATAAAACTAACAAAGTCAGCAGTAGAATCTATAATGACAAAATAATGGACAAAACCAAGGTTAGAATGGTAACAACCAACAAACCTACCATGCAGTTACACATGTATACGACAAGGTTGGAGGTCATATTGTAGGGGGTAGCGTTAATAAAATCTCCATTAATCCTAGACCAAGTACTAATCAGCCTAGACCATTGCTAAATAATAATATTTAACCAAATCACATGGATAATCCTTCTTTGACCTAAGAGTACATACAGGCAAATTGAAAAACTAGGACTTCCCCTTTTATATCTTATAGCGATAACTTGTCTTTGCCATGTTACCACATGCAAATGCACTACCAATCGAGACTTGTCCTATCTGGTCTGGCACCATTTCTAAAATTAGTTAGCAATAATGGTCCAGTATTTAATCTTGATTATGCAGTCACAACTTGAAAGTCAAAGATTACTATCTCAAGCCCACAACCATCTACCACTTTGCCTATCATCCAACCAGTCATTCAACCTTGGAATAAGCCATTCACTATTGAAAAAGACAAGAAGTTTGATATTGTGGAAAAATTGCAAAAGACACCAGTACAAATTTCTATCTTAGATTTACTACAAACATCAATAATCCATAAGAACATCTTGAATGAGTTCTTGACCTAATCCACTATTGCTAGTGACATATCCCCTGATAAATTTCAAGCTTTGATTAGACATCTAGCTCCACCCAACAAGTCACTTTCAACCAAAGCGATATGTCTTGCTTTGGCCCGCTCCATAATAACCTATTGTACATAAAAGTTTGTATCAAATGGCATAAAGTGAAATGTGTCCTTATCAATAATAGATTGGGCCTCAACATAGTGTCTCTCAATCTCATCAAGATTCTTATGTACACAATGACATATGTTTAGCTGGAAACAATAACTATTAAAGCCTATGATAATCAAGAAAGAGAATCACATGGCACCATTAGTTTGCCAATTATCATTGGGCCTTTGACCTATGATATACTTTGCCATGTGTTGGATCTTGAGTTATCATACAACATACTTCTAGGGAGGCCTTGGTTACATGAGATTCATGTAGTCTCATCAACAATGCACCAATTTATCAAGTTTTCCCACTTAGAGATGGAAGTGAATATTTCAGAAGATCTACACCCATATGAACACTACAAACATCTTGAAGTTGAGTTTCAAAGCTATAATTATCAGTATGATATGAATCCATGTTCCAAATACGATAAAGGAAAGGCTATACTTATTTATCCTTCATTGAATAATTGCGTAGATCCTAATACCTTGGATTCCCTTTTCCACATGCCACCTCTTGAAGCTTCTAATCATTTCACCATTTCAAATAATGGATTGGGAGAATATGTGACCCATGACACATTTCACATTGCCAATCTTCCTCAAAATTTGAAAACCTTTGAGTGACCTAAGGTCATGCCACATATGCATTGGCAACAAAAGAACAAAGATAAGGGACCTTTCACATTTTTACTAGCATCTAGCCTAGGACCTGGCCCTCTTAAAGGGAATGAATCATGGTTATACAATGATGACCAAGCTGATTTTTATAAAAATGCAAAGTGTCATATTCCCAATAGGATCATGGAATGCCACAATTATGAAGGAAGAGGCCTCAAACCAAATCAACAAGGAACCATCGAGCCAATTTCTATGACTAAGTATGAAAGACCCTGTGGACTTGGATTTAAAGCACTTGGACGTGACCCCACATATCTTTTTCACACTCCATCACTAGTGACTAGTGATGATGATGTTGATAGCGAAACAGAGTCCAATCATAGCCTCACTTTTGATGACCTAGCTGAAACTAATTTGTTTGATAACAATGCCATTTGTACCCTTACCCAAGCCAATCATTGCAATCCATTGCCATTATATTATCCCCAACTAATAGATTGGGATCGACAAGAATCCAGTCTACCAATTGATGAGTTCTAGAATGATGAGGCATTCTATGATTTCTTAGGTCTTAGAGATAATGTTTCATTAGGAGATCAAAAATTAGGATTCTCAATTACATTGGATTCTACAGCTTATTTTGGAGAATGAGTAAACACCCTTAACCAAAAACAAATAAGTAAAACATTGAGGTCCCAAATTGAAAACCTCTTTGAGGCATTTTTTGACCAGAGAAAAAGTAAATATAAAGGCCAATCTAATGGTGAAAACCTATTTCAAGTGCTAAATAAAACTTGGATTAACAGATGGAGGGAAGGGGTGAGCGCTGCAACTCGGTGCCATGCTAGGGTAGCTGTGCCCTAGTTTGTGACTGCATTCATGGACGCTGCACAAGAGTGGTGTGGGAGAGAGGCGGGTGAAGAGAAAGAGTGGGGTTAGTGCTGGAGGGGAGACGTCTCTGCTGGAGCGTAGGGATGGAACAATAGGAACTTAAAACCAAGGGGGAGAGGAGCTTTAGTGAAGTGGTAGGCAATTTTTCACAGAGGCAGGAAGCTAGAATGAAGGATTTTTCTATTTTAAGCCAAAATACAGGGGCGCAGGACAATGGCTCAACAGGGGATCCAAGAATTACAAAAAACAACAGCTGCCTAGAATGCTATAAGGAGAGACCTAAACTTGTTATTCCTTTTGATATGATAGCTGAGGATGTGGAGTATTATGCCAAACATTCACTATACTGCAAGTTTTTGGGGCTGAGAGTATCTCTACCTTTTCTGGAGAGTTGGGCACGTAGAGTATGGGAGCCTAAGGGGGAGATGGAGGTTGTGCTGCTTGATAACAACTTCTTTATGGTCACATTCAATTGTTTTGCTGATAGAAATTAGGTTTTTGAAGCTGGACCATACTTCTACAACTAGGTTGGGCTCTTTGTGAAACCATGGCATGCTAGTTTTAACCCTACTAAGGAACTACTGAACAGGGTTCCAGTGTGGGTTCGCCTTCCTCGAATGCCAATTGAATGTTGTCAGGAAGATGTTCTGCTGATGATAGCCTTGATGCTTGGAAAACTAGTGGGGTCATCCTCACAAACTTTAGGTAAGAAAATCATGACATTTGCGTGAATTTGTGTAGAAATTGAATTAAGCAGACCTTTGCCAGATGCGGTAGAAATGTGTGCTGGATCATATTCCTGGATACAACAACTGGATTATGAGACCTTACCCTTTAGATGCCACCTTTGTCATGAGTATGGACACCTGGTGAGAAGGTGCCTGAAGGCTAAAATGGAGGATCAACAACCTTCACCCCCGCCTCCAATGAATAATGCCATGGCTGCTGACAAAGGGAAGAGGAGTGGGGCTAGTGGAGATAAGGACTCTGAGGGATTTGTGCAGGTTAAGGCCCGAAGCAGAAGTAGAGGGCATAAATGATCCTTAATGGAGAGACAAGAGGATGATTCTTTTAATAGATTTGAAATATTGGATGTATTGGGATAACAAGAGATTATCCCAGGACTAATCAGCGGAGAGCAGATGGTGGAGGAGCCTAGAAAGGCAGACAATACTACCTCTTCTCATATAAGGCAATCAAAGGATGCCCCCTACCTATGAACTTGGATGGGTAGGGGGGAGTGCATAATTTAGTTGAAACAACAGGTGAGCCAGTTCAGGGAGCAGAGGTTGGGGAGAGTCCAACACAGTCGGAGGCGATAGAGGCGGAAAAGAGAGGGAAGGCTCCTCCTTGCCTAGGTATTCTTCAGAAGGAGGGTAAGAAGGGAGCTACAGAGAAAAGCATGAAGGTGGGGCGAAAGAATGACATGGAGCAAATAAAGATGATTGGGGAGAATTTGGTGGAGTCTAGGTTGATCAAGACCTTAGACGCACATTTCTTGCCTCCCTCAAAATGATCACAATTTCCTGGAATGTTAGGGGCCTGAATAGCGGCCCTAGAAAAAAAACTATTTGTGATTTAGTAAGAATTCATGGTTTGAATATTCTCTTTCTTCAATAAACCAAGGTTTTAGTGGAGTACATGATGGCTATTGCACCTAGGCTATGGGGGCAGGGTTTATGTCAATGCATTGGGGCCCACGGGGTAGCGGGCAGATTGGCTTGTCTCTGGAATCTGCGTAAGGTTCAACTGATGGCTTGGATCATCTTTAGATCTTTGTTATCTCTTGTCGCCTTATGTATGGACTCAGGGGAGTATGTTCTCCTATTAAATGTCTATGCCCCCAATGATTTGCAAGGTAAGATTTTGGTCTGGAACAACATTCAGTTGGTTCACAATGAGTTTCCTTCCCTGCCATGGATCATAGCTGGAGATTTTAATGCAATTTTGGACCTTTCAGAAAAGAGGGGTGGTAACACTAGATTGGAGTGATCATCTCTTCTGCTCAGAGATAAGATTTTGGAACTCAACCTAGTGGACATCAAACCAAGTAATGGTTGGTTCACATGGAATAATAGAAGGTTGGGAGATAGCTGCATTGCTGAGTGTATTGACAGATTTTTGACTTCATGTTTTTGGGTGGGCGGTAGGTGGTCTTTAAGATTTGAGATTTTAGACTGGTAGGGATCGGATCACTGGCCAATTAAGCTTACTATCTCTTCCACTCAGAGACAACAAAAGCCACCTTTCAAATTTTAGCTTATGTGGCTGAGAGACCAAGACCTATTTGGGCACGTCGCTGATTGGTTGACAGCTGGGAGACCTGCGGAGGGGAATGCAATGTATGTGTTTGCAAAGCTCCTCTAATTCATAAAATACCAGCTCCAGAGATGGAACAAGCATTGCTTCGAGAACATCTTTCAGGAGAAAGAGGTGCAAAAAGAGCTAAATGACATTACTAGACTGATTAGAGAAGAGGGACTGTCTGAGTTTTTGCTGAAGGAGGAAGAGAGGGCGGTCAAAACATTGGAGGAATGGGAGTTGAGAGAGGAAATATTCTGGAAGCAAAAGGCTAGGATTGATTGGCTTCAAGAAGGAGACAAGAATACCACTTTCTTCTTTAATTCGATCAAAGCCAGGTAGCATGGTAATGTGATCACATCTCTGGTTACAGAAAGGGGAGAGGTGGTCTCTTCTACAAGAGATATCTGTAAAGAGGCTGGGCAGTATTTTAGCTCCCTTTTCCATGAAGATGGGCAGAGGGACGTGGCTGCAGAAGACTTGATTTTATCTTGTATTCCCTCCATAGTTTCCCACGATATGAAAGAGTAGTTGATGAGGCCAATAACATTATAAGAACTAAGGAGGATTGTTTTCCTGATGAAGAAAGGAAAAGCTCCTAGACCGGATGGATTCCCAATTGAATTTTATTAGGAATTTTGGGAGATCATTAAAGATGACTTACTGGCAGTGGTTCAAGAGTCCCAGAATAACAAACAGATGCTTTTGGCCCTGAATTCTACTTTCCTGGCCCTCATCCCAAAGGGAGAGGGGGCTGATCACTTCAGCCAATTTCGCCCCATCTCCCTTTGTAACGTAATTTATAAAATTATATTGAAGCTGATTGCCGAAATGTTGAAGAAATGGTTGAAGGTGCTGATCTCTGAGGAACAAAGTAGCTTTGTAGAGGGCAGGCAGATTTTGGATGGGATTGTGGTGGCTACGGAGGCTATCCATTCTATGACCAGGTCGAGGGAGAAAGCTATGTTTATCAAGTTGGACATGTCCAAGGTGTATGATAGGGTTCGGTGGTCCTTTCTTCAGAAGGTCTTGGAGGCTTTTGGTTTTGAGGGAGATTGGATTAGGTGGGTTATGAGCTATGTAACTTCGACCTCGTTCTTAGTCCTGGTCAATGGGGAGCATTCTTATCTATTTGGGGCCTCACATGGATTGAGGCAAGGAGACCCTTTATCTCCCTACCTATTTCTTCTCTTGGCAGAGGGTCTTGGTCGATGGATAAGAGGGTATACTAGGGATGGTGAGATCCAAGGTTGGAGATGGGGAGGGGGCCTTTTAGTTCTTTCTCACCTTCAGTTTGTGGATGATGTTGCCATGATGGGCACGGTCACCATAAGGGAGGCAGGTAATATTTGCAATTGTCTGAGTGCCTACTTGGCAGCCTTAGGACAGGTTATAAATGAGGATAAGTCTTCCATCTTTTTCTTCAACATGCCTATGGCTATTCAACGGAGAGTGGCTGATATTCTTTGATTTCAAATTAGAAGCCTTCCATTAACGTATCTAGGAATCCCTATTACTTCAGGGAGACAATCCAAGGAGTCATGGCAGGTGATTTTGAATAAATTTAGGACCAAGGTGAATCACTGGATGCACAGGTGGTTGTCTTTTGCAGGCTGGGTCTAATTGATTCAGTTGGTGGTTCAGGCCCTCCCTTTCTACAAGTGCATGCTATAAGTGGTGCCTGGTAGTTTTGTTAAGGATCTTGATGTTATGGCTAGACAGTTCTTATGGGCTGGTCACCTGTCGTCGACGAAGTGGAGTCTCATCAGGTGGGAGATTGTTTGCAGTATGAAAAGGTTTGGCAGCTTGGGGCTTAGATAGTCTATGCTTGCTGGTACAACCCTGGTGGCCAAGTTGTAATGGAGATGGTGCATGGAACAAGACTGGGTCTAGACCAAAATCTTGTCTCATAAGTATTTTCCTAGTATTCCCCAGTAGGATCTACCTAGGTACAGCTTGTCGGGGAGTGGCTCGGTGATTTGGGATACGCTTAAGAAAGGAGCTGCCTTGATCAAGAGGGGTCTTTTTTGGATCTACAAGGGGGGATGGAGGTGCAATTCTGGCATGACTCTTGGGATGGCTTTTCCCTCATCATTACTCAGTATCCTCATTTGCAAGCACTTTCCTAATGATTCTGCGAGGCCGAATGGAATAAGGTTAGTGACTTCAAAACCTTCCTCCCTTATAACCAGTCGACAAAAGTGAGGTGGAAGCACCTGGAGAAGTGGCCGATTAGGGATATGGAGGTAGAATGTGCAGAGCTATAATTGATCCTTACTGGTCGAAACTGTTGTGCTCTTAGGGGAGTCGATGAGCTGGCCTGGTCCCCTAACCCCAAAGGGAAATATATGATTTTGTCTGGCTACCAGGAGCTGGTTACACAATAGTTCACTGAGGGGAGGGAGGTTCCTTGGTGGAGAAGGGCCTGGAACAGCTTCTTGTGGCTGAAGTGCGATTGTTTTACATGGATGCTGGCCTGGAACTGTTGCCTTACTTGGGAGAACATTCGTAAGAGGGGCTTTGTTAGTCCTTCACAATGTGTTTTGTGTGGTGATGAGGAAGAGAACTCGCCTCGTCTATTTTTTATATGCCCATTCACTTGCCAATTATGGCATGCCTGGTGGGGTGTATGGAAATGTCAGAGCGTGCATGCCTCATCTCTTGCTGATTTTTGGGCAAATTTGGGTAGACCGCCCTTTGCTACGTGCTTCTTGCAGGATGCCTGGTATGTTGGTCCAATTTTTTTGCTTTGGCAGGTCTGGTTGGAGAGAAACTAAAGAATCTTTAATAATGTCAAATTGGGAGTTCAACAGGTGTGGAATCGAATTATTAGAATGGTCCAGGAAATAATCAAAGTAAAGGGCAAGGTCATTTTGCCTCTGGCTAAGGGGGATGCTGAGTTGGTCAACAAGTTTGGTATGTAAGGAATTTTTTCGGCCGTTGCTTGCATTAGGAGAAGTGGTGGAGGGAAGCAATAGATTCAAAGGAGTGGCAGATGGACGCCTCCTCCTGAGGATTTTCTAAAAGTTAACACAGATGGTTCTTCCAAGGGTAACCTTGGCCCGACTGGTATTGGTGGGATTGGTAGAGACGCCTCGAGATCGGTAGTTTTTATTCTCTCAGCTCATATGGGGGAGCAGATGGTCAATAGGATGGAGGGACTAGCTATTTTTTACATGTTGCAGAGAGCTTATGAGTTAGAATGGCGAAGGGTGATATCTGAGGCCGACTCGTAAATTTTAATCAATATGATCCTAGATAGGAAAATTACTGATGTGAGCTAGCAGCTCTCCTTGGTTGTGTAGCAAATTTTACAGATTAGTTTGCTTATGGATTCGGTGAGTTTTGTCCACATTTTGAGGGAATGGAACAGGGCAGCGGATTATTTGGCCAAGTGGGCCTCGGAGGGGACGGAGGGGCGAAAGGTGGATGACTTGGCGCAGTTGCCCAAGGAGGTAGGTCAGAATATGGAGAGGATTCTAAGTGATGACATGAGTGGTATAGGTGAGTGATGCTGGGTGGTTGTCTTTTTCTGATGTTCTCATTGGTTTTCGGGGGCTTCGGCCTTTTGTTGTATTGTACCTTGATTTTCTGAGATTGATAAAGTTTTTACCCCTTTTTATTTAAAAAACCTATTTCAAGTGCCATTAGATGAGGGTGTTCATTTTTATTCGAATTTAGATTAGGAGACCACCAATGATGAACTTGCCTATGGATCTAAGTTTAATTTTGAGCAACAATAAGTATTTGATCAAATTCTTCAAAAATTTCTAACTGTATTTATCACATGGCCATATCTCCCATCAAGGGACTCAAATTCATCATGCCTAGGAGAGGTTGAAGAGCAAGTCCTAACAGAGGACCCTAATGTAGTCCAATAGTTCAATTAATTACCTACTATCTTATAAGATGGTTCAACCCTTCTAATCCAAGATATAATGGAGGTAAATTTTGAGTCTTCGTCAAACTAGAAATGGATAAAATTAGGAGTGTCTCTCACTGAGGAGGAACACAATTTATTTACAACCCTATTGAAAGAATTTGTGGATATATTTGCATGGGCCTATTCTGACATGCCAGGATTAGACTCCACCTTGGTTCTGCACCACCTTGTGGTTAACCCTGATGCCAAACTGATAAAATAAAAGCTTCATAAGATGCATCCTTGCATTACTGTATGGAAAAAATCTTAGAAGTAGGATGTATCCGATCCATTGACTACTCTAAATAGATCTCTAATGTTGTACATGTTAGCAAAAAACCTGAAGGAATTAGAATTTGTACTGATTTTTGAGACATCAACAAATTTTGTCTTAAATATGATTTTCCATTACCTAATATCGACATGATCATCGACTCCACAGTAGGTTATGAAATGCTTTCACTCATGGATGGCTTTTTAGGATATAATTAGATCATAATAGCACCAAAAGATCAACGTAAAATAGAATTCACTAGTACATGGGGAATATTTTGCAATCAGGTGATGCCATTTATCCTTAAGATTTCTAGAGCTACTTATCAAAGGGCCATGACTGTCATATTAGAGGATATGATACATGATATTGTTGAAGACTATATCGATGACATATTGGGAAAATCCAAAACTAGTACCGACCATCCAATAGTGCTGCGCAAGATATTTGAAATACTATGAGAGTAAAAAGTTAGACTAAATCTAAAGAAATATTTGTTTGGTGTAACTTCAGGCAAATTACTTTGCTTCATTGTGTCTCGTAGAGGTATTGAAGTTGATCTAACTAAAGTCTATGCTATAGTCGAGATACCATCACCAACCAATTTGAAGCAACTCCATAGCTTGTAGGGTAAGATCTAGTCAATCTGGTGCTTCATATCTTAGTTAGTAGACAAGTGCCATCTATTTACCCATATTTTGAAGAAAGGAGTTACATTTCATTGGGATGTTCACTACCAAATATATTTTTAATAGCTCAAAGATTATCCTCTCAATCTACCTATTTTATTACCTCCTATGTCAGGAAATCTAATTTTGTTATACCTATTAGCTACCGATTATGCCTTGGGGGCACTCTTAGCTCAACATGATGACAATGGAAAGGAGCATGTTGTATACTACTTAAGCCATACCTTGGTTACATATGAACATAACTATGCACCTGTTGAAAAAGCTTGTCTAGTTATGGTTTTCACAGCTAAAAAAACTACATCATCACATGTTGAATAATAAAACCATGGTCATTTCAAAATTAGATCCGCTCAAATATCTACTTTCTAAAATAGTTTTTCAAGGTAAAATGGCTAAATGGATCCTACTTCTTAGTGAGTTTGACATAAAGTATGTCAATCAGAAAGTAATCAAAGGATAAGTTCTTGCAAATCAACTTGCTGAAGCACCTCTCATGGACACGTAGCCACTCAAGTTTCCATTTTTTGATGAATCCATCTTGACCATTATTGATACACCCCTTGAGGAGCAGCCATAGAAGCTGTATTTTGATGGTTCATTTACTACACATGGATCGGGGGTAGGCCTCTTGTTTATTACACCATAGGGGGATCTAATCCCTAAATCATTCAAAATTAACTTTCTTTGTACAAACAACATGGCCGAGTATGAAGCACTTGTTGCAAGACTTTGAAAAGTAGTGCATTGGAATATATATCATCTTCAAGTTTATGGTGATTCTTAGTTAATCATTAATTAAGTCACATATCATTTTCTGACCAAAGATGACAAGCTGGTTTTATATAAAGCCATGATTGACACTCTTAAAAACCAAATTGCCAACATTCAATTTGAGCATTTACCAAGTACTAGTAACAAAACTATAGATGCAATGGCTACTATTGGCTCTCTGATTAGACAAATAAATAAACCTAAAGAGTATTAGTTCCTCATTGAGGATTTATCAGCATTAGCTCATGAACCTTTAATTGTTACCATGATTTGTGATATTGTTGGTCCTAATTCTATCTGGTATGCAGACCTTTACAATGACCTTCATGACCAAGTTCTACCACCTAACCTATCTCAAAAACAAACCAAAGCCTTCATTCATCATTCCACTCATTATACTTTACTTGGATCCACTCTTTCTCATCATAGTTTTGATGGAACTTTGCTTCGTTGTTTAAATTTGGTAGAGTCTACGCTAGCGTCAAAATAAGTT
This sequence comes from Torreya grandis, assembly GCA_037957365.1. Taxonomy (NCBI): domain Eukaryota; kingdom Viridiplantae; phylum Streptophyta; class Pinopsida; order Cupressales; family Taxaceae; genus Torreya; species Torreya grandis. Next base: position 5,841,717 of record JARHVA010000188.1, read on the forward strand.
CATGAAGGAGTATGTGGAACCCATTCTAGTAGGGCAGTCCTATCCAAAAAGCTCTTACATATTGGTTATTATTGGCCCATAATGGACGTAGATGCCACTGCATATGTAAAGAAATGTGACAAATGTCAATGGCATGCTAATTTTATTCATGCCCTAGCAAAAACTTTGAAATTGATGTTGATACCATGGCCATTTTCTACATGGGGACTTGACCTCATTGGGAAGATTAACCCCACTTCATTTGATGGCCATAAACATATCCTTATTGCCAATGAATATTTCACTAAATGGGTTGAAGCTATGCCCCTCAATTACATGATTGGAAAGTAAATTTACAAATTCATCTTCAACCATCTCATCTATCACTATAGTATCCCCTCTGACATTATATCTGATAATGGAGGATCATTCAAGAACAAAGATGTAGACCAATTATGTACTGAATACAACATCACCCAACACTTTTTTATAGCATATTACCCTCAAGGTAATGGCCACGCTGAGGCATCCAACAAAACCATTATCAACATTTTAAAAAATATTGTTAATGATTTCAATCATGATTGGCACCTCCATATATTCTCTACCCTTTGGGCATACCATACCAATCATCGTACCCCCATAGGAGCCACTCCATACTCACTTGTTTGTGGTACTAAAGCCATCCTTGCCATTGAGGTCGAGTTGCCTTCACTACGTATCTCTTTCAAGCATGTCCTAGATGATCATGACTATCGAGTACCTCACTTGTAAGAGATGGATCTACTTGATGGAAAATGCACAATCATGCTCACCAATCTTCAAGCATATCAGAATCAACTCAAAGGCCACTATAATCGACATGTGAAGTATAAAACATTTGATTTGGTGATCTTATTCTTAAAGAGAACCAAAAAAATACCACAACTGAGAAGAAGCATAAAGAGAAATTCAAACCAAATTAGATAGGGCCTTTTTTCATCACTATAGATTATGGATCTGGAGCATACATGCTTGCCACACCAGATGACAATGAACTTCTAGAGCCAATGAATATTATTCATATTAAGTGGTATTATGCTTGAATTCTAAGGTGTATTATCTATAAATACCATATTAGTTGTACCATTTTGTCACTATTCGTATTTATCACCCTTATTCATCCTCTTTCCTATATTTACTTTTCATTTTTGACCAGTCAACCTAGCATGTTCTAAAGCTTAGCCCATTTGACCTTGGTTTTTGTCATTCGTTATGTAGTTTCAACATCAAGGTATTTGATCAGTTCATCAGTGTGCTCAAGTATTTTAAATAGGGAGCGTATCTTGGGATAGTGTGATAGAAGTTTTGGTAGTTACATCCTTCATTTGTTAGTCCTTTCTTACCACCGATCTTGCTACTAATTATAACCACCTTTGGACAAATTAGTACCTTTGATCTATGTCATTGTGTGCTAGTTATATCTTCTTATGGGCAAACTAGGGGCAATACTAAGCCTTGACGTACCAACTTGCCACTTCTTATGTCACATTTTGTCTGTATACTAACTATGCACGTTTTATTTGAATTGACTGCTGCACTTGTCAAATTCCTCCACTATAAGGGCATAACTACAGTGACTTGAGGTCCTACTCTGGGACTATGTAGGCAGTGATCAATAATTATTGAGGTCAACTTAGTCACCTTTCTTCTAATGCTCTCACCATTTTGTGAGTAACCTAAGCCATGCTTTCACCATTTTGTGAGCAACCTAACCCACACTTTCATCATTTTGTGAGCAATCTAAGTTTTAATGCTTTCACCATTTTGCGAGCTTGAACCATTTAGTGTCTCATCATTCTCGATTGAGTTGAGATACTTCAAATAATTCCAAATATATTTTAAAAAATCATTAGAAAAGAATAAAAACATTGACCACTTCTTTGTCTTAAGGATTTTGGGAACCTCTACTAAGTTACAAGCAAATCACTTGCCATTTAGTTTCTCCATCCTTTTTGGCATTTTTATCTCATGCACTTGCTATTTTATAAGACCATTCCTATTTTTCTATCACGTCCATCCTATTTGTTTTCTTCAGGTATCATATTCTTCCCATTCTTTGGGAGAACTACGTTTGGCTTGAAGTTTTTTATTGGATATTACATCCATGGAACTATGTAGACAACATCCACTTGCCTAATACTTATTGAGGTCAGCTCGACCACCCCCTTCCATTTCTTTTATTCCCTTATTTTGCTTGTTTGTTAAGTTATCACCTATTTTCTAGGGGTAATGTTCATAGGGTGTCTATTGCATTGTTTGTTTGTTTTTTTCTGCTTATTTTATTTGTTTGTCTACTTGTTTGTTTAATTTCAACACTATTGCCTTGATTTAATTTATGTGTGTTCATTGGGTGATTCCTTGCCCACACTTATACTCGAATCCATCCATATTCATATGTTTATATTGTCATCATGGTTTCTATCATTGGTGCATTATTTTCTATTGACTATTGGATTGTGGGAGTCAGTCCTTATGCTTATTTTGGCCAATTCTTTATGGTGTTTTATCATGAAGCCTACCATCACATGCTATAACAAACCTCAATTTCAAGAAGTCTATTCAGCAATGGTAGCATCTCTTTGGCACCGACATCCTGATTCACTCCCAATCATATCCCAAACAGAGTAATTAACCATGAAAGAATTTCAACCTTTATTAATTCAGATGTGCATCTTCCTACTAGTAGGTTGTTCTAATTCATCATTACCCTCTATGTTAATTTATCATCATCTTCAACCAAGTTTATCATGTTTGTCATAATTGGGGTCCAATGATTATAACTACTTATGGGCAAATCATTGTACACCATCCTACCTACATTTCTCAATGATTATAACTGCCTTTGAGCAAATCATTATGTTGTCACCACTTTACTTTTTTTACCTATACAGGGGCATGTTATTATTCTATTTGTCTGTCCTAACTGGGGTAGATCCATCTTCTCAATCATTATAACCATATTTGGACAAATCATTGTGTTATCATACCATGTTGCCACTATCAGGGTACAATGATTATAACCACCTTTGGACAAAATATTGTACACCATCCCACTTGCATTCTCAATAATTTTGACTACTTTTTCAATATCATTGTGTTTTCACCCCATGATATTTCTTTTCTTTGGTCCCCTCATTTCACTTCTTTCTTTTCGAGGGACCATTCACAGTTAGTTTATCATCATTGCAGTTGTAGGCATACATGAAATTTTCATTATTTGAGAAGATGTCACTATACTTATAGCTTGCAATGCCTTTCCAAATAGGGGAAAAGTATAAACTCTTAAAACTGGCCATTGATAACCTCTAATCAGGGTTTTGGCTAGTTTCCATCTAAAATGCACAATTTGGCCTAAAAACACTAAAACATGTTAAATGATGTGAAAAGATATATTCAAATGCCGATTTTGGCTAGGGTATTCCTAAATGAAAAAATGCAATCTATGGGCCAACTAAATTTGATCAGTCCATTTGGAGTCAAAATGTCAATTTTGCATCCACATACTTTGGACTGCTCTTTCCTATCAAATATTTTGCACCAGACTCATGCCTTTATTATTTATTATTGACAACATTATAAATGGGAATATGCATCCAATGCATCTAACGTGGACTTCCAATTCAAATCCAATCAAATTTAGGACCAATAACAAGGCATTCTGATCAATTTGGGTAATTTGTGCACAATGTGCTTAATCATGCCTAAGAGCTAATTAACCCAAATCAAGGCCTAATAAAAAATTCCATGGAAACTTGTTGAATAATTTGTTTTGGAAGTGAATATTGAATATCTATATCATCAAGTGACCTCATTTCTTAGGAAGACATCCCTAGGCCATAAATGCCACAAATATCAAGACTCATGCCCTCCATGCCTCATCAATGCCTTCCATGATGCCCTCCATGCAAATAACAAGACTCATGCCCTCCATACCTCATAATTGCCTTCCATGATGCCCTCCATGCCTCTTAATTTCCCCTTTTTCCAATGCCATAATGAGGATAATTACAAAATTAATTTCAAAAATTGAATTAATCCTCAACCACACATCTCAATCTTGAGATGGATAGTTGAAGTTGATTCTGATCAAATCCAAAAATATATAGGTAAGAGGCCTCACAACATCATTTTTAAACTTAATTAGTGTAAAGTTATAATGCAAGATTGGTTCTAAAAGCTTCATGCAACTAGTGTTACCATGCCAAATTGATTCCAAGCCAAGCCAAGCCACAAGCCAAAGGTGCCAAGGAGAGATGGAGGTAGCCAAGCTTCCATTACCAAGGAATTCATGAGCACAAACCGAGCAAGACACCACTACAAAGGCATTTAGAGCATCTAAGGAAGGTGAAGGAATTATTGTATTTTATTCTTTGCTTTTTAGTTGTGTTTGTCATTTACTTTTGTTAACTATGCTCTCCCTAGTGTCTAGGCCTATAGATGTTATGCTATGAGTGTGTTTACTCTATTTTGGTTTCATTTTGAAACTAACACGATACTAACCATCCTCTCTTGAGTCAAATTCTTAGATCACACTATTATGATCATAATTAATGGATTCTAGTCTTCATTCATCACTTCAAACTTTCATGTACTCCTACACAGAGCTTGAATTCTCAAACAATATGCATCTCCTAACTGTGTTTCCTTTAGGGTACTGTACCTATAGGTTACCCTACATGGTTTGACCTTGAATAAAATGTATACAATCCCCTTATAATCTCTTAGGATCATTTTATACTTGTTTGGATCCACTTGTTTACTTTGCCTAGTCCTTCTCCATCACTGTGAACCTCAAACCTGCTCATTGTTTGTCAAAATTAGACACAATCAATTGTAGGTCAAATAGGATCTTGTAGGTAAGACTCTTCTTGGAAAAGGTTTCACATCCCCTTTGAATCTTTTGAGCCATTTGGGTTAACCATATATATATTAAAGTAAATGTTTCCCAACTTAAGTCTTTGTTAGGGGGAGTGTAGAATATAAAAGTCAATTGTAGATCAAAATTTTATGAAAGAGGAAACTGTAGGTGAGTACAGAGCCTAAAACATAGTGTATATTCATATCTTGGTGACCTCTATACTCATTGATATTCCTTTAAATCAATAAGGTTTAAGCATATTCTTAAAGTCTGTAACTTCTCTCTTTGGCACTTAGAGCTGAGTGTAACTCTTGAGGACTGGTTGTAGGTGCTTTCCCAGGCCTGTGTACAGATTGTCCCATGTGTAGGTCTATTTTATACTTGAAACCATGCATAATATACTTATCCTTTAATGTTCATGTGTTATCTTGATGTCATCATGCCCATAAGGTTCAATATATACTTTCAAAATAACCTTATTGAGTTGTTACTCCAAAGTACCCTTTCATCTCCATACAGCTATAGGTGGGTATTTCAAGGCTTAAGACAACCCTATAGGTATGTATGGGATTTGAAAAATAGTATATCATCCTCCTCTTTAGATGATATTTAGATCATGAATACTCTCTTCACCATCTAGAACCATCCTACATAGTAGCATGATCTATTTTTGCAACCTTGGGTGCTAGGTCACTTTAAAGGTGAAATCATGTAGATATCAATGAAGGATTTTAGTGTCCTTTTAGAAAACTTTGAGGCTTCTAATAGCCAAAATCCACCAACCCTCTACCCTCTAAACTTTATCAAGTCCTTGTTCCATGTAGGGGCTACAATCCAAAACCATCATGATACATCAAAATTCTTTGGAACCATTGTAATATGACATTGACAAAAGCCTTAGACTTCTATTTTGCACTTTTGGGGATTGAATCCTTGAATACTATCATCTCATGATTTAAGGTAGTCAACACTACCATTTTCCATCCTAGTCTTTCAAGTAGGTCTTCCATTATTGTTTCACCATACGAAGACCTTAAGGAGAGTTTCATCATTTATTTCAATACCTCAAAATGGCTCCTTAGCTCTATGTGGTACCACTTGTAAGTGGTTATTCTACAATGTAGGCAGACTAAATTTAGGTAGTGGTCATGGGGTGGACAGTATGCATTGTAATTTGAATTTAATGGTTCTAGGCCTATCTCAGTACCTTTAAATGGACTCTTCACACTTCAAAGGGATTGAAACCACTACTAAGGCTTTCATGTTGTCATCATGAGATACCTGTATGTGCATCTTGACTGGGATGCAGGCAGTATATATGAAATGGTCCATGCATTTAAATAATGTGCTTTCATAGTCACTTGATCTCTTATCGTGATGTTGGAATGAAACATTAGGATGTTTCAAATCTTCAATAAATATTTCACACCCCATTTCCAAAGTGATATCCTTCTATAAAGATGCCTGCAAACTATGAAGATTGCTTTGGAGAATGAAGTTGAAAGGTGGAGGGAATCAAGATAACATTAAAAACATGGAAATGAATGTATCACAACCCTTTGAAGCCATTGATCAAGCATGAAGATCTTGAAAGTGGTGGAAAACTACTTGTAACACAACATAGTGCATTCACTTGAACCTAAGTTACTTTGCCCATAAAAACACCTTGAAACATGAAACCAAGAATAATTAGAATTAGATAAGGAAGATAACATCATCTGGAATCAACCTCAATAACTGGTTTGTATGGACTTGCCCAATAATGGAGCAAAACCTATAGGGCCCACATATTAGCAAGTAGAAAAATATAGTCAACTTATAAAGGATGGTTCATAAATCATGGTTGACCAATCTTGGAACTATTATTATGGAAATGGATCTATTTGAATTTAATTTCACCTCCCAAAAGTTTTTTAATTGAAACTCCTTCAACTATCCGTACCAATCACAAACCTATTGACCATTTTTATGTGTCTAAAAAGGCAAAAAATGAACATAATGGTTTTAACTCAAAAATAGTACTTATAGAACATTTCAAGCATATAAATTAACATTATGAAGATGAAGATATGTTCCATGGTCTTCTCACATGTGTCACCTTCCCTCATGGGCTATAGAAGTGCCCAACTCCCTCTTTTACAGTTGGTTTATTGATCTTCAACTAGATAACCTACAAGATTCAGATGGGTTTGACATTCCTAATAGGGAATCTAACTTCTTAGATGTTTTAGAGGAAATAAAGACACTTGGGCACCTTGAAAACTATGTCACTTGCATTTATGACCCTTAAAAGCGTTTTAAATGACTCAAAATGATATATCGATTAATTAGACCAGGACCAAGGCTAATATGGCATTAAATGACATAAATAAACTTATAATACACCCCATGACAAGATATTATACCCCTAAAACATCTAAAAAGTCAATTTTTTATCTATAGGGGTCCTAATTTGACTTGTAGGGTCAAATTTGGTCAATAAATTAGTGACTAATAGGGGTAGTATGCCTGCTATACTAAAGATCAGTAGCCTTATAAGTCCATTGGGCATAGTGAGTCATATGAAGTTTGAAAATAACAGGAGAAGTTTTACCATTTAAAAAAATCTTTGATCAAGACAAGACCACTTGACTACCTCAACCACACAAAGCAAAGCAAACACACATGTGCTTCATGAGCACTTATGGAAAACACACATCAAACTAAATAAACTGAATCAAACACTAACTAACCTGAGATGAAAACTCCCTCCTGGATCAAAGGGAATGTTTTAAACCCTTCTTGCTTCATGACATGAAGGAATGAATACGACATATAGTCTTTTGTGTCAGGATCTTAACAAGAACAATTGATTACTGTTGTGCAAGCAACTAAACACGAAATTAATCAGAAGTAATAAGTAACTAGAAATCAGAATCAATAAAGAACATGAGATACAAAAAACAATGAAAACTTGTATTAAACTCTTCCAAAAGGAAATACAATTGAATAAATCTCTCTTTCTTCCACACCTCTTAGATGTACAGATCTCTTTCCCTCAAGAGTTCTCTCTCACAATTACAAACACAATTCAGCTACTTGAATTGTCTTCTACATCATACAAGCTATGAAGATCTATCCCTATTATAAAGAATTAGGGATCATGAGCTATGCATTCTCCACTGTTAGATACACCTCCTAATCAAATGTCCAAATCAGTCCTGCCAAAAATAGAAACGCGGACTTACAACCAACAGTTCAACTTATAATGCAAACAATCCATTCGTCCCACGAAAATAGAATTCTGGAACGCATAGGTGACTGACGTCCATCCTTATTATCCTGCATATGACCGACGTCGATTGATACATAATCGACGCCAGCAGCTCCCAGTCGACACTTGATCAACGTCGGTCGACTCTGACCGACGTCGATGACTGTGTAACTCCAGCAACTTTGCATTTTGCTTATCTGGGTGAAGCTTTTAGCTCCACAACTTAACAATCTCTCACTTGGAGATAAACAACTGCACCTATATCTGTACAACAACATCTTCTAGCTTCTCCATCTTCAAGCTCAATCTTGAAGACCAACAAAAGTTGAATGAAGATTCAAATTCTCCTTTGTTATCAGCTTTGTTAACATATCAACAGGGTTCTTATCTGTATGGATCTTTTTCAACTTCAACTCACCATCCTCCAATACCTGTCTAATGAAGTGGTACCTAAGTTGTATATATTTGGTTCTTGAATGAAAGGCTGAATTCTTTGCCAAATGAATTGCACTTTGACTATCACTGTACAATCTGCAACTCTCTTACTCCTTTCCCAACTCTTCCATGAACCGTGTCATCCATATCATCTCCTTGCTAGCCTCTGTGACTGCAATGTATTATGCTTATGTAGTAGACAAGGCAACAACCTTCTGCAACTTTTAAATCCAGCTAACTGCCGTTCCAGCAACAGTGAAAACATATCCTGTGGTGCTTTTTCTGCCATCTAAGTCACCTGCCATATCCGCATCTACATATCCATGTAGAGAAGTATTTGACCCACCATAACACAAATGCCTACTACTGGTCCCTCTCAAATATCTGAGAATCCACTGAATTGCTTTCCAGTGTTCCTTCCCTGGATTGGCCATAAACTTACTAACAACTCCCACTGCTTGGGCAATATCAGGGCTAGTACATACCATTGCATACATTAAGCTCCCAACTACGGAAGCATATGAAACTCTACTCATGTACTCTACCTCATCATGTGAATTAGGACACTGATCTTTGCTCAGCTTGAAGTGTCCAGCCATAGGTGTGCCTACCGGTTTTGCATCCTGCATATTAAACCTCTCCAACACCTTGTTCACATAATCCTCTTGAGACAAAATCAACCTGTGATTTTTTCTGTCTCTCTTAATACTCATGCCAAAGATTTTTTTGCTGCTCCCAAATTTTTCATGGCAAATGTGTGAGCTAATTTTACCTTAAGCTCAGAAATATCTTGTATGTGTGAACCTGCAACCAGCATATCATCTACATACAGCAACAGGATAATATATCTACCATTATCTAATCTCTTAAAATAAACACAATGATCAAATTGACATCTACTGAAGCCATGCTCAGTCATAAACCTGTCAAAACTCAAATACCATTGTCTTGGAGCTTGCTTAAGACCATATAAGCTTTTCTTCAACCTGCACACAAGCTTCTCCTTACCTTTGACCTCAAAACCTTCCGGCTGATCCATATATATTTTTTCATCCAAATCTCCATGAAGAAATGATGTCTTAACATCAAGCTGCTCAAGATGCAAATCTTCAATAGCAACTAAAGACAATACAGTCCGAATAGAAGTCATTTTTACTATAAGAGAATTTTTTTTACCAAAATCAATACCTGGTTTCTGTGTAAATCTCTTTACTACCAACCTGGCCTTATGTCTCATCTGTCCATTCTCGCATTCTTTTAACCTGTAAACCCATTTGTTTTTTAGTGCTCTCTTACCCGTTGGCAACTCAACCAAATCCCACGTTTGGTTCTTTTTCAAGGAATCAATCTCCTCATTCATGCCAAGCTCCCACTATTTTCGGGTTTCTACCTGCATTGCTTCATCAAAACTCTCTGGTTCTCCACTATCAGTGAGTAATAAGTAGAGTAATGAAGGGGAATATTGAATTGGAGGTTTACTTACCCTTTCTGACCTCCTTCTGGGCATTTGAGACTCGTTCATTGCTTGCTGTCCACCCAAATTCTCTGTCAGTGACTGATCTCGGTCATCTCTAGGCCTGTACCTGACCGACGTCGATTCCATTCGATCGACGTTGGTTCCTGTCTGACTGATGCCGGTCTCTGTCTGACCGATGTCGATTACTATCTGACCTATCTGACCGACGTCGGTTCCTGCCTGACCAACGTCGGTGTCTGTGTTTTTCTGAAAGTGATTTCCCGTGAGCTCATTTTGGATCACAATCTCATCCAAATCTCCAGTGCCCTGCTCAAAATCTTTCAGCTTCTTGAGCTTATCACTATACATCACCTTCTCATTGAAAACAACATCACAACTTCTAATAATTTTGTTAGTTCTTAGATTCCACAACCGAAATCCGAAATCTCCAGAGCCATAACCAATAAAAGTGCACCTCATAGATTTAATATCCAGCTTCTTTCTATTTTCTTTATCAACGTGCACAAAAGCTTTAGAACCAAAAACTCTGAGAAATGAAAGATCTACCTTTTTACCTATCCAAGCCTCTTTTGGAATTCCACCATCCAGAGCAGTAGAGGGTCCTCTATTAATCAGGTAAACTGTAGTGTCTACAGCTTCTGCCCAAAACTGTAAGGGCAAACCAGCATGCAACCTCATACTCCATGCACACTCCAATATTGTTCTGTTCATCCTTTCAACAACTCCATTTTGCTGAGGTGTCTTTGGAACCATCCTTTCCCTACGTATTCCATACATAGAAAAATAAATTCTAAACTTATTACTGTAGTACTCACCACCATTGTCAGATCTAAGGCACTTCAATCGCAAACTTGTTTCATTCTCAACCAAAGCTTTCCATTTCTTAAAAGTGTCAAAGACATCAGATTTTTTTCTTATGCAATAAACCCATACCTTTTTTGTAGCATCATCAATGAAAGTAACATAATACTGTGATCCTTCAATAGAAGCTACCTGAGCTGGTCCCCACACGTCTGTGTGAACAAGCTCCAACTTGTGCTTCTTCTTTGTTGACCCAGTTTTGAGAAATCTCACTCTCTTTTGTTTTCCAAAAATACAATGCTCATAGAAATCTAGATCTATGCTTTTCAAATATGAAAGCTTACCTTTTGACTTAAGAACTTTCATTCCCTTCTCACTCATGTGGCCGAGCCTACAGTGCCACAACTTTGCATCTACATTTGAAGTAGATAATACAGAAGGAGAATAATCAGTAATACAATTACATAAATAGAGAGTACCTACTCTCTTACCTCTGGCTAATACAAGTGCACTCTTGGTAACCTTCCAAGATTTAGCTGTGAGAGTTACTGTGCAACCCTCATCCCCTAACTTTTTTGCAGAAATCAGATTCTTCTTCAGGATGGGTACATGCATGACATCTTTCAACACCCATATGTTACCATTCTGCAATTTCAGCTGCACTTTTCTTTTGCCAACAATTTTACAAGGCTCATCATCCCCTAAATAGAATTTTCCAAAATCTCCTTAGACATAATCATTAAAAAATTATCTATTTGGGGTAGCATAGAAAGAAGCACCATAATTTACAACCCAAGATTCTATTCTATTAACCAAAGAAAGTGTAAAAGCATCTTGTGCAACAATACCTGCAACTTTTGCTTCTTCATTACCTTCATGCTGATAGTCTTCTCTAACTTTCAACCAACAGTCTTTCTTTGCATGCCCTTTCTTTCCACAATTTCAACAGGTTATCTTTCTTTTTTCATTTCTGGATTTGGATCTATTGCTCATCTTTTACTTAGACCTTGATCTCCCTTGCTTGCGCCTCTCTTTTTTCCTTCCCCTGCTTTCAATACTTAAAGCATTACCTGATGTCTTCTCTGTGCTTTTTCTACAAATTTTTTCATTCAAGATTACACTAACAACATCATCTACTTTCAAGATATTTGTAGCAGATGCAGTATTACTAACTGCCATTACCAAAATATGCCAACTTTCTGGTAAAGAGCATAAAATTAAGAGAGCCATAATTTCATCATCAAACACTATTTTGACTGAATTTAATTGATTTACTATTGCATGGAAATCATTTAGATGAGTAGATACAGATCCACCTTCCTGCATATGCAAATTAAATAATTGCTTCATAAGATATACCTTATTTAAAGCTGAGGGCTTTTCATATAAATTTTCTAAAGTATCCATTAACTCTACTGTTGACTTTGCCTGTGACAAGTTGGAAATCATAGAAGATGCCAGGCTCAACCTTATAGATCCCAGAGCCTTTTTATCAAGAACATTCCATTTTTCATCTTCCATATCTATGGGCTTGCTTGAAACTCCACCCAACGGTAAGTATAGATCTTTCTGATACAGATAATCTTCTATCTGCATCCTCCATAATTGATAGTTCTTGCCATTGAACTTCTCCATTCTCAGTTTACTTTCTTCTCCCATTGCTTTACTCCCACTCAAACAGAAACCCCTATGAGTGACCTGTAATCAACACACTAAACAGATCTAAAACCACCTATTAGTGAATCTGAGCTCTGATACCACTTGTCAGGATCTAATAAGAACAATTGATTATTGTTGTGTAAGCAACTAAACACGGAATTAATCAGAAGTAATAACTAACTAGAAATCTAGAATCAACAAAGAATATGAGATACAAGAAATAATGAAAACTTGTATTAAACTCTTCCAAAAAGAAATACAATTGAAGAAATCTCTCTTTCTTCCACACCTCTCAGATGTACAGATCTCTTTCCCTCAAGAGTTCTCTCTCACAATTACAAACACAATTCAGCCTTTGAATTGTCTTCTACATCATACAAGCTATGAAGATCTATCCCTATTATAAAGAATTAGGGATCATGAGCTATGCATTCTCCACCGTTAGATACACCTCCTAATCAAAGGTCCAAATCAGTCCTGCCAAAAATAGAAACACAGACTTACAACCAACAGTTTAACTTATCATGCAAACAATCCGTTCGTCCCACAAAAATAGAATTTTGGAACGCACAGGTGACTGATGTCGGTCCCTGTTTGCCTACATATGACCGATGTCGGCTGATACATAACTGACGCTGACAGCTCCCAGTCGACACTTGACCGATATTGATTGACTCTGACCAACGTCGACGACTGTGTAACTCTAGCAACCTTGCATTTCACTCATTGGTGAAGCTTTAAGCTCCACACCTTAACATTTTGATCTTTGACATTAATGCCTCCAACTTTTTCATGATGTTTTCCAACTTGATTGGCATGATGTGCAATGAGAACCAAGTAGCTAAAAATAGATTGGATATGGAAATGAACTCTTCTTGCATCCAAAAAACCTTAACCTTCTAATATGGATCCTCAATTACAACCTCCAATAGTGGTTCAACAAGGCATACCTTCTTGATTTCCATAGGGCCCTCAATAAGATTGGGTTTCTTCTCAGCTACAAGTTCTTCTAGCTCATCAAGGAGCTTTGTATATTATACCCAATCTTGGTCATTATCCTCCATGGAAGACTCTTTCTTCACCTTGTCATCTACTTGACCCTCAACTTGACAAAGCTCTTCAAACTCTTGAAAGTACTTCGTTTGTAGCTGCCAATCATCTTTATCCTCTTTATCATCTAGAACCACTACCTCTTCAATATTCTCTTCTTGATGTATGAGGTCATTAATCTAGTGTTCTTCAAGATCCAATGCATTTGAGGGTGATTCAAAATTAGGCTAAGGTATTGGGTCATCTTTAAGAACAACAACTTCCACCTTGGTCTCTAGAGATTTTTCTAGGATTGTAACCTCTTTGGGGATGGCTTGAAATTGCTCTCCATCCTTAATAACACATTCATATTCATGCTTGAGATTATTATACACAAATTTTTGATTAGATGTACAATCTTCTTCAAGTACTTCCCTCTTTAAGTATTTGTCACAATCCTCATAAACAACTGTAAAAGAGTCTTCAACATGTTTCTTTTCATACAAGAAGGTAGAATTACACTTGTGATTACCAAAGGGAGTCCCTATAATGATATCACCTTCTTCAACATTTATAACCGATTGAGTACTCTCAAGTTTTAATTCACCCATTATAACATGACTTTGCTTCTCAAGGACTACAAAATACTCAATAACCTTCTCCTTCTTGGTGATGCCAAGACTAGGCATCTTGAAATTAGGTGACTTAGCCCAATGAGGCTGCCAAGGAGCTACACTGTCTTCAAGCAAGAGTTATAAATTTTACTCAACCAAATGATCCTCTTTAGGTTCCCATACAATAGGCCCATTAAGGAAAATGGTGATGGAGTGATAAAAAGATGAACTAGTTGGTGGAGGTGGAACATAGAACTCAAAATCAGATTGAGAGTGAAATGTAGGGAATTCTCTTAGAATATCTTGAGAAAGAGGAGGCAAATCTTGGGATAAAATAACTTGATTTTCTTCCTTCCATTTGACAATCATTTTATTAACATCTGACTTAGCTTGAGAAATCTCTTGAGGAAGGTTATATGGGGTGTGTTTAGGCATGGTATCTTCTTTGAGATCTAAACCTTCCATCACACCTTGACTTAGCAATTTCATCCTTGACTCTAACTATTCAATTTTCTTGGCTAGGTTCTCTTGGAAAATTCTTTCTTGAATTTCATAGGAATTTTTATGAAGATGATGAGTACAAGAGGGCTGACATGGAGAACAAAAGGTCTCTTGAGTAAGGGTGGGAGGGACTTGCATATGATCAAACTCTTTCTTAACCTCACACTCTTTGTCTAGGATTTTATCCTCTTTCTTTCCCCATGATTCCACTATCTTATTACAACTTAGGATGTTAGATTTAGGAGTCTCTTCTTGAGGTGGTGATGTAATTTTAGGAGTGGATGAAGTGTTCAAGAAACTTGGAATCTCTTTAGGATTGAATTTTCCACCTTGTCTCCAACTTGGGATTTCATATCTAGTGGTCACTTCTTGAGGTGGAGGTGTGATGGGAGAGGTAAATTAGGGATTAAATTCCACTTCTTTTGCTGATGATATGGATTGCTGCATCTACTTAATAGCCAACTCAATTTGCCTATCAAGATTTGCTTTAAAAATAAGGTTTGTCTTCCCAACTCTCTCTTCTAGCTGTTTGGGAAAAATATGGCTTTGATAAGCTTGATTGGGTTCATGAATAGGGGTAAATTTTGACTAATAAAAATCTTGGGGAAGTGGATATGAAGGTTGATAGGTTTGGTGAGGCTGATTCTCATGATTTTTTATCCTATCTTCTAAGGATGAAACTAAGCCACTCACATCTAGAATCTCACTTGTGAGCCTTTGCCAATTGGCTCTATCAATAGGTTCCCACTCTTTTTTGACTAGATATAATGCATATCTCACCTTAAGAATGAAATGAATAGGGACATCTTGACCATGTCCCCTTAGTATGTCAAGATCTAACATATACTTCTCATATCCCAAAAGAGTTTGCTTAAAAATGGAAATAGATTGACTTGAGAAATAACTAGGTTGACTAGGAGGAGCAAGATATTGAGGAGGTTGGTTATAGGTCTGATATAACTCATGATAAGTTTGACAATGGTGATATTAGAGCTGGTAAGAATCATATTGGAATTGGTAAGGATCATAACAAGGCTGATATGGAAAGCCACAGGCTTGGGATACCTCACCAACTTGTGTAAAAAAATATTCAGCATCAAAATTATCCATAAAACTTCATTAGGAAGCAAGAACACAAATAAAATATTACCAACAATCTTCAAAAGGAAAACCTACGATGCTTGACCAGCTAATGTAACTTTGAAGTCACCATTGATGCTTGGATAGATGCTTCTAAAGGTTGATTATCAAAAGATAACACCAAAATTCTTACAACCTCTTGGACTAAGAGTCCCATCGGGCATGTCAAAAACTATTATCACTTGGATTTTCACCCTTTGAGGAGATATCTCAACTCTCTTAATCTAAGTGGCACAATTGAAACACCTTTAGGCTGTGGGTGAGCCTCAGAGTGAGGTGAATCTCTAGATAGGGCTAGCTCCATTGATGTACCACTTATAAATCACTACTACACCTAAACTTTGTGAGGGAAAAGGGAGAGATAAAATTGAAAGAAAACTATCCTAAAGGAGGTGATACACCAAAATAGTTGATGACTTTCAACCAGCTACAATTACACATGAGAACAAAGGACTAACCAAACATATACTTTTCTAATTTGAATCTTCTCACATCAATGTTTCATTATGAGGTTATGGATTAATATTTAGGCTAGCAATACTAGACAAGAGGTCTATAATAACACTACTGAATAGGCTAACTCACTCAACCTTGACACTTCCCAAAACACTTCACATGACCTACAAGAAGAAGTTTCAAATAGGTGAGAGAATGAGACAACATGCTAAAGAGACCATATTTATCACTAAGCAAGATCCATCATTCAAGTAAACACACTAGGAACAATTATGGAATAGGTAAAAATCAGTAATCTTATTGATCAAATGGCAATAAATGAGCAGGGATTCATCATGCTCAAGTGGAACATAAATTACAAAGGCCAAAATGGTTGGTTCTATAGAACTTGAGAGAGAGAGAAGAATAGATAAGTCCAAAGGTCACAATGACACTTGTTAAGCTGAGAGAATGAGTTACTTGTGCATGTAAAGAGAGTGTGAAATAGACCATGCAAAGTCAAAAGAGATAAATGGCTTCCCAAGTCATGAAACTCATGAAAATTTGCATGAACTTTCCTTTGTTGGCTTAGAAAATTGCCTTCATGATTTAGCCCTATTTAAACATCCCAAAACTAATTAGGGATAGGTATGATGATTTTAATGAGTGTATAGGGTTGTGGAAATTCCTCTCCATGCATTGGTTCTAGTCCCACTCATCTAGAATCTTCTCAAAATGAGCTATCATCATCTACAATCAAATAACTCTTCTTTCATACACCCTACACACTTGGCATCCAAAAAACTATCATTTTTCCATGAAAATTCATACAAGGGAGTGGATGACACTTTTCAAGATCCTCCATAGCATTAGAGGCATCATACACACCTTAAAATCAACCCATTTAAAGCTTTTCACCCTTCTCACTACCATGTACACTGACAGTTTTGACTAGCTGAGATGAGAGATATTGTTTGAATATTTAAGAGTTTTTCCAAGGCATGAAATGGACATGGGGAATTATCTTAAGTCCTAATATTTCTTTCAAAGTTGATTTCATCTCTTGAAACCTTGTAGAACCTGCATAATGCCCAAAATAGTCAAAAGAAGTAGTTTTATACCCTATCCATATAGATTATGTACAACTCATCCTAATGGTAGGGAGCCTGACTAAGTTTTCTACATCATCCAATCCTTTTTCTAGACAAACTATGCCATTTTGGTGCATTATCTCTTTCATTTCCTCAAACTAGTCACTAGCAAGGGTTTTGGTGAGTCTAGGCCTGTTTTACCCTCTTTAGGTTTATTCATAAAGATGGGACATTGAAGTTGAAAAATAATTCTAAAATATCAATGTTAAAAACCCTTTATAACACCTCAAACCTTATTGGATTCCTATGCACAACCTCAATGGGGTTGTGAGCACTTCAACTTGGCTTATTGAGCTTGTTCTTCCATTTCTTGTAGGCCTGAGTTGTCTTTAAGCAAAAAAAAAATGGTCTTATCATGACTAACCTACATCTTAATATCTCAAACACATATAAATTCTTATCATAAACATGTTTTAGTTAGTTATAAGGCTCACTAAGAGATAGAAGTGAAAGCGACCTACCATTTGTCTTCTAGGCCTAAACCCTACCTATTAGGCCTGACTGCAACTCTAACCACCTAGACCACTTTATTGAATTTCTCCATTTTTTTTTAGTTATTCATGTTTTTCTATATGTTATCCAACTTTATACACTTCCTTGTGATGTCCATACAACTCCTGGTCCATCATTTCATCCCTTCTTTCCAACCCTGCCAGTTTATGCATGAGGGGAAGTACCCTCTATCTGAGACAAAACAAAGGGTCCTTCACCTATTTAATCAGACCATTTTGATCTTTGAGAGGATTATCAAAGTGGTAATTATTATCTCTACCAAATTTTATCCCTTGATCAATTCATTTGACCCCCAAACTCCTTAGATCTCTAAGGCAGATCCCTAGAAAAGGCAGACTGTGTAGGGGTTTAAGGATGCAGACTGTATCATTCTTGTTTGAGCCATTTATCTATTTAAACTCCACTATGAGAGTGTAACTAGAATAGTATGATCATAATTAATGGATTATATTATTCATTCATCACTTCAAACTTTCATGTACTCCTGCACATAGCTTGAATTCTCAAATAGTATGCATCTCTTGACTATGTTTCCTTTAGGGTATTGTACCTGTAGGTCACCCTGCATGATTTAAATTTGAAGACAATGTATACAATCCCATTATAATCTCTTAGGATCATTTTATACTTTTTTTGATCCACTTGTTCACTTTGCCTAGTCCTTCTCCAGAACTTTGAACCTCAAACCTGCTCACTATTTGTCAAAATCAGACACAGTCAACTGTAGGTCAAATAGGATCCTATAGGTAAGACTCTTATTTGAAAAAGTTTCACATCCCTTTTGAATTCACTAAGCCATTTTGGGTCACCCTATATATACTAAAGTTAATTTTTCCCTACTTAAATCTTTGTTAGGGAGAGTATAGAATCTAAAAGTCAATTGTAGATCAACCTCTTAGGAAAGATGAAACTATAGGTGAGTACATAGCCTAAAACACAATATATCTTCCAATCTTGGTGACATTTATACTCATTGATATTCATTTCACTCAATAAGGTTAAAACATATTCTTAAAGTCTGCCACTTCTCTCTTTGGCACCTAGAGCTGAGTGTAACTCTTGAGGACTGCCTATAGGTGTTTGCCCAAGCCTATGTACAAATTGTCTCCTATGTAGGTCTGTTTTAGACTTGAAACCATGCCTAACAAACTTATCCTTTAATGTTAATGTGTTATCTTTATTTCATCCTACCCATAAGGTTAAATACATGCTTTCAAAATAGCCTTATTGAGTTGTTACTCCAAATTACCCTTTCATCTCCATACAACTGTAGGTGGGTATTTCAAGGCTTAAGACACCTCTGTAGGTATGTATAGGATTTGAAAAATAGTATATCATCCTCCTCTTTAGATGATATTTAGATCATGAATGATATCTTCACCATCTAGAGCCATCTTACATGGTGGCATGATCTATTTTGCAACCTTGGGTGCTAGGTCACTTCAAAGGTGAAATCTTGTAGATGTCAATGAAGGATTTTAGTGTCTTTTAAGGCAACTTTGAGGCTTCTAATAGCCAAACTCCATCAACCCTCTACCCTTTAAAATTTTCCAATTCCTTGTTCCATGTATGGGATACAATCCAAAACCATCAAGATGCATAAAAAATCTTTGGAACCATTATAATATGACCTTGACAGAAGCCTTAGACCTCTATTTTGCACTTTTGGGGATTGAAGCCCTAAATACTGTCACCTCATGCTTTGAAGGTAGTCAACACTTCCATTTTCCATCCTAGTCTTTCAAATAGGTTTATCATGATATTTTCACCATACTAATACCTTAATGAGAGTTTCATAATATATTTAAACACCTCAAAATGTCTCCCAACTCTCTGTGGTACCGCCTGTACGTTTATTATTCTACAACACAAGCAGGCTGAGTTTAGGTAGTGGTCATGGGGTGAATAGTATGCATTTTCATTTGATTTTAATGGTTCTAAGAATATATCAATACATTTAAATGGACTCCTAACACTTCAAAGGGATTGAAACCACTACTAAGTCTTTCATGATTTCATCATGAGATACTTGTATGTGCATCTTGATTGGTATGCGGGCAGTATATGTGAAATGGTCCATGCATTCAAAGAATGTGCTTTCATAGTTACTTTATCTCTTATCATGATGTTGGAATTAAACATTAGGATGTTTCAAATATTTAATAAAGATTTCACACCCCATTTCCAATGTGATATCCTTCTATAAATATGCTTGCAAATGTACCTTCATGGCTGCCTAACTGTGTTTCTTGCATATGAATGAAATCTATGAGGATTGCTTTAGAGAATGAAGTTGAAAGGTGTAGGGAATCAATATAAAATTGAAAACATCAAAATGGACCTATCACATTCCTCTGAAGCCATTGATCAAGCATGAAGATCTTGAAAATGGTGGAAAATTGCCTGTAACATAACATAGTGCATTCTCCTACAACCTAAGTTATTTTTCCCATAAAAACACATTGAAACATGAAACAAAGCATAGGGATAATTATATAATGAAGCCAACATCATTTGGAATCAACCTCAACAACTGGTTTGTACAAACTTGTCCAAAATGGAGCAAAACCTATAGGGTGCATAGATTAGCAAGCAGAAAAACATAGTCAACTTGTAAAGGATGGTTCATAAAGAATGGTTGAAAAATATTGGAAATATTTTTATGGAAATGGATCTCACTGATTTTAATTTCACCTCCCAAAATATTTTGACCTAAAATTCCTTCAATTGTCTATTCCAAGCACAAACTTACTGACCACTTTTTTGTGTCTAGAAAGGCAAAGAAGGAACATAAAGGTTTTAGCTCAAAAAATGGAACTTCTAAAACATGTCAAGCATGAAAATGAACTTGAGAAATATGAATAGATGTTCCATGGCATTCTCCCATGTGTCACCTACCCTCATGGATCGTACAAGTGCCAAACTCCCTCTTTTGCAGTTGGTTTCTTGATCTTCAGTTAGATAACCTGAAAGATTCAGATGGGTCTGACATTCCTGATAGGGAATCTTACTTATTTTATGTTTTATAAGAAATATTGACACTCGGTCACCTTAAAAACTGTAACATTTGTATTTATGACTCCTAAAAGCCTTCTAAATGACTCAAAATGATATATTAACTAATTAGACCAAGACCAAGGTTAATATGGCATTAAATGACATCAAATTACTTATGATACACCCCATGACAAGATATTAGACCCCTTAAACATCTAAAAATCAAGTTTTTACCTATAGGGGTCCCAATTTGACCTACAAGGTCAAATTTGGTCAACATAAATTAAATATATTTGTGTATGTAGTGATACAATAAGATATATGCTTACTAACTGATCATATGGTAAAGATAGATTATTAAATGGTTGTGGATTTAGAACCATGTTACAATAATAACTATTTTATTCAAATAAATGACATAATAAGCATAAAAATAAATAATCTAAAATAGAAATAGGAGAAAATAACTAAAAATGAAATTAATCCATGAAACATTTCCAAGTGATAAGCAAAACATAAGATCAAGATATGCTCATAAATCAAATCTAAATCATATGAAACTATAATCAATAATGTGATGAAACACCATGATGTGTTCACAAGTACTAATAAATTTCATGACAAATATCATCCATAACATCTAATACATCTTTATGTAATTTTACTTTGACTTTGATCAAAGTCTCGTCAATCTTTACTTAAAGTCATGAAAAGACTTCCTGACACATTGTCTATATTGAAAAAGTGGATATGATAGAATAAGAATGATGCTCATGGGGTAGTTCCTATGAGGGATACTTTAATCAAGGAATCGATGATGAAATATGATGAAAATCCTTAGATCCATGAATAAATGTGGTCTATGAAGAAGGTTGAGCCTTTGTCCATGAATTTCCTAGAGTATGCAGCTAAGTTGGTGAAGGTGTAGGCTGTGCGAAATTAAAGAAGTGATGATATAGTACTTGAAATCTATTTGTATGATGTGTATTACACTAATACCAAAGACAATAAACTTCCCTATATTTAGGGATGTATTCTTTAAGTATTTTAGGAAGAGGTAGGGTCTTGTATATAGATTATGCCTTATCCAGGTGATGTGTATCAATATACTAATGAAGCTATCAAAAATGACTAGAATAATTCATGTGTACCATGAAAGCAACAATTATTTCTAGGATTAGATTGTGAAGGTTGACTATCTATGGTAGAATTGGAGCCTATGGCTTGCTACCGGTATACATGAAAATCTTTGGCCCAATAATTGATAACTTTATGAATATCCCAATATGGCTCATCTATCCATCGTGTTGGTAGAGGGTTAAGCTTAGGAAAAGGTAGTATTCCATAACTAATAGGAGGAGAACTTAGAATAGGATCAGGTCTACACCAGGTTGCATCAGGGGATGAGCTCAAATAAGGTCAATGTAGTGTAGCCAACATATCTAAAGGAAGTAAGTTACAAGGATTGTGATATCTAGTAAACTGATAAGGTCTTATCATAGCATGTTCAAGAAGCATACTCTAAAGAGGCTTAGTAGTGATTAGAGGAGTATTGTGTGTGCACGCTTTATCTCAGACTTGTTAACATTAGAAGAAGAATAACTAATATCAGGTACTATAGAAGGAGAAGGAACTATATGAATAGAACTAAGAGAATGTTGTAAAGAAGAATGATATCTAAGGATTTATGTATTTTTAGACTGGGAAAATCCAACTAAAAGTGATCATCTAAATAATATTTATCATTTTAATTAGGAGTGTGAAGGTGAATAACACGTGTCAAAGAATTTATTGGTCAAAGAGGGATTGTGAATGGAGTGTTTAGTTTTTGTTAAAGTGACCAAAATTTCATCTAATGGTTTTTGATGAGACTGAGGTCATGGATAAGGAGTTAATTTCACAATTATATGAGGAGAGAGATTAAAGGTTTTGATTTTCAAACTGATCTCATCTACTTCATCTTCATTTAAATCTAAAAGTTTAGGTGGTATGTTTCCTATTAATTTAGGTTGACCATTGTAACTTCTAGTAGAGTTGAAAGGACAATTAAAGCGTTGTGATTCATGAAATGGTATTATAGGTAAAGGTTCAAGGGTAGGTATTTTAAAAACACCTCATTCTTGGAATTGTTTAAAATTCCAAAGATTGGTGTCTCCTTGAATCTTGTATATAACACTATTATGGATAAACTTAAGACATTGATGTGCTAACGAGGCTAATTTTATCATGTGGTGTGTCCAAGGTCCACTAAGTAAAATTTTATAAGAAAGTGGGAAGTTAAATATCACGACTTTGACATGTACCATGATAGGGGGAGTTGTGATAGGAATACAAACACACCCTTAAGGAGGCATTTATCTTCTATCATATCCTTGACATGTACTTTGAGTAGATTTGAGATTACATTTGGAATATTCAAGTGTTTTAATTAAATGAAGGGAGGCTACACAAGTAACTGAACCTTCATCAATTAATGCATGTTTCACTTGGATATCTCTTATTTGGATGTTAATGAACAATGGAGAATCATCCATGTAAATAAATATCTCATTGGGAATAATTGAAGATATAGGGAATTTGAGTGAAAGAGAAGTACCTACCATTTCATCAACATGGATAGACATTTCTTCACACTATTGAAGAATTTATCTTCAAAACCCAACAAAATAGCTTCTTTCCCCACATGTGGGACATGTGGGATATTAATTTTTATTAAAAGTTGCATTAGAAAATTATGATGACAAGGAAAATTTATCATGAGTTCTAAGAAAGGTATTGGAGATGGGAGATGTGACAATTCAACTATAGGATCCCATTCGTCATATCCCATTAGAATTCTATCTGATAAAGGTGCATAGTGTTAACTTGAAATAAATCCTTAGAAGGTGTAGCGAAAGTAGTTTGAAATTGATGTTGGTTGCTTCTTGTGTTTGAGAGGAAGAAGTAGCAATGATATAAGATTTTGAGGTTTTCATATGAGGTGTCTTAGTTAAAGGAGTATAATTTATATTGATAATATGTGAGTTATTGTTTAACTATATCATTTGTTTTGACAATTGTGAGTTTATTGAATTCATTGGAATTTGTGTTGATTACTCCAATTCCATGAGATAAGATTGGTAAGAATCTTGAATAATATGTAACTTTGGGAAATTATTGTAGTTGGAAGATGGATAATGATCGATGTAAGAAACCACTCTCTTCATATTATTCATATTAACAACATTCTCATCATTCATATTAAGATCCATAGAAATTTCAAAATTATTATTAGTTGGAGGTTGATTATAATTAGCTTGATGATTAGGAAGGGGATCCTTATAAATAGATAAATGAGTGTTTGATTTATTAATGGATTCATGTTTAGTTTTAGTTTTACAAGCCTTAGTTGATAGTTCTAAGTTTGTTGACATGTATGTATG
The DNA here is from genome assembly GCA_037957365.1 of Torreya grandis. Lineage (NCBI taxonomy): Eukaryota > Viridiplantae > Streptophyta > Pinopsida > Cupressales > Taxaceae > Torreya > Torreya grandis. The sequence goes on from JARHVA010000188.1 coordinate 5,866,023, forward strand.
AGTGATTCATGATCAAAATTAGTTCCAAGAAGATAATCCATAAGAAAGTTTCTTCATTGGTGACAAGTTTCATGAGAATGGCCCCAACTTTGATGAAACTAACAAAATTTATGAAGAGAGATTGGGACCCTTGAATTTTGGTGTTATGGTTTAAAATCTGATAAATTATTATTCTAAATACTCAAACCTGATATAACCTAAGAAATTAATAGCTTGTCCAGTTGAAAAATTAGTTTTACATGAAACAATAAGTGCCTCTATACACACAATATTTTTAACTTTATCAATTATTGACGCTTTCTCTCTTATAGGAACCTGTCGAGTCTTAATCTCTCTAAGTGCACACCTTAAAGGGGGCATTAAGAAAGGTGATTTAAAGCATTGTTGGCCCCTATATCACTACCTAAAACGATTACAAGTTATCTTTATCAAATTCCCTAAGCAATAAAAGCCCAATTATACACTCCCCTAATCAATTCACCATCCAAAATACACACTACCTAAATAACACCTATTTTTATTCAAAATCCTACTACGTCAACCTAATCAACCTTATTGGGACTTAGTGCATGTTACAAATCTCCATCATCCCAACTGACATAGTTCAAGTCCTAAAAGCTCTATTTCCCACCAAATAAGGTCAACCTGAGTGACCTTATCGAATACATTCCTAGGATGGTTTAGGGTCAATCTGTAGATATAAATACCCCCTTCACTTCATGTATAAAGAGATGATCATTCAATTTTTCATCATTACAACTCGAACATCTACTTATACTATGATTTAGATGTTTCATTACTTAGGTTTTTACCTTGGAGTAGTATCGCTTGTCTTGTGGAGGTCTTGGATACAAATGAGAAATCTTGTAGCCTATAGTTGATTTATCCTTGCGATCCTTATAAGCCACAAGAACCTCTTGCAAAGCACCATTGGCCAAGAGAGAGATTGAGGCACAATAGGTTTCCTTGAACAAGGTAAATATACTCGCCCTTTAGATTTTGATAAATAGATGTTGTAGAATTAATGGATTGAATTGTATCTCTCCTTGCTTTGATTAATTATATATTATCTTGAATAGAATTATCTTTGCTTGTTTATTATCTTCCCCATTTCTGCCACAAGATTTGGTGAGCACTAGATTAGATTGTATGTTTAATTACTAGATTAGCTTGTGTGTTTGTTTAGTAGATTAACTAATTTACATTTATCATATTATAGGACCTAGCTAGGGTTATTACATGATGCCATTTGACTAGAGGTCTTGGAAACCTCTCCATTATCAATGTGTAGTAAGAGATCCCTTAGTTAGGTTTAGTAGATCTATAATTGGTCATGACCTCATTATAACAAAGTATTTTTAACTAGATTTTTAGTTGATTACCTTCTCTGAGATTGGATATTATTGAGTATGATAAGTTTTAGATCTATCTTATTTTGCTTACATACATTCTGGTGCACCTAATATGAATATAACCCTTGCATATTTTTAAGTTTTATTTATAGTCAACTAGATTGAGCCAACTAACCTAGTTTAACTCTCTATGAGTAGGTTTTCAAACTTCATTGAGCTTGTTGAACTAGTTTGGCTCTCTATGTGTAGGTTTTTTAACTTCACCAAGCCTATTGACCTATTTCTAAATTATGTGTAGGGTTGTTAACTTCATTGAGTCTATTGACCTAGTTTCAACTTCTACATGCAGGGTTTTAGTCTCAACTAACTGGATTAGACTCGATCCAATATTTTCTTCAAATTTTTATATCTAGTTGAATCAAATTATTTAATTCTATTCATTTTTTTATTTTTTTCTAGCTAACTACATTGATTTGATCAACATAGCTTTATTTCATGTTATTTATCATTTTTATTTACACTTAATCGATTAGTTTGATTATATTCATTACTATTGTTTTATGCCTTTACATGTTCAAACACTCACCTAGATGACTCAGTTAAAACATAAATTTAGCATCTTCAAGAAAAACTACTGCATTGGCCTAGTCAACTTTGTCTTATCTACCAAGTTCACTCTAACCAATTCAATACTTTCACTTTGTAAAATTTTTAGCGAATTTGTTTTCCTACCTTTTAGTTACAATTTAAATTTAGTGATATTTTTACTAATTTTTTAGTTCTATAAAATTTTACCTATAGAGTCAAATAGATCAATCTTGTTGATCTATTTCTGTCTATTTTCTACCTAGATAACTATTGGCCATTTTTGGCCTACATACTCAAGCTCTTGCATTTTTATGAAGGACTATTTTAAAGAGGCCTAAGGCATTTTCAAATTACAATCGTCCATTCAAAGGAAACTAAAAGGTACTTTTCCTTCACAATAGACCTTTTCAATTTTTTTTAAAGGTACTTTTCCTTCGTAAAGGGCCAAATTTTTTTTTTCTGAAAGATCATTTTCACAAAGTTGGAGGGGTCTTTTCAAATTTTTGAAGGGGTCTTCTTTCTGAAAGTTCCAAATAGATAAGCTGATCGGTGCTTTTCAATTCTTTTGAAGGGATTTTAAAAATTATAAAGGATAATAAAATGGGTCACTTTGAAGAAAGCCAAAGGGCACCTCCCTTTTGGAAAGGGGTATTTTAATAAAGTTTGAAGACAAGAATTCCTTTGAACAAATTATCTGAAGAAAATTTTCAAAGCAAAAAGTCCAAAAAAATAGCCATTTGAATTTAAAATCCTGAGACACTCTCATAGATGTCAAAGATGGGTCTCATAAAGTAGCCATTTGCAATCAACAAAGGTCAAAGGGGGTCAACAAATCTCAAGGGCAAAAGTGTATATGAAAAGTGTCAAGGATGCATTCAACTAGTAGGAGATCAATGACTCATAGGCATCCATGCCATGAAGATCATCGATGTGAAACAAAGACTTGAGTCAATTTCTAATGATCAATAAAAAAAGGAAAGCCCAAGTGACCAGTAGGAGCTGGTAGGTGCGAATTAATGCAGAGGCTCTCATATTTTGACATGGCCATCATCTCTAACAAATAACCACTCAATTTAGAGGTAGCATGACTAAGTCCAAATTCAAAGTTATAGATATTTTGTCCTTATACATGTAAGATAAATGAAGGATGATGTGGAAGTGAAAGATGAATATCAAGTGATTATAGAAGGTAGCTCTAGCATTAAAGACATTCCTGGACTTTTCCTTTTTAGTGGATCATGACATCATCATTTTCAACAAGTTCTTGTCTTCTAGTGTGTTTCTCAACCAATGAGAAGGCTTGAATACTATTGGAGCTAATGGTGGTTAATTTGTTGAAGAAGGATTAGTCCTAATTAACCCAAATGTGGGTGAGAATTCACAGAGGGTGATTGGATCTCATTTATTGAATTCTATTTGCTTGCCTCTTCTCTTTTTTTCTTCATTTTTTTATATATCTTTGTTGGCTCCCCCATAAAAAAAGTATCCTCATTTGACAAGAAAAAACCCTATCAATTTTTTTAAGAAAGACCTTTTGAAGTAATAAATATCAATTTTTACCTATCTCTTGGCTAAAAATTGTGTTTAGCAAGCTTGTACATGATGGACTTGTGAAGAAGTGTTCTTCCATGTCTATTGTCCTTCTTTCTTTCCTATTTTTGGATATTTTCAAGTTAGTTGTAGGTCTAAACTTGATATCTTTTTGCCATTAATGGATGCTTGGTGTGGATTTTGAAATTCCTCTTTGCTTCGTGCATGGTTTAGTGAACCTAGTTTATGAAATACTTATGCAAATTAACTGGTTGTGAGGTTGTATGAGCAAGAATTATCTTATGCTAAATTAGTGTTTATTTCATGCTTATGTGGATCACTCTCTATTTGGTGCATCACCTCCCTTAGCTCAAATTTCTTTTTTTTTTATGTTATCTTTCTCTCCCTTTTCCTTGGTCAATAGTAGGTTTTAATGTGTGGGAACAAACTGAAGTGAAGCATTTGAGGATTTAGCCTCATTTAAAATCTTAGAGGTTCAACCTCACTATAGGATAACCATAGCCTGAGGTTGTCCTAATGCTTGTAGCTATGAGTGAGAGAGACTGAGAAATTCTCCCATAAAGGGTGAAATTTTATGCTAAAACAATTTTTGGCATGCTTGGTGGGAAATTTTTGAAGAATATTGGTCAAATTTGATGATGGTTTGATCAATTTGTAGTGGTTATAGCTTTTATCTTTTAGTATCTGGTGACTTTGAAGAACACTTAGCAATCTGGTGGCAGAACAGTAGCTATCTTTCATGCCAAAGGTGACTACAAGATTAGCTTCTAGAGGTATTCCTTTTAAATTTGTTGAATTAACTTTAAACTCAGTAAGAAGGTTAAGGTTCACCCATACTCACCGATATGTAGGAAACTATTTTCCTAAACCAATTGTGAGGTATACCTATGCAAGAAGATCCTTGTTATCCCCTCTTGCTATCATGATTCCCCAAATAGATTTTGTAGGTTTCAGTGGCCAAAGTCTTTTGAATTTGCCATAATATGATCTTATTCCAGTATCAGCCCTCCAAAGCATCCCATATTTCATAGGAGATCAAGCTGTAACTCCTATTGAACATAAAATAGATATAACCAATTTCTATAATATCCATAATGCCACAGTAGAAAATGTAGCTATCAAACTATTGGCTATATATTTTAAGGGAAAGGCTTTAGATTGGTATAGAGGTTTAAATTCTAACTCTATTCAATCATGGGATCAACTAGGAACAACCTTATGTAAGAGATTTGTAGATAAGAGTGATCATTTGTCACTAGCTTAATAGCTGACCATAATCAAGAGAACTCCTCATGAAGTTATGCAAGACTTCAACACAAGATTATAAAAAACTTGGGATAGAATTCTAGCCACTATTAGATCATCCCCTAACTTTGCATTCTTATACTATTTGAAGGCTCTAAATATGAACATAGTAGTAATGATCTAATCCATGGGAGTAGGTGCTTATGAGGTGGCTATCAAAGTTGAAAATTGTCTAGTTCAGGATAGAAAGCTTACTCCTAGGCCCCCAATGCCTCTTTTCCTTGAGATTAGACCACCTCCTATAGTTGTTACCCCACTTGATGTTATTATTCCCACTCCAACAATTATTGTTATACCTTCACCTAAGTAAGAAAAGGCCTCCACTAGTAGATCGAGTGATTCCGAAGAGCAAAAAAAAAAACTACCTAGAACTTAAAAGCATGCTCCAATCCTTGACAAATGATGTAGTAAATGTAAAAAGGAAATCTCAGCTCAATAAACCTTATCAAGCTCCATATCAGCCTCAACAATAGTCTTATCAAGAAAATAAGCCACCCTATAAAGGAAATTTCCAAGGACAAGGTCAAGGACCGGGGCAACCTAACTATGCTAAAAAAAACAACTATAACCCAAATGTTGCAGGCTCTTCCAATTCTTTGGTTCTTATTCAAAATAATATGGCTTAAGAGGTTGAAGGGATAATGCCTTAGAATTAGTCTTTTGGGCAATCCATTGTCCCAACTAATGGTTCTAACCAGACATACAATGACCAATGGCAGTAAGCTATTGCTTATGGATATAATCAAACTCTTATGGCTCAAAACATGGAGATCTCCATGATGATAAAGCTAGAGAAGTCTCCACAAGAACAAGGATTAGATCAGGGACCAAACCAACTAGATGCTATAATGGTCATCAGTGAGCAAGAAGAGTGTTATGCATCCAATCAACAGACCAGCTCCAGTCAAGCTCACATTTTAGTGGAAGAAAATACAAGATTCAAAATAAGGAATATGGGTGAAAACCAAGGAGCATTCAAGGAACCTCTATCATCAATCCTTCATTGTCTAAGCCTAATAAGCCTATTGTCACTCCAAACATCTTGACACATCCATAAGGATCACAAATTCAACAAACAACAACAGTGGATCTCAAAGCACAAGAAAAGGTTAGTAATACACCAATCAACATTGTTGAACAAATGAATAAATTCAATGCGAGTTTGTCGATGTGGGACATGCCTTTTATGGCCATTCAAGTGGAAATCCTTTAAGAAGGTTTATCTAAGATAGGTATTACAACAACTACAAGTAAACAACCAAACAAAGAAACTGAGGTCCTCACTAATACAACCCAAGGTCCTATGGGAGAAAGATTAAGTAAGGTGGTCAAACCTCCTCCATTCTACATTTCATTAAGCATTAGTGATTCCTTGGTACATAATTGCTTGGTAGATAGTGGAGATAACACTTCAGTAATATTGAAGTCCATAGCTGATTAGCTAAACCTCAAATATGAGCCACATACCAAGGGATTTTTGTAGCTTGATGGTTCTTCCACAAAGCCATATGGTATCATCAAGGATTTAAATATGAACCTACATGCTTGTCCTAGTGTCTCAGTGGCTCAAGATGTGTTTATCCTTGATGTAACTCCTCGCTTTGTGTTATGCCTATCTAGAGAATTCATAACAAAAATTGGGGGTTATCTAGCATCAGATTGGTCTTATATGGCATTCAGAACAAGGTATGGGACTAAGATATCAATCAAGGCTGAGTCCATGACATAATTTCACATTGAACCTCATCGTCCAGATAGCATAAACATCAATTGTACTATCCTTGATGAAGATGAATTTACAATTGGTCAAGAACTAAATACTTATCCCGAGGAGATTCCAAACTTGTTCTTGGATGAGCTATGGGGGATAATCAATTTTTCAACCCTTTAGAAGGTGTTAAAGAAATAGACATGGGTGTCTATTTACTACATGAAGAAAATCAACTCATGCCTTCCCTCGTTAGACCTAAAGAAGACTTTAATGGTATGCAGAAGTTGTTTTTTGATGGTTCAAGGAGAAAAAATAGATTTGGTGTAGGGGCAATGTTGGTTTCCCCTTCAGGTAATAAGCATTTCTCTTCTTATAGGTTCCATTTCATTTTCTCTTCTAATAAAGTAGAATATGAAGGCTTGATTTATAGTCTCCAATGGGCCAATAAAAGAAGAATCAAAATGTTGTTGATTTATGGTCTCCAATGGGCCAATAAAAGAAGAATCAAAATGTTGCAAGCATATGGATACAATGAGCTTATAGTGAACCAAGTCAGAGGCTTGAACATTACAAAGATTCCTTTGATGAGGTCTTACAAAAATAGAGTGTGGGACCTAATTGAAAATTTTGAAGCCTTCAACATCCAAGCTGTACCAAGGAACCAAAATTAGCATGCTGATAGGTTGGCAGCTATGGGAGCCTAGTTTGATATTCCAAATAAACTAAAAGAGGCTAATGTTCAGCCACATGTCAAGGTGGTGGTGAGGCCATCAGTGCTAGATAATGAAGTCCATTGGCAAGTTTTTGAAAATGATAAATAAATTGCTTGCTTCTTATAACAAGAAGCAGAGTTTTCCTTAATGAACCACGATAAATTTCAACATCAGTATGAGGATCAAATTGTTCAACTAAGGTCTAAAAAACTTCCTAAATGATTGGTTACACTTGAGGGCCTTTTCCATGAAGGAGACCATATGAAAAAATAAAAGGTGGTAATGTCAACCAATGAAGAAAACTATGAGAGAGTCCTCATCTTCAAAGACAAATTTCTCAAGCTTGGAAAGGTAAACAACAAGGTTGAGAGGCATGCTTTCATAGCACTCTACCAGGAATACACAAACATCTTTGCTTGGGAATACAGTGACCTAAAAGGTTTTGATCTAAATTTAGCCTAACATATTATAGAGATGGAGGCTAATTCTAAGCCTGTGAGGCAAAAACAAAGGCCCGCTAAACATAAAATTGAAGAGCTAATGAGGAGAGACCTAACCAAGTTAATTAAATATAAGATTATATTTCTTATCAAACACTTATCACGGGTAGCCAATTTGGTGCCTGTAAGGAAGAAGAGTGGAGAGACTAGGCTATGTGTTGACTTTAGAGATTTGAACAGAGTATCCTTGAAGGACCATTACCCTCTACCATCCATGGAGCAACTTCTTTAAATAGTTACAGGTTTAGAATGTTTTTCTCTTTTGGATGGGTACTCAAGATACAACTAGGTGATGGTAAGGGAAGAAAATCAATACAAGACTACCTTCACCACCAAATGGGGTACATATGCATATTAAAAGATGCTTTTTCACTTATCAAATATTGGAGCCACCTTTCAAAGAGCAATGGACATGGCTTTCTAATGGCTGTTGAATCAAATGGTGCTGGTATACTTGGATGAAATCATAGTTTTCTCCAAAGATGCCAATGAACACATGGACCACTTAAGATTGATCTTTAAGAGATGTAGAGAGTATGATATCTCTTTGAATCCCAAGAAGTGTGTGTTTGTTGTTCATGAGGGCAAACTCTTGGGACACATTGTCTCAAAACAATGATTAGTTATTGATCTTGATATAATAAGTGCCATCTTGGCCTTATCCTTACCCAAGCATAAGAAGGGACTCCAAAGTTTTCTTGGGAAAATAAACTTTGTGAGAAGATTTATACCTAGTTTTTCAAACTTGGTCAAGCCCATCACTGCTATGCTGAAGATGAACCAAGTGTTCACTTGGTCAAATGAAGGTAAATCAACATTTGAGGATATGAAGCAAGCCATTGACCAAGCACCCACACTCATGAATCTTGATTTATCAAGGGATTTAATATTATATTCTTTTGTCAATATTGATAATATATCAACTATGCTGATGTAAAATAATGGTGAAGGACTTGAGCAACCAATAGCATTTTTTACTTAGGGGCTTGAGGGGTATGAGGTGAGGTATAATTTTATATAAAATCAAGTCCTTGCAGTAGTAAGAAGCCTTAAAAATTTTAGGTCAATGCTCTCCAATAGTAAAATCTATTTTATAGTGTCTCATCCTGGAGTGAGAGACTTCTTTCTTAACAAAGAATTGAATGAAAAGAGAGCTAATTAGATTACCAAGGTCATGAAGTATGATGTGGAGATCAAGGTCACTAAGCTATTAAGAGGTAAAGGCTTGTGTGAGCATATGATGACTTTCATGAAGATAAATAGGTCATATTGGTAACACAAGATAACCCACAAACAAATGCACCTCCACCTCACACTAGCTAGCTCTAGGATATGACACATTTTTTGATAACAAGTGAGTGCCCTTAGAGTATGGACATGGAAAAAATAAGGTATTTTAGACTTCAATCCATACCTTATGAATTGGTTGATGTTGTTTTATTTATAAAGGACCTCAGTGGAGTGCTCCTAAGGTGTATAGATAATGACCAAGTGACCAAGCTTTTGGAGCAATTCCATGATGGACCTATAGGAGGTCATTTTGCACTTAGAACCATGACAACAAAGATAATGAGGGCTGGTTATTATTGGCCCAACCTCTTTAAAGATGCATATGCATGGGTAAAAAGTGTCAAAAGTGTGATTTCTTTGTGGGTAAGAAAAGATTAGCAGCCCTTCCTCTCAACCCAATTCATGTAGAGCAACCCTTCATGCAATGGGGGATAAATTTCATAAGAATGATCAACCCTATATCAAGTGTAGGACATAAATGGGTGCTCACTGCAACTGACTACTTCACTAGGTGGGTGGAAGCCATTGCGTTAAAATAAGCTAATGAAGGTATAGTCTTAGACATTTATGACAACATTGTGACTAGGTTTGGTGTTATATCCACTATCGTCTATGATAATGCATTGGCATTCCTTGGTCTAAAAATAAGTGAATGGGCTCTCAAGATGGGCATATAACTCAACACCTCTTCTAATTATTATCCTCAAGGAAATAGATTGGTTGAGTCCACAAATAAGAATTTGTTGAGAATCATCATGAGAACTATGGAAGAGTTTCAGAGGGCATGGCACACCAAACTAAAGATAGCCTTGTGGGCTGATAGGGTGAATCCTAAAGTTTCCATTGGGAATTCTCTATATGTCTTAGTATATGGAAGGAAGGTCAAGTTGCCCATTTCTCTAGAGCTACCTACATTAGAGTCAGCTCATAAACTAGAGTTGATGGAAGATGAGCCCATGAATGTGAGATTGGTGGAACTCATGGATCTTGAAGAAACAAGAGACCTTGTAATGAAGACACTAGAGTCACATCAAGCTCAAGTCAAGAAAGCATTTGATAAGAGAGACATAGCAAGGGACTTCAAGGAAGAGGACCTAACTCTCAAGTGGGATTCAAATAAGGCCAAGCTAGGCAACCATAGAAAATTTGATAGCTTGTGGAGTGGTCCTTATTTGATCCATGGATGCAAATGACATAATGCTTTTCATCTGGCCTAGATAGATGGAGAGGTACTACCCATCCCAGTCAATGGGATTCATCTAAATCTTTGCTATTAGAAGAGTTTGTATCCATTGTATATATTGTACATTTTGTATAGTTTTTTTAATTTTCTCCTAAGTGCCTTATGCACATCTTTTCAATTGCGTGTTTCCCTTAAGTGCATTAGGCATAGTGTTTATTTTGTTCTTGTTGTCATTGTTGCTTTAAGAGGAAGTTTTAAAAAGGTTTAGCCTTGTATCCAATTTCAGACCAACTCAGTTATAGAGGCTAATGTCTCCATGCCCAATGGACTAGCCAAGGCAAGTGGTTTGGGTTCTCAAGCATAGCATGCTTGCTTCCCTGTAAGTCACCAAAAATGTTGTCCATTTTTGGCCCACATAATCAAACTCTTGCATTTTTCCAAAGGACTATTTTAAAGATGCTGAAGGCATTTTCAAATTCCAATGGTCCATTCAAAGGAAACTGAAATTTACTTTTCCTTCACAATGGACCTTTTCAATTTTTTTGAAAGGTACTTTTCCTTCACAAAGGGCCAAAACTTTTTTTTCAAAAGATAATTTTCTCAAAGTTGGAGTGGTATTTTCAAAAATTTTAAGGGGTCTTCTTTCCAAAAGGTCTATATAGATAATTTGAAGGGTTATTTTCAATTATTTCGAAGGGCTTTTTCAAAATTTTGAAGGATAAAACAAGGGGTCACTTTCAAGAAATCCGAAGGGCACCTCCCTTTCAGAAAGGGGCATTTTCATAAAGTCTGAAGACATGAATTCCTTTGGATAAATTATTCGAAGGAATTGTTTAAAGCAAAAAGTTTGAAAAAATAGCTATTTGAATTTGAAATCCTGAGACATTCCTGCAAACGTCAAAGATGGGTCTCATCAAGTAGTTATTTGCATTCAAAAAAGGTCAAAGGGTGTCAACAAATCTTAAGGGTGAAAGTGTACATTGTTAGGATCTTACAACACAATTGATTACTTTTGTATAAGCAACTAAACACGAAATTAAACTAGAAATAATAAGTAACTAGAAATCAGAAATAGCAAAGAATAGGAGATACAAGAAATAACCAATATTGTATTAACACTCTCTTCCAAAAAGAAATACAATGAAGAAATATCTCTCTCTTCTCACACCTCTCAGATATACAGATCTCTTTCCCACAAGAGTTCTCTCTCTCTCAATAACAACCAATTCAAACCTTCAATTGTTTACCTTTTTCTTGCTTACAAGCTTACAATGCTATGAGGATCTAACCCTATTATATAGAAGTAGGATTCATGAGCTATGCATTCTCCACCGTTAGATGCACCTCTTAATCAAAGGTTCAAATCTGTCTTGCCAAAAATAAAAATGCGGACTCAAAATAAACAGTTAATTTTTTCATGCAAATAATTTGTTCTTCCTCGAAAATAGACTTATGGAATGCACAGGTGATCGACGTCGGTCCCTATCTATCTGCATATGACCGATGTCGGCCGATCCATAACTGACATCGATAACTTTTGGTTGACCCTTGATCGATGTCGGTGACTATGTCACTCTAGCAACCTCTACATTTACTCATCTGGTGAAGCTTTTAGCTCCACAATTCAACAATCTCTCACTTGGAGATAAATAGTTGCACCTGTACCTATACAACAACATCCTCTAGCTTGTTTCTCCATCTTCAAGTTCAATCTTGAAGACCAGCAAAAGTTGAATGAAGATTCAACTTCTCATTTGTTACTAGCTTTGTTAACATATCCACAGGGTTCTCATCCATATGGATCTTTTCTAGCTTCAACTGTCCATCCTCTAATACCTGTCTAATGAAGTGGTACCTAAGCTGTATATGTTTGGTTCTTAAATGAAAGGCTGAATTCTTGGCCAAATGAATTGCACTTTGACTATCAATGTACAATCTGCAACTCTTTTGCTCTTTTCCCAACTCTTTCATGAACCGAGTCATCCAAATCATTTCCTCGCTAGCCTCTGTGACTGCAATGTATTCTGCCTCTATAGTAGACAAAGCAACAACTTTTTGCAACTTTGAAATCTAGCTAACCACCGTTCCACCAACAATGAACACATATCCTGTGGTGCTTCTCCTACCATCCAAGTCACCTACCATATCTGAATCTATATACCCATGTAGAGAAGTGTTTGACCCTCCATAGCATAAATGCCTACTGCTGGTCCCTCTCAGATATCTGAGAATCCACTGAACTACTTTCTAGTGTTCCTTTCCTGGATTGGCCATAAATTTGCTGACAACTCCCACTGTTTGGGCAATATCAGGTCTAATACATACCATTGCATACATCAAGCTCCCAACTGCTGAAGCATATGGAACTCTACTCATGTACTCAACCTCATCATGTGATTTAGAACAATGTTCTTTGCTCAACTTGAAGTGTTCAGCCATAGGTGTGCTTATCGGTTTTGCATCCTGCACATTGAACCTCTCCAACACCTTGTTCACATAATCTTCTTGAGACAAAATCAAACTGTGATTTTTCTTGTCTCTCTTAATACTCATGCCAAGAATTTTCTTTGCTGCTCCTAAATCCTTCATGGCAAATGTGTGAGCTAATTTTACCTTATTAATATCTTGCATGTGTGAACCTGCAACAAGCATATCATCTACATACAGTAACAAGATAATATAACTACCATTATCTAATCTGTTAAAATAAACACAATGGTCAGATTGACATCTACTAAAGCCACTCTATTATAAACCTGTCAAACTTCAAATACCATTGTCTTGGAGCTTGCTTAAGACCATATAAGCTTTTCTTCAAGCTGCACACAAGTTTCTCCTTATCTTTGACCTCAAAACCTTTCGGCTGATCCATATATATTTCTTCATCTAAATCTCCATGAAGAAATGTTGTCTTAATATCAAGCTGCTCAAGATGAAAATCCTCAATAGCAACTAAAGACAATACAGTCTGAATAGAAGTCATTTTTACTACAGGAGAAAAAATTTCACCAAAATCAATACCTAGTTTCTGTGTAAATCCCTGTACTACCAACTTGGCCTTATGTCTCATTTGTCCATTGTCTCATTCCTTTAACCTGTAAACCCATTTATTTTTTAGTGCTTTCTTTTCAGCTGGCAACTCAACCAAATCCCATGTTTGATTCTCTTTCAAGGAATCAATTTCCTCGTTCATGTCATGCTCCCATTGTTTCTGGGATTCTATCTGCATTGCCTCATCAAAACATTTTGGTTCTCCACTATCAGTGAGTAACAAGTAAAATAAAGAAGGAAAATAACGAATTGGAGGTTTACTTACCCTTTCAGACCTCCTCATGGGCGTTTGAGACTCATTCACAACTTGTTGTCCGCCCAAATTCCTTTCTGTTAGTGACCGATCTCAGTCATCTCTCGGTCTACAACTGACCAACGTCGGTTCTAAATGACTGACGTCGGTTACTGTCTGACCAATGTCGGTTCCTTTCTGACCAACGTCGATTCTTGCTTGACCGACATCGATGTCTGTGTTTTTTTGTGTGTGATTATTTTTACCCACGAGCTCATTTTGGATCATAACCTCATCCAAATCAACATTGCCCTGCTCAGTATTATTCAACCTCTTGAACTGATCACTGTACATCACCTTTTCATTGAAAACTACATCACGACTTCTAATAATTTTGTTAGTTCCTAAATTCCACAACTAGAATCTAAAATTCCCAGAGCCATAACCAATGAATGTGCACCTCATAGATTTAACATCCAGCTTCTTTCTATTTTCTTTATCAATGTACACAAAAGCTTCAGAACCAAAAACTCTGAGAAATAAAAGATCTACCTTTTTACATGTCCATGCCTCTTTTGGAATTCCACCATCCAGTGCAGTAGAAGGTCCTTTGTTAATCAAGTAAACCACAATATCTACAGCTTCTGCCTAAAACTGTAAGGGCAAACTAGCATGCAACCTCATACTCCATGCACGCTCCATTATTGTTCTATTCATCCTTTCAACAACTCCATTTTGCTAAGGTGTCCTTAGAACTGTCATTTCCCTACGTATTCCACTCATAAAACAATAACTATTGAATTTATTGCTACAGTACTCACCACCATTGTTAGATCTAAAGCACTTCAATCTCAAACATGTTTCATTCTCAACCAAAGCTTTCTATTTTTTAAATGTGTCAAAAACATCATATTTATTCTTTATGCAATAAATCCATACCTTTCTTGTAGCATCATCAATGAAAGAAACATAATACCATGATCTTCCAATAGAAGCTACCTAAGCTGGTCCCCACACGTCTATGTGAACAAGCTCTTACTTGTGCTTTTTCTTTGTTAACTCAGTTTTAAGAAACCTTACTTTCTTCTATTTCCCAAAAATATAGTGCTCACAAAAATCTAGATCTATGCTTTTCAAATCTAAAAGCTTACCTTTTGACTTAAGAACATTCATTCCCTTCTCACTCATGTGGCCAAGCCTATAGTGCCACAACTTTGCATATACATTTGAAGTAGATAAAATAGAAGGAGAATGATCTAATACAAGTAGATAGATAAAGTGTACCTACTCTCTTACCTTTGGCTAATACAAGTGCACCCTTGGAAACTTTTCAAGATTCAGCTGTGAGAGTTACTGTGTAACCCTCATCACCCAACTTTCTTATAGAAATCAAATTTCACTTCAGGATGGGTACATGCATGACATCCTTCAACACCCATGTGTTGCCATTTTACAATTTCAGCTGCACTTTTTCTTTGCCAACAATTTGGCAAGGCTCATCATCCCCTAAATAAACTTTTCCAAAATCTCCATGGACATAATCATTGAAAAATTTTCTATTTGGGTTGCATGGAAAGAGGCACCAGAAGCTAAAACCCAAGATTCTACTTTATTATCCAAAAAAATATAAGAGCATCTTGTGCAACAATACCTGCAAGTTGTGCTTCTTCTTTACCTTCATGCTGATTTTTTTCTTTAACTTTCAACTAGCAATCTTTCTTTGCATGCCCTTTCTTTCCACAATTCCAGCAGATTATTCCTCTATTTCTGGATTTGGATCTGCATCTCATCTTTGACTTTGACCTTGATCTCTCTTGCTTTCCCTTTTCTCTTTGCCTTCCCCTGCTTTCAATACTTAAAGCATTACCTGATGTTTCCCCTGTGCTTTTCATGCAAATTTCTTCATTCAAGATTACACTAACAACATCATCAACTTTCAAGATATTTGAAGCAGATGCAGTATTACTAACTGTCATTACCAAACTATGCCAACTTTCAGGTAAAGAGCATGAGATTAAGAGAGCCTTAATTTCATCATCAAAAACTATTTTGACTGAATTTAACTAATTTACTATTGCATGGAAATCATTAAGATGACTAGATATCGATCCACCTTTCTGCATTTGCAAATTAAATAATTGCTTCATAAGATATACCTTATTTGAAGCTGAGGGCTTTTCATATAAATTTGTCAAAGTATCAATTAACTCTACCATTGTCTTTCCCTGTGATAAATTAGAAATCACAGAAGATGCCAAGCTCAATCTTATAGATCCAAGAGCCTTTCTATCAAGAACATTCCATTTTTCATCTTGCATATCTCTGGGCTTGCATGCAACTCCATCCAATGATAAGTATAGATCTTTCTGATACAGATAATCTTCTATCTACATCCTCCATAATTGATAATTCTTGCCATTGAATTTCTCCATTCTTAGCTTACTTTCTTCTGCCATTACTTTACTCCCACTCAATCAAAAACCCCTGAGAGTGAACCTATAATCAACAAACACTCACCCGCTCTGATGAACTTTGTTAGTGAACCAAGCTCTGATACCACTTGTTAGGATCTTACAACACAATTAATTACTTTTGTATAAGCAACTAAACATGAAATTAAACCAAAAATAATAAGTAACTAGAAATTAGAAACAACAAAGAATAGGAGATACAAGAAACAACCAATCTTGTATTAACACTCTCTTCCAGAAAGAAATACAATGAAGAAATCTCTCTTTCTTCTCACACCTCTCAGATGTATAGATCTCTTTCCCTCAAGAGTTCTCTCTCTCTCTCAATTACAACCAATTCAATCTTTGAATTGTTTACCTTTTTCTTGCTTACAAGCTTACAATGCTATGAGGATCTAACCCTATTATATAGAAGTAGGATTCATGAGCTATGCATTCTCCACCGTTAGATGCACCTCTTAATCAAAGGTTCAAATCTGTCCTACCAAAAATAAAAATGTGGACTCAAACTGAACAGTTAATCTTGTCATGCAAACAATCTGTTCTTCCTCGAAAATAGACTTCTAGAACACACAGGTGACCGACGTCAGTCCCTGTCTGTCTGCATATGACCGACGTCGGCCGATCCATAACTGACATTGGTAGCTTTTGGTTGACCCTTGACTGATGTCAACAACTGTGTCACTCTAGCAACCTCTGTATTTGCTCATCTAGTGAAGCTTTTAGCTCCACAACTCAACATACATGACAAGTGTCAAGGATGCATTCAACTGGTAGGAGATTGATGATGTGAATCAAGGATTTGAGTCAGTGTCTAGTGACCAATCAAAACATATAAAATCCCAAGTGACTATCAGGAGTTGGTAGGTGTGAATTAATGGAGAGGTTCTCATCCTTCGACATGGCCATTATCTCTAACAAATAACCACTCAATTTAGAGGTAGCATGACTCTGCCTAGATTCAAAGTTATGGGGATTTTGTCCTTATACATGTAAGATAAGTGAAGGATGGCATGGAAGTGAAAGATAAAGATTAGGTGATTAGAGAAGGTAGCTCAATCATTAAAGACGCTCCTAAACTTTTTCTTTTTAGTAGATCATGACATCACCATCCTCAAAAAGTTTTAGTCTTTTAGTGTTTTTCTAAACCAATGAGAGGGCTTGAATACTATTGGAGCTAATGGTGGTTAATTTGTTGAAGAAGGATTAGTCTTAATTAACTCAAATGTGGGTGAGAATTCACAGAGGGTGGTTAGATCTCATTTATTGAATTTTGTTTGCTTGCCTTTTCTCTTTTTCTTCTTCCTTTTTTTTTTAATCTTCATTGGCTTCTCCATAAAAAAAATATCCTCATTTGACAAAGAAAAAACCTATCAAAATTTGTAAGAAAGACCTTTTGAAATAATAAAAATCATTTTTTACCTATTTCTTGCCTGAAAATTGTGTTTAGCAAACTTGTGCATGATGGCCTTGTGAAGAACTATTTTTCCATGTCCATTGTCCTTCTTTCTTGCCTATTTTTGGGTGTTTTCAAGTTAGTTATAGGTTTGAACTTGAGCTCTTTCTGCCATTAATAGACATTTGGTGTGGATTTTGAAATTCTTTTTTGCTTTATGTATGGTTCAGTAAGCTTAGTTTATGAAACACTTATGCAAATTATCTGGTTATGAGGTTGTGTGAGAAAGAATTATCTTATTTTGAATTAGTGTTTATTTCATGCTTATATGGATCACTCTCTATTTGGTGCATCACCTCCCTTAGCTTAGATTTCCTTTTTTATGTTATCTTTCTCTCCCTTTTCCTTGGTCAACAATAGGTTTTAGTGTGTGGGAACAAGCTGAAGTGAAGCATCTGAGGAGCTAGCCTCATTTAAAGGCCTAGAGATTCAACCTCACTACAGTATACCCACAATCTGATGTTGTCCCAATTCTTGTAGCTAGGAGTGAGAGGGCCTAAGAAACTCTTCCACAAAGTGTGAAATTCTATGCTACAACAATAACGAAGTCGACCTACTTGACTATGCTAGTTCTGACTATTCTTATAATAGACTGAGTCAATTAGCTTAACTTTGTTCTATTTTATTTACCTGACTTGATCAACATGTTCAATCTATTCTATTTATTTCAATTTTTTGATCAAGGTAAATTAATCTAAATTTGATAGTAATTAAAATCACTTGATTTTTCAATTGGCTCATGTTTATGTACTTTCCAAACATTGCAACTTAGCTTTCAAAATATTGAATTTCACCTTTATTTTTCACTTTGCTTGGTTTTTCTTAGAAACTATGTACCGACAGTTTTAAAAATACTTAGTTACTATCATGAATGGATATACAATACTGTATTTATAGTCCTTGTTTACTATTGAAAAATATCATGGCATGATGGGTTTGTCCTAATACTCATCACCATAGTACATATCTAAACATAGTCTTTAGTTTTCACATACCTCATGATATTTCATAAATGCCTAGGATTTCCTTTTGTATTGAACATTAAGCATCAACCATCCATTTGATTGTGTGGTGCATCAATTAGCGGTGAGCATCAAGAAGTCACTGCCAGCTTACCCTTGAAACTAGGTTTAGTGGGCTATGAGAATGACACTTATTCCATATTTAGCACTTTGAAATATTGGGTTGACACTATCCAACAAACAAGCATATTTGAAACCCTATACTTTTAATCATAACCTTTAGTATAGATTCCTAATCTTCTTTTCAAATAATTATTGAACATCTAAATTAAAATCTTGTTGTTTATTACTTGTTACTCTATGATGTATTATAGAATTTATTAACCATTATTGATATAAGTTTTGTGCTATTTATTTCAACTAGATTAACTAGTTTTACCTAGTTTCCTATGTGCTTAGCTTTATTTCTATGTATTTTGATCCAAGGGCATCAAGCAAGAAGACATCATTGTTGTGTTATTGTTAGTAGAGGTCAAAATTGGTCAAATTAGGGATGCTAATGTGAGTGAGGGACTTTCTAAGGTCCATTTGTGTCTTTAAAGTCAATGAGGGTCAATAAGAGTGAGTTTGATAGGTGATGGGATATTTCCCTCCAAAATTGAAATTTGAAAATTTAAATATGGAACTAAGTCAAGAGTGAATATAAACACGGTCTAAGGTGGTTAGAAGAGGAATTATTGTTTCAAAAGGGCCAATAATTATTGTAAAAGGTGTTTAAAGTCATCATTTGTATAAGTCATTAAGTTAAGAAGTCATGCTTAGTGATATAACCACTAACCTCACATTGAGTTATAATGTAAGAGATTTTTGTCTTGTAACTACCATAACCAATGTTAAAGTTGGCTGAGAAAGAGAATTTTACATGAATGGTAGAATGAGAGAGTAGGATAAGGAGAGAGAGGAGATATCCAAGAAGGAGAGAAAACTAATGAAGGAAGAATGGAAAACTCCTAAAAGTGGACAAAGCCCATTCATGGGATGTTCATGTAATAGAAGATGATCCATATGATAAAGGAAGTTGTTTTTGATTGTTATTATCTCTCTTATTTTATCATATGATTATTATATATCATTAATTTCATTGGAAAAATCCATGAATACATATACAAACCTCTATGTGTACTGTTTCAGGTTTAAAGACAATAATCATAGGCTATAGTCAAAATAAAGAAAGATGGGAATGGAGTTTATGAAGGTAAGTGATGTTATTAAAGATTAGATTATGGTTCTAGTTGAAGGGAAGGTCTGCAGATAGTGTATGGATAATGAGAAGGGATAGTAGTAGGATTAAATTCAAATTAAATGGTAAAGGTAATGCACAATCCAAGCTTGTGAATGATCTCTATTTACACAACCAACCCTATTGAACTCAGTCATATTGTTAAGAAACATGAGAGTAAGTGGTTGGAAGAGTGACTATTTATGGAAATGATTGAGTCTTGATAATATTTTAAGGTAAAATAGTCTAAATATTATCCTTGTGAAATTGGAAACCTATTGTATGCAGATAGACCCTGTGACACAATCAAGAAACCCTTGTTTACATTGCTTAATATTGCTAAGAAATGAGTATGTATGCTTGGAGGAAGTGATAGATCATTGATTTGATAGAGGGTTGAAGGATAATTTGATCAAGTATGAATGTTGGTGAAGATAACTACCATTGAGTTATAACAATCAAATAAACCCTGAGAACTATTTATGTACCTTGTCTTGAGAAAGACAATCAACTTGAAAGGAGAGATGAAGTCTTTTGATATCAATAAATGAATATCATTGTTATTTTAAGGTTAGTTTGGTCTATAAAGGTATTACAAAGGTGATAAATATTTATAAGTCCCTTAAAAGAGTCTTTAAACTCTAGTGCATTCAACTCCTATTAACACATGCCTCTTTTAGAACATAGAAATTTGTACTTGGTGCATTACCAGTCTAAAAATACTAAAAAAGAACCCTAACCTATTTTGATATGTGGAGGAGGTCATAACATACTTTGATATGGTCATTGGTTGTCTTGAAATGTCTTCAAGCAAAAGAAATTGAATTTGGAAGGCTCTCGGCCTATATAGGCAATCTTGAAACTTGAAATCCAATATAGGGAGTTCTAACCAGTGAAATTTAGTGAAACTTTTTGAAAAGACATATTTTGATGTGTCAAGAAGGATTAAATAATTTTTTTATGAGTTACAAGTCCGTATAGTATGGAACTAGTACTATGGGGGTGTAATGAGGGCTAATAGGCCTAATTGAGGAGAAGCTAACAAAGGAAGTAACTCATAAATGTGGAGTTAAACCTTTAAATTTTATAAATACCTAAAAAGAGATAGACGCTGATCAAATAAACTATTAGATATCCAATAGAGTTTGTAGAGTGGTCAAACTAAGAGAAAAAGTGGAGAAAAAGGCTACTAGCCAAAGGGTGCTACAAACAGGTTGAGGTGATGAAAGTGAGTATTGGAATGGGAATGAGAGTTTAAAAGGGGTTTAAACAAGTATAAAATGATCATGAAATATCATCCATGTCATCATTACATTTTCATGAAACCTATAACATGATTGGGGTGCTTCGGTCTTGAAGAGTTTGTTTAAAATGGCTAGTGTAAGCAAAGTGAGTGAATCCTTGATGAGGAGATAAATAAAAGGAATGAAATGAGTGAAAGAGTGAGTAATGAAGTTTTGAAAGGGTTTGATGATAGATAATTATGTCCTTAATGGGTTTTGATAAACAAGATTATAGAAAAAGAGGTTACAAAGACAGAGTCAAGTAAAGAGACATAGATTGAAGACTAAACCTTGAGAACAAAGTAAAGCATATCAAGAGACCATTATCAAGATAAGAGCCAGTTGCATAATGATGAGAATTTTACAAAGTACCTCTACATCATTTGGTATCAGAGCAAGGTAATTTTTTTGACTTGGATTTTTACCCTTTAAGGAGATGTTTTAGCTCTCCTCATCCAAGTGGAACAATTGAAACACCTCTAGGCTATGGGTAGCCTAAGAGTGAGGTGAATCTCTAGATAGGGCTAGCTGTCTTGATGTACCAATTTTGGATCACTACTACCCCTATGATTGTAAAGAAAAGGGAGAGAGAAAACTAAAATTAAACTATATTAAAAGAGGTGATACACCAAAATAATTGATGACTACCAACCAACTGCATCTAACATATGATAGCAAGAGACTAACTAGGTATACACTTCTCTAATCTGAATTTTCTCACATCAATTTTTCATTATGAGGTTTTGATGAATGTTTAGGATAGGAGGACTAAAAATGAGGCCTAAAATGGCACTGTTTGAATAGACTAACTCACTCAACCTTGGCACATCAATATAAAACTTCACATGACCTATAAGAAGAAGCTTTCCAACTGCAAATAAATGAGAGAATGAGATAACAATGCTAAGGAAACAATAGTCATCACTAAGAAAGATTAATCATCCAAGTTAACACAATATGAAAAATCATATAGGAGGTAAAATTAGTAGTATTATTGATCTATGGTATGCAAATGAGCAGGGCTTTTCCATACTCAGGTGGAGCATAATTTACAAAAGTCAATATGGTTAGTTCTTATAGAACTTGAGAGAGACAAGAGAAGAAAGAAGTCCAAAGGTCACAAGGACACTTGTCATGCTGAGAGAAAGATTTACATGTGTATGGGAAGAAAGTAAGAAACTAATCATTCAAATTCAAGAAGCATAAGTGTCAATCCAAGTCATGAAACTCTTGAAATGTGGTGTAGGAGTTCTCATTTTGCACAAGGAAACTGCCTTCACCATTCACCCCTATTTTAACATCCTAAAACTGACTAGAGATAGGTATAATGATTGTAATAAGAGGTAAAGGTTGTAGACATGCTTCTCCATGCATTTTTTGTATTCTTAGTCATCTAAAATCTTCTGGAAGTGAGTCATCACTGCCTGCACTCAAAGAAAACTCCTCTTTCAGTCACCCCTCACACTTGGCTTCCAAAAAAGTATCAATTTTATATGAAAATTATACAATTTAATGGATTACACTTATCAAGACTCTCCATCACCTTAGAGGCATCAGACACACCTTAAAATTAGTTTACTTGAAGATTTTCACCCTTATCACTATCATGTTCACTATGCCAGTTCTGACTGGCTGAGATGAGAGATCTTATAGGAGGACTTAGGGTTTTTTCCAAGGCATTAATTAGACATGGGGAGTTATCTTAAGTCTCAATATTCCTTAAAAAGTTTATTTCATCTCTTGAAACCTCCTAGAATTTGCATAATGCACAAAATAGTTAAAAATAACCTATTTTGTACTCCATCCATATAATTTCGTATAGTAAAAAAAGTATGGGGAGTATCTTGAGAGAGAGTCATATACAAGGTTAAAGAAATTTCATGGTCATTATAGTTCATTTGGATATCTCATCATCTTCATTTTCTTCATCGAGTCATTTCCAAGGGTTTTGAGTCATTTCCACTCTTAAGCTTTGTTCATAAAGGTAGGATGTTGGAATTGAAAAAAAGTTCTAAAAATGTGATGTTGAAGACCCCTTATAACCTCTCCGAACTCCTTGGATCTCCATGCAAAGCTTTAGAGAAGATATGAGCACTCAAATTTACCCTATCAAACTCTCTTCTCCATTACAATAGGCTTAATGTTGTCTCTAAGCCAAAAAATGGCTTTCTCATGGTTTCCATTTCTATATGGGGGTTTTTACACACTTTAAATTACCTCAAAAACATGCCTTAATCCATTATAATTTTCTACCAAGGTTGGACGTGAAGTTGACCTTCCATTTGGCTTCTATGCCTCACCATGCTTGACATGCCTGACTACAACTCTTGTAAGTTTGTACCACTTTTTGGGTTACCTCCTTATGTGAGTTGTTTCTCATATTTTTTTGGATGTCATTCAGCTTCCCAATTCACCCTAAAACCCTCCAAACACTCCCTCTCATCTCTTCTTCTCATTTAGCAACTAGGCCTAGTGGGAGCTTGCTTGGTTGAGCTGTGTGTAGGAGAATGTTGACCATTTTGATATGTATGAGCTTGTATTAGTGTTCCCTATCACCCATTCACCTTAAATACACCTCAAAATATGTTTCTTTAGGTCTTTAAATCCTCTTATTATGTCTCTCACCCATTTTGGCTTCATTTACTTGTCTTGCCAAAACTCTAATTTTCTTGACTAGATGACATATGAGACAAAATAATAAGGTATATCCCTCCTATTCAAGGAAAAATTAAGGTTTTAAATGTTTTATTATGTCTTAATTAAACTTTTTACCAAAGGTCTAATTTAGATTCACCCATTAAGGCGCCTAACCAACTCAATTTGTCCAAAAAAATTCCAAAAAGGATTGTATTTTGTATTTTTCACTTTCACCTAAGAATGACTTCTCAATACCAAATACCATGTGATTAGGTTCCATAAAAATTTTCTCCATATTCAATTCATGCTATATAATCTTAACACTCACCAAAATCCACTCTTCTCCCTTAGATTCTTCATCTTTACCCATTGAGCAACATGAGTCTCTTAGTGCAACTGTATGAACTGTCACCCTTGGACTAGCATGAAGAGTAGATGATAAACCTAAAATTAGTCTTGGAGTATGTGAAAACACCTTATTAACATATCATTAATCATTTCCAAGTTGTTTTTAAACCTTCTTTCTCTTAGCATTTTCATCTCTTTACTTTCATCAAGACTAGGCACTCAGTTGGAGGTGCTCATAGGACCTTAGGAAGTCTATGTAAGCTTGTTTTACATTTTCAAGAGATTATGGAGACCATAATGGCCATAATTAAGGTGATATAGGTCTGTTTTATCATTTTAACTCTCCCTATACCCCTTACATGCACCATGAGATGACTTGACTGAGTTTTAACCCTTGACTATATTTTATGTCTTGGAAAGGGACCTGTAGGTGACCATGATTGTTTGGGATTGAGGATAGTGTCTAAGAGCTTACCTAGATTCCATTAAGACCATTTGGTACTTTCTTGGATCCATTTTTTCACCTTGTATAGTCTATATCATCACCCAAACACCCTATTTTGCTTACTATCTGCTTACTCAGCTATAGGTGAGCATTTTATTATGAAGTGACACCTGTAGGTGTATATGAGACTTAAAATATAGTGTTCTAACCTCATTAGATGATCCCTTAGGTCATAAATACTACTTTAAAATATTTGGAAACACTCAACCATGGTGGCATAGTCTAGATAATCAACTTGGAAAACAAGGTTGCTCAAAGACTCAAAATCCTGTAGATGTTATTAACTGAGTTTCTTGTCTAAATAGGAAACTTTGTGCCCTCAAACTTCTACCTTACATTAGTTATCTACCCTAAATATTTTGCATAGTTCTTTTCTTATATAGAGGATATAAGGTTTTGTCATTAAGATGCATCAGAAGTCTTTGAAACCTTGTTATATGATCTTGGGAAAAGGGATCAGACCTCTGCTTTCACATTTTAGGGAAAAGGTCCTTGAACACTATCATTGCTTCTTATAAAATGGTTTACATCTCCATTTTCCCATTTTACACCTCAAATAAATATTTCATGATCAAACCACATGCTAGGATTTGAAATAAGGCTTTACCATGCTCCAACCTTATGTACCAGTACCTTCATGGCTCTATGATGTCCCCTGTAGGTGAACATGAGCTGTATGCAGGCAATGAACAATGAAATGACCCCTATACCAAGGAAGCTACCTTCATAATCAATTTATATATTCATCAAAGTATCTACATGAAACATCATGATGTCTCAGAACTTGGGGCAAGTTCATACATCTCACTTTTGATGTCTTCACTTTTTTTAGGCACCTATAGGTGCACATTTCTGTCATATGGCTATGTGTGTGACTGAGGTATTAGCATATTCTCTTCTTATACCAAGTGAAGGTTATTACTTGATGTTCTTATTATGAGAATATGTTCAAAATCATGAGATTCTCATCACACCTCTATGAATCATGCTAAATAGGCTCCATACATGTGATTCCCTATGACTGCAAGTGAGAATAAGCAAGGAGTTGATTGTAAGTAGCAAGACTGAAAGTTGATAAAGGCATGGTGTGATGAAAAAATCATGGAAGGAAGGAAATATTATGTATTTGAGACATGTGAAACATCATATTCCATCTACATGAGACCTCTGTAGAGAACCAACATTCTAAAAACAAGGAAAACTTTGACTGAGACCTCGCGTAGTGACACTTTTTTAAAACGTGAGATGAATTGCTCATAAAAACACCATGAAACATGAAAAAAATAATGAATATAATTTTATAAGAGATCTAACATCCTTTGGAGTCAACATCAATAATTGGATTATATGAAACTATCCAAAATAAAGCAAAACCTAGGGTGCAAGAAATAATGAGCAAAAAACCATAGTCAACTTGTTAAAGATGATTAATAAATCATTTTTGACCAATAATTGAACTCTTATTATTTAAATTATTATATTTGAGTGTAATTTCACCCCCTAAAATCATTTGGTCTAAAACCTCCTCAACTGGTTGTACCAAGCATAAACCTACTGATCACTTCTATGTGTCTAGAAGGATGAAGGAGGAACATAATGGTTTTAGATCTAATTTGGAACTTTCAAAGAATTTAAAGCATGGAAATGAGTCTAAAGAATATGAAGAGTCATATCAAAACCTTCTCCCACATGTCACCTTCCCTCATGGGCCGTACAAGTGCCAAACTCCTCTTTTTCTATTGATTCTTGATTTTTAGTTAGATAACTTACAAGTTTTAGATGAGACTAACATTATTGATAGAGAATTTAACCTATTATATGTTTGGAAGGAAACCATTACACTTCAACACATTTAAATCCATGCCACTTGCATTTATGACCCCTAAATGGCTCAAAAAGACATAATGATTAAAATGACTAAGACTAAGGCTAATATAACATTAAATGACATCAAAAGACCTATAATACACCTTATGACATAATATTAGACCCATAAAAATATATAAATATCAATTTTTTACCTATAGGGGTCCCAATTTGACCTATAGGGTCAAATTTGGTCAACAATAATCTCTTGGTTTGATTTTGTATTTTCTTAAAGCTTGTTGATTTGAGATAGGTAAGATATGCTATGAGGTATGCATGAGATAACATTGCAAGGTATTATGGGAGAAGAGTATGTTTTCGGTGTGGCCTATTAATATTAGTGTTGAGAAATTACAAAAGTGATAAAGAGAGAAACAACATCCTCAAAGTCCAATGAGGAGGACTTGAAGCTAGTCAAGAGAGGACTAGTGAAGGTGAAGTAGAAAGAGAGCATTGAAGCTCAAGTGGGAAAGATAAGAGGAAAGACTACAAGAGAAAGTCAATAAAGATAAGATAAACCCTAAGTAAAGGACTAAAAGAAGAGAAAATATCCTATATTGAAGAAGATAAATCCTATTTATGCTTTCGATTAGGGATACATTAGATAATCAGGAACACGACCAATATGTGGATTTGCTAGACACAGTTAGGGGATCTCTTGCCACAATAAGATCACTAGGGAGGGTTTCAAATCCTCAAGTCAAGTAAAACCATGAAATAACCCTAAGTCCTATGTTTTCATATTCACTATACTAATAATAAATAAAGTAAAAGTCTAATATAGTGCTCACCAAAGCTTGTGGCACAAAGTGGGGGTAATAAACAATAAAAGTAAACATGCATAGGAGATATATACTCACATCAATGTATATATAATCCTAATACATGGAAGATAAGTACAAATGCATATCTATTTACTCTTACAAAGGAAGAAAAAAGTTAGGAATGCTTACCTTTTAAGATGAACCCATCAAGCCTCAATATCTCCCTTGTCCAAGGTGTTTCATAAGAGATTGTTGTGGTATGTAAGGATGACAAGGATAAATCAGCTCTAGGCTACACAACTTATCAATGCATCCAAAAGACTTCTCCACAAAACAAGATCTGTATCTCTAAAAAAAGTATGAAACCCTAAGCTTTCTCCTCAAGTAGAATGGTGGATAAGTAGATGCAAAATAGTTATTACTTGTTCTTCTCTTCTTCAAATAATGGATAAATGATCTTGTATATATAGGTGGATTTAACTCTAATCCCTTCTAAAAGTTTTGGTCGATAGGGTCGACCTATTTGACCTAGTATTGTTATTGACAAAAATTGACTAGGTCATATGCTAAGTCAGCTCTTGACCTAAATGATTTTCACCAATAAGAGTACAAGGTTGACCCAGTTGACCTAGTCATGTAAATTGTTGAAATGGGTTTCAAGTTAGGAAAAGGGGTACAAAAGGTGGTAAAAGACTTGATGAGTGTGTAAAAGAGAAGAACAAGCTTAGGGGAATGGTTTTCAAGAGACAAGTGTGTAGATAACAAGTGGTAAAAGGGAAAACAATCCTACGAAGCACCAATGGTCTGCCCACCCCTTTCTCAATGCACCATTTAAGGCATGCACTCAAAGAGATTGAGACTCAATGGGTTATTGCAATATAAAGAGAATCATTAATTGATAAAATTTTGAAAATATTATGTGTATACATATGCCCCACTTAAAGCTCATCACGTGTCATATAAGTGTAACAGGGGATGATGCTTTAGGAATAGAACATGAGACACATAACACTGATGTTAAATAAAGTGCAGTAAGGAACAAATAAGATAAATGAAAGGATAAAATTAAAAAACACATACCTTAGTGTTGTAGATAAAGAAGGATATGCGAGAGATTTGAAGGCATCCAATGTGAGGAACATTAGGCAAACCTATAGAGATTAGTGAAAAAAAGATTGAAAAATCAAAATTTGTGTAATATAGGCATATAATTGTGGAAAAGATTCTCTATGATGTCATGATTCTAAATTTTTTTATAGTTTAAAAAATGAGTGAGTAAAATCAAAGATATGATCAAAATAAGGAATCTAACAATAAATATTTGAAGGGTAAATAATTTTGAATAGTAACTTTAAATACGGTGAAAAAGAATTCATTTGTTATTATTTGACTATTTTGAGAGAAAAATAGAGCTCTAAGAGACTTAACAAAAGCCAAAATATCTAAGATGGTGAGGAGACAAAAACTTAGATGAGAGGTATGCCTAGCAACCATAATGAGTGTAGCATAGGTAGGCAACTGAGAATTTCAAATTTGTTTTGAATATTTTATTTAAAATTAAGTGTTTTATAGAAATTTTTAAATTAGACCAATTCTAGAAATTGGAATGAACCCTATGAAGTTGATAAGGGAACTAGAGGTCAAACAGGGAAATGGGTTCAAAGGAACCAGAGTAATAAATGCCAAAGGCCTTTATTAAAAGTGGGTCAAAGAGTCAGTAGTTTGAATGAACTAGGTTGACCCAGTCAACCTAGTAGGTTGAAAATCAAGTTTTGATAGGGTTACCTCAGGTGCTAAGATAGAGATACAATCAAGTGACATGGGTCGTACCCCATGTGCAAGTGTTATAGATGGTCACACAAGGAGAGATCATGTGATAGTTGTATGCACACATTGTGACAGTTTAGCCAAGTTAGGAGATGGTGGCACTAGAGTTATAATGAGTACAAATCATGGTCCACTACACTTGGTGGGTAGAGCTGCATCTACTGGAATGCTTACTAGGATAGTTTAGACTCCCTCACCTGACAACTCCTATAGTGGTGCACACTTTTTGGGCTCAACATGTGAGAGAGCTGAGGGGAGAGGAGGAGGAGCACCAATCATGAGAATGGAGATCAAATTGTGATGTGATAGACTATGGACATGTTGAACACAATGGCCAATAGCTAGAGAGAGCATGGATGTGGATGCAAGAGTGCTACAGGGACCATAGCCAACACCACAATAGGAGCAGTGACCACCTCCATCTCACTATCGATGGAGATGCCAATGATGAGAGAGAGCATAGAGGGTGGTCATCTAGGATGACCCATCATTTGGCCTAGGATAGAACTAGTCTTTAGAGGTACCACTGAGGTGAGACTTGAGATGGGCATGGGTGGTGACCCTAGGGTTTACTTTGATTATGAGGTATCCCACAAATGAGGTACTTAGGGGATGAGTCAATGGAGAGATCGTGCTTGGTGGATGAGCAGATAGGGAGATGGTGCTTGGTGAGACCAAGATAGGTAATGAATGGTTGTAATTTTAAATATTTGACATAAAATACTAATTGTATAGATAGATTGGTAGATTTAGAGATAGATATATTTTAAGATATATCAATGATCTAAAATCTATTTGGTTTGAATTTTGCAAATCTTGTAGACAAGGAGGAGGCCAGATGGGGATCCTTGGTGAGGGGAGTACTCCATGATATTATGGATGGGGTGCTAATGCCATATGACCCTACCACATTAGATGATCCTGTGGTGATATCTACCCCAACTCAGGTGAGCTAATTTAGACTAGCAAGGGAGGCTATGAGGTGACCACATGCATGCAAAGATGGGCTACAAGTACCAACAGGGGTGGGAGTGGGAGATGGAATATAGCCAAGGTCATCCCAAGATCTGAATAAAAAGATTGCAAGTTGATATAGAAACTTATTTCATCAGTGACCTCCATTTAATTCATAGAGAAGGAAATGAAAGCATTTGATAATTGTATGAATTGATTCTAATAGGCATACCACCACTTTATTTTCTTAGAATGTTCAATCACAAATTGATCATAATGGGCACATCTCCTTATTCTATAAGACCTGCTTAAGAGTACATAGATCTAATTTAATTCCTTAGATCATTTTTTAAAGCATTATAATATTGTATTTATTATAGTGGAGGATGATCGTGTACCCATCACAAGTTCTTGAAGAGAACTACATATGACCTTGATCCTAAGGTGTGGATATGCAAACTACCATGTTGAGGTGATAAATCATGTCTAGGTCATTAGGTTATTTTAGGGTTTTGTTTTATCCTATCCTTGAGTGAGTTAAAAAAACTCTTTTTTGAGGATCTCTAGTTTGGGATTTAATCAAATGAGATTTTATATAACTTATTGAATGAAACTCTTGACTGTATAATTGATTATTTTCATAGTAATGGTTGTGAAATTTTGTGTTAACCATAGTATAATTAACTTATTTTTAGTTTTATGTTCAATTTGGACCTTATGCCAAGGGTTTCCTAGTCGCATATTCTATTTAAGGCTAGTGGAGTTTTCTAGGTTAACTAGGCAAGTAGGTCAGCTTAGTTGCATAACGGCCATGTGACTGCTTGTGTATTGCTACTCATGTCATTAAAACATGGAAATTCATCATAACAATTTTTGGGCATCGTGCCTAAAATATGATAAGTCAATGGGAATTATTGGTTGTATATTTGGTGAGTTTTTCTTTCTTTAAACGAAAAAGGTTGGTGTGTATTTCAACCATGCAAAATTTTGGACATGACATTTAGGTATTAGATCCTAGTTTCATCACTACGAACTCTAGGTAAATTAGTAAGTTTGGTTTAGTTATATCTACAATAGATATAAAACATGTTTTGTACCTTCATATTGGTCTGTGATAGTTAAATTTTTTCAAGAGACCTTGTCTATAATGAGACACTATTTATGAGGACATGAATTTTTTTCTTCAACAATTGTGATCCATGTTGGTTGGATATTTAAAAACATGTGCCATTTTTATGAGACACTAAGACATTTTAGTAAGATACCTATTTGACATTATTATTTTTAGATATAGTTTAGATCCTTAAACAATTTATGATTACAATGGTGGCATGATTTATACATTTTTGGAATGGAAGGTTAACTATTTACATCCTATTATGTCAGTGATCCAACTTTATTATGTTGTTATGAATTTGTGTTATCCCCACTCATTATTTTGAAACCCTATGGTTTGATGTTGTTAAATTATTCTCATACTTATTTTTGACCCTAGTGGAAATGTATGTATGTATACATGCATGAGTGATCCTTGTTGACCCCTGCATGGTCATATAATTGTACAACACCTCTATAATAAGCCCATTGTCTCTATATCATTGTATGTTGTGTAAAATATAAATTTGTCTATTTACTTATTTATACCTATGTTAATGTGATCATACCAGTGTTATGTTTTTTGTGTATTCTATCTATGTGAACTGCTAAGTTGTGTATTTTTATTTTGTTAGTAAAATGTCATGTAGTGTAACGGTACATCATTTTTCTATATTTGAGCATGACACAAGTATGAGGTTTAGGGAGGTGTAGATCCCTATTTGTGCTGGTCTGATTGAGTTATAGGTTATGAAGTAGAGCTTCTCATAAGCTAAAAACCCATTTTTACCCATTTGTGCGAAGCGAGCCTTGATTCTTTTGGGAGAGCCCCATAGTATTCATGCATAATGGGCACTTTACGAACATAGTGTCCCTCCACTCACCCTTAGTAGTTTCTGAAAGACAACCTTTGTGAGTACTAATATATGTTGATCCTTACGGATTTGATGATACTTATATCTTATTTATTTTTGATGGTTACTTATGTCATTTTCCCCTTGAGTGGCTTCCATAGATCATGTAATCCATGTGATGTGAAATAATTTCAATATTGTTTGATTGGAACTTATTTTGATTTGATTGAAAAATTAAGATGTTTTGCAACCAACACCTTTTTATTATCTGTAAATTAAAAAAATTGTTCAACCGATCTCTTAGTTTCTTTTATTTGAATTATAAATTTATTTTCTAGTTTTAACACTCTTGTTAGGCCATTTAATCTTAAATTTTTTTAGTTATTTTTTATCAATTGGTTTTGAATTATGTGTTGATTATAAATGCTAGTTTATTATATGTAAATTAAGTTTAAAAAATGTCACCTTGTGTGTCATATGAGGGAGAAAATTGTAATTTGTCAAACAAGTTATAGGGTCACAATGGGAACCTATATGATTAGGTTCATGAATACATCCTTCACCAAATGTGGTGTTTTGTTTTATGTATTTATTTGTGGTTGGTGAAACCATATTTTTTTATGGCCTTTTACATGGTATTTTGCCATAGTCAACTATGTGTATGCTCTCTCATGGCCAAGAGACTTTAGAACAAGAGGGGGGCATACCCACATTATTTTTATCCTTCGACGAGCC
Organism: Torreya grandis; assembly: GCA_037957365.1. Classification (NCBI taxonomy): domain Eukaryota; kingdom Viridiplantae; phylum Streptophyta; class Pinopsida; order Cupressales; family Taxaceae; genus Torreya; species Torreya grandis. The sequence goes on from JARHVA010000188.1 coordinate 5,898,535, forward strand.
TTTTATGTTGGGATTGCGTTTATGGTTTCTCATTATGGTTTTTTAAATAGTGCTCAATGTGGTCTTGCCATAGAATGACACTTATCTCAACACAATGTACTTTCACCATGGATTGGTGTTTGCTCTTTTTCTTAGCATGATTTACATCAGAGTGGAATTTGTACTCACATGCTCATATCTATGGTTATTTGGGTTTTAGTTGTTCTTTGGTGGAACTTGGGTATCATTTTATTCTAGGAAGATATACTAGAGGAAATGACATCATATGGTTGATGTATTTTACCTCATTTTGGCTATCATGTCTTGTTGTTCATTTTATCAAAGGTTATCCTAGGGAGATGTGCTTGCCTTATATTTTGAAATATAGTTCATACATTTATGATGATGCTTCTTTAATATGGGGAGAATGTAACACCCCTACCTTAGCATGGTAGTCCACTCATCAATTTTTTTTTCTATCCTTATAGTGGATACGTTGCCAACTTCATTTTACTTGTGTTTTATACATAATAATCTATTTATCCATCATGAATCAGGTATTTTAATATGTCTTATTGGTTAGTAATCTAACCAATAGTGATTTTATCATTTAGTGAATTTGAAACTAAGATATTGTTGTAACTATATTGATTTGCTTGTTCACAAGTTGTTGGTTTTGGTGATTGACTCTACATTTCGTAAATGTGTTGGTGACAATTATCCATTCAACCTTGACTTTAAAACTATAATTTAACTCATAGTAAGAGGAAGGAAATATTATAGTATATATTTAGTATCATCTTGAATTTTTTGATGGTTTACCTTTAAACCTTATCTTTCTTCTTACAAAAAATTTAATTTAAGCCTTAATCAACCTTTTAATTTTGGCCAATGGTTGTGTTAGTCAACATTTCACTTCTAACATTATTTAAAACTTAATTAAAATAAAATAATTATTTATTAAGAGAGAGGTTTGGAAAAAATATATTGAAAACTATCTTTCAACCCTCTATAAGTTATTGATAGATTAATAAATCTGAAATGTTGAACTTATTACCACTTAAAAGCAAAAGGAGTTTTCAAAAAATCAAAACTCTATCAGAAAATTTAAATCCTTTCACCTATAATAATTAGATTCTCTCGATCATATGGAAGGAGAAAGTAAAATATTTGAGTTAATGTGGGTGTATGGAAGTTTAGAGCAAATAGGACTATCACACATTAACTATTTTCACCCATAAACATTATGTTTATCCCTAGTAATCCACCATGAAAGGAAAGGTAATAAAATTAACTTAAGATGGTAGTTTGAGTTTGTCTTATATAGGAAACATTCTTCTTGGAATAAGGGAAGGGGATGGTATAAAATTGGAGGAGTTAGAACACTTTTGTAGATGACAAAAAATGTGTTGAGAACCAACAAGAAGAATAAAGGACAACATTATGGGAGGTAGGACACATTTATTAGTAAGAAGAGAAGAGGAATGCCATTTTTTAGAGGGATGGGGAAAAATTAAAAGAAGGATGTTCCATCTTGATCAACAAGCTATAAATTTTGTGTAAGTTCATTCCAAACTACAATTGTTTTAATTTAATCCTAGTTTAACTACATTCCATTTGATATGGATACATTTTATTCATTGATTGGATGAGTAGTTTTATGTTTATTTATATAATAAAATGCTTGGTCTTTTGGTGTTGCACTACACCAATTTGAGATCTACACTCTATTGCTTGGACTATGTGCAATTTGAGTGTAGACAATTTTCTTGTTCTTTTATTAAATACATTACCACACCTTATCCTATTATGACTGCATACCATTTCCCCTAGCTATGCTCCACCGATTAGAATACACATTAATTGATTGTCTAGATATACATTATTTACTCTAACTGTGTCCTAGGCTTGTCTAGTTGCGTATCATGTTGTAGACTATACTCTCACACCATAGATTGTAATTTAATGTTGATTATTTAAAATTTAGTCTTATGCTATTTGAGTTATGTCCCATTTCCTACCTTTTGTATATCATTAGAACATGACTTAATATTTTAAAGCCAATAAGAACATTAAATACCTATTAATAATGCTTTAGTTTTAAATTCAAGGAATTGATTGACAAGCATTGGGACTCCACATAGTTATCGTTGAAAACACCATAGAGATATTCAACCATGTGAAACATTCACTATGAGACATTAACAAAAAAAAGAGTTAGTTGTTTAAAATGGTTATGTACAAGTATTATTTTAACTATTATTTGTCTAGTGAACAAAAAATGTTATAAATAGTTTGTGTAAATTATTTTATGAAGTATTTAAAAAGCATATGCTCAAATCACTTTGGGGTGGCCAAATACAAAGGAAATTAAATTTTTTTTAGCATGATTAGGGTGGAGCATTGCTCCCATAGATCTCAATTGAACTATAATAGCTCATGGGATATAAAAAAATAATTTAGATATTTCAAGATAAGCTCTTTAAAGCTTAAAAGAGGACATAGAGTTTGCATGGAGATCTAAATAAAGTCTAGAATAGATTAAGGAATGTGGAGGTTTGGGAATAAGATAGAGAGGCCCGAGGGTTATCTTAAGCATTAAGATGCATTGAAAATGATTGTGTAACTTGCATTCTAGTGTTATTATTTTGAGTTGTATGGCTAATAATGGTAGTTAAACTTTGAAAAGCTTAAAGAAAGTAGTTCTAATCTATAGAGTATGTATTACAAATTTATGTTTGCATCATGAATGAGAGTATTGTAAAAAATCTTAATGGGGATTGTTTGTCTTATTAAGTATTATTTAATGAGGATTAGTGTGATATAAGTGTTGTATGATATTTTTCATTTTTATGGGTTTATTTCTATTTAGATATCAAAGCATTGTGTTGATATTAGACTTTGAGTATTCACTACAATGTTAAGGTAGTGTTTTATTAGACTCCATGTCCTTGGTACCTTTAATTTTAGTGTTAGCTGGTATGTAATAATTTATGGATTTAGTTATTTATGTTAAACCTTTGTGAGATGATGTAAAACAAGGTTACATGAAGACCTTATCATATTGGATGATATGGAATTACATTTTTTAATCATAATTCTACCTCTCTTAACAAAACCTTAGGTGGTGTGCTCAATTGATTATGTAGATAGTTAGAAATAAACTATTATAGACATGATGCAAAGTGATTATTTACCTTAGGGAAATAATAGTCATGTCATTTAAAAATTTGAAATCTTATTGTATGGTTTCCTTTGTTATTATTAAACCATTTACCTATGCGTATTATTCACCAACCCCATCTATAATAATGGATAGTTACTTCTAGACACATGACATCCTACATAATATCAATGTTTTATGGGCCATCTGCATATGGTTATTTCATTGAAATGAATTGATAACTACAATTATCATCTCAAGTATCTTTCCATCCTTTTAGTTATCCTTAAATGATCCACATATATTATTGCTTTTATACAACAATTTATTTGTATATTGATCACATTTTAGATGTGATTTTATTTCCTTATGAAAGTTGACATTTGATGATTCGATTAGTTTATGATTGTTTAGAGATACCTTGAAAATCCAACTATAGCAGTTTCATATGACAACTATAAACAAAATTAAATCATTTATTATTGATAACAATGTACATTAAAATCATTATAATATATATATATATATATATATATATATATATATAAGGTTAAAATTTATAATGAGTATTGAGTGGTAAGATCTAAATATATTTATCTCATATTTATAAGAACTACATATGTATGCTTATTATGAAAGTAACTTAATTTTTAAATTGTTTGTTATGAGAGAACAATGCATGTGGGTTTGAATGCATGGGTATCATGCTGATTTTATATGCTCTAGATCTAATGACCCTTCACTTTTCAAAGAATATTATAAATACTTAGATTCTTAGTTAACTAAAAACACTTGTAACTCAATAGAGTGATTCATGGAAGACCTAGTAGGTTAAGTGTTAATACTATGACGGGTATTGTTTAGTTAAGATGTTGAGACCACAATGTCTATAATTATAAAGCTTCATAGTTTATTTATGTTAAATCCTAGGTGAATTTTTTTAAAGATGATATTCTAATAACACTTACTAATGGAGGCAATTGCTTAGTTTCATTCTATGTTGGTTATAAATCTATGTATGTAAGTATAACATTGGTTTGACCTCTTTAAATAAAATATTTTTGGACTTTTAAAATCTATATGATTTACTATTTTGAGGTTGAGGGTTTATATAGCTTCAACTATGCATTGAGTTTTATTTTTACAAGAACAAAAAAAAAATTGTTATATAAATCCATCAACATACGGTCTTAGCCACAAGTATGGCAATGTATAAGGACATGAGAATGATGTTAGTCATCACTAGTCCTAGTAAATATCAATTTTGATGAAATTTTTACTATTGTAAACATTATTTAGACTTCACTTTCAGTTAAATAAACGTGGGTTTTCTTTGGTTTTTTCATGTGCACTCTTGTGTGATAGTACCCTTGGGAAGGTGTTTACACCTTAGAAAGTGTTTTTGATGAGGGATTTACTTTAAGTGTGTGGTTTACCTTACTTATTAGATTCCATAGTTTTTAAAAGATATTTTAAGTATGTTATTCCTTCCCTTGTTGGTGATGATGTATCATAGAGGAGACTCATCACAATTTCTTATAGAAAACTACATCTAACCTTGATTCTAAGGAGTGGATATATAGGTTTCCATGTTGAGGTGGGGAATCAGGTCTAGGTCACTAGGATAATTTAGGGTTGTGTTATAACCTATCCTCCAGTGTGTTTAAAAAACTCCTTTCCGAGGATATCTAATTTGGGATTTAAGCAAATAATATTTTATACAAATTATTGAGAATGACTCTTTACCTTATAATTAAATTTTTACAAAGTAATGGTTGTTAACCTTTATGTTGAACAAAGTAGAGTTATCTTATTTTTTAGTTTTATGTTCAGTCTAGAATTTGGGCCAAGGGTTTCCTGGCTGCATATTCTATTTAAGGCTAGTGGAGGTTTATAGGTTTATTAGGCAAGTAGGCCAGATTAGTTGTGTAGCAGCCATGCAACCATTTGCTCATTTCTATTCTTGTCATTCAGACATGTGGGTTCATCATAATTATTTATGCTTATCTGTCTAAAATATGACTAGTTAATGGGAATTATAGGTTGCATAATTGGTGTATTTTTCTTTCTTTAATAAAAAAATAAAATTTCGTGTGTTTTTATGTATTTCAATCATGTGAAATTTTGGGCATGACAATGGGTGAAATTATTATCAAAGGAGATCAACTATAAAAAATAGTAATTACACTAATAAATCATAAAGAAATAGGGGATATAAGTGGATATTCCATCACATAAGCAATCCTTGTAGCATTATATGAAGATGATGGTGATATTGGATTAAATCCCTAAGATAATTTCATTTTGAGATTGGGGTTTATCCTTAGAAGTTTATCAAGATGTAATTGAGTAGTAGACTAGGCATCAAGTCCTTATTCTACTCTTTATTGTGATTATGCTCTCTGGACTTGTGGTCTTAATTGACTTGTAACTTCCAAATTTTCTATCACTTCTTCATCATTTTGAGGATTAAAATAAAACTTATCATCATCATGATAAATATGATTTTATATCATATTAATCCTTACCCTTAACTCATTACCTAAGATCATGATCATCAATATTAAATGATGTCATATGTGTAGATAGAGCTGGAATTGAAGGCCAATTCTTATAATTATTTTTGCCTATTATGAAATGTATGTTAGGGTATGGGTTTTGTTTCCTTATTTTGAAATGACCTCCCACTCCTTAAATAAATTGATAGGATATCTCTTATTTTTAAAATATGTCTGGTATATAATAAGGTAATTTTAAGGGAGTCACAAGAATTCCCTTGATTATTATTATAATGAAATCACAGTAGTACTAGTATACGCTATTTTTTAAGAAACATGTGATTTATTCAGATAGTCTAGACATTCTTTTCTTGTTTATAGCCATATAAAGTGGTGGATAGAAAAATTGAATTTTTCCCTAATATGTGGTAGATAATTATGATTAGGGTTAGAGAAGAGGGTGACCATCTAAGAAAATGTGGGTGTGAAAAGATTACAATTACACAACATGCATCCACTAAGTAAGAAATCATGTAAAAACTATGAACTTTTCTTGTTTTCAGTACTTGTTTTTTTAAATTTTAAGAGATAATTACTCTGAGTTCTAGTCTTTTCCTATCATCAATGATCATAACTAATAAATAGACCCATATTTTTTCACATCTACAATATCATGTGCCACATATAAACTGTTCATGAGGAGCATTTTAACCTTGACTCTTGGTTTGGATAATTAAATGGGATAAGAATATATATATCTAATTTATTAACCCAATGTTATAGTTTTATGTCCAATATTGAGGTCATGTATGTACGTTTTTGGGCTAGTGCTTGATTGTATGGGATTTTAGGATATGCAAAATTTTATTAGTTATCAAAGGCTACCCCAACTATGAAATATATCATGTTTATAGTGGGGTAATATATTATGTCATCTCAATATTCATACCTTGTGAAATGAAAATATGAAATATCAATGTATAGGTCTGATCAGGTTTTTCCACTACTTTTTGTAGTCATACATTTTTTATGGAGACCATGTCCTTGTGATTTTTTTCTCATTTTGTGAAACCTAATCATCATCTACTATCCTATACGAGATGTCATCATAAATAAGGGTTGAAAATCTAAGCCAACAAGGGAATGACTAAAGTACTTCAATGAGATTATAAAAAATCTAGAATATAACAAACAAGTCTAAACCACACACTCAAATCAAATCCCTCATCAAAAATACTTTATATGGTGTAAACACCTTCCCAAGGATACTATCACACAAGAGCACACATGAAATTGATAAAGAAAACCCACGTTTATTTAATTAAACGTGAAGTCTAAAAAAAAATGTACAACAATATAAATCACATCGATATGTGCATTTACTAAGACTAGTGATGATTAACATCATTCCCATGTCTTTATACATTACCATACCTATGGATATAACCGCATATTGATGGATTTATATAACTAAAGATAAATGTTATTTTTTATATTGGGGTAAGTGCACAAAGTTGGGAGACAAAAAGGTGCCTACCCGTGGACATGATTTTCCTAAAATTTCATAAATCTGAACTTCTATAGATAATTTGAGATATCTACACTCCAAATTTGAAGAGGGTGTAAGAACATGAAATGTATCATTTCAAGTCTAGTTTCCAAAACATTATTTTTTAAAAAAATGGTTAAGTATAACTAGGTCAAACATCTAAAATTTGAAGAGGAACTACTATTTTTTAAGAAAATAGAGTAGATAGATGGCCACATGGTGCTCTATTTTTTTAGCATCATTTAATATTGTTTGAAACACTTTGGTGAAAATTTAGATAAGATCTTCTAGTTTGCGATCTATATTTTTTATATTTTTTCAATGAATAATTTTTTTTAATGATTTTTTCAAGTAAATAGATCCTAAAAACTAACAAAAAAATGGATAGTCACTCGTGTGATGCACCTAGCTACCTCAAAAAATTGAAAATCAATTTTTTATTTTTTTAATATATGTAGAATTAGGCCTAGTTTGTGACCATATAACTTGTTTTTTACTTGGATCAAAGAAAGACAAATTACATGAACATTTATAAGATGTATGTTTGTGGTATGTAGTGGCCTAAAAAAGGTATAGTTATAAATCAACATAGTTTGAAACCTTAAATTAGTCCAAAAATTATAAAAATCATATTTTTGGAAAGAGGAGAGTGTGCTCTTTATAAGGGTATTAAGTTTTTGAATTTTACCATCAAAATTCATAGTGTGTTTGGTGATCAAAGTTCAATTTTATTATTTTTTATCAATACTCTCAGACTCAACTATATATATTGATAGGTCCAAGCCTTTGGCTCATAAATCCAAGCCATTTTCATGCCAAAAGGCTTGGTGTTTGAATTAAAATTCAAATAACACGACCATGTTAAAAACGTGATCGTGTTATTAACCATGTTAGTAACATGATCACGTTAGTTAGTAATGCTAACATCCAAAAACCCAAATTTGATCTTGAGCTCAAATTTTATATATGTTCTTATGTGTTCTTGAGATTTGTAATATTAGTGTTATTTCATGTGATATATGAAAGGTCCCTAACCTTCGATAGTGAATTAAGGTGTCATGGTATCACATTAGACTTCAAAAAATTTATGGGCATTTTAATACGTTGACTTGACTACTTATAATTAATTGGTTTTAAGGTAAAACTCATTATACATTTGATGATATAATTTATTTTATCATGAAATGTCATAAAATTCATTTTTTAAACCTATGGCCAAAACTTAAACTTTGGAGTACCAATCTAGTTATGCATTTGAAGTAAATCCAGGCTATTTTGAGCCCCTTCAACCTAATTGCATGACTATAAAATATGATTTGGGGGTTGATCAACTCCAATTTCATTAGCTTGATTGAAGCAAAGAAACATTATTTATTTATATGCACGTCATACATGTATAAAATGTGGTTTTGAGCTCAATAAACTTGAAGTCGTCAGCTAATGAATGAAAATGTTGATTAGTTCAATTATGGAGGTAATTAGGGTCAAAATGAGCCAAATGAACCTATTTTAAATCGTATATGATGTGATTTGGAGTGAAATTAACCCTAATTTTATGTCATATATAATTAACCGAAGAGTTGATTCATTTAATTGAGGAGGCATTTGAGGCTAATTTGAACCCCTTCAAGAGCAAGATATGATTTGGGAAAAAATTAAGTTCTATTCTATCATAAATTGATCCAATTATTCAATTTGTGTAATTAGGGTGTGATTTAGGCAAAATTGAGCCCCTAAACCAAAACTATGGCTCAATCGATTGTATAATGTATGTAACATATATGGCTTAACTGACCCTAATTTTATCAGAAATGTAAACATGAAGGTAATTATCAAAAATAGGTGAACAAACAACTCAAATTTTATTCAATTACCTTAGTGATTGGACCCTATATATGATATCTTAAACCCTAAGGCACTGTACCATTTAACTTAAACCCTAAACCATGTACCATTTACTTTAAACCCTAAGCCATAATCCCTAAACCCCAAACCCTTTAAATTGTAGACTCTAAACCCTATACCAATAAATTTAGCCCTAATTAACATCCTTTATATAGTAAGAATTAGGTTCAAAAGGATTAAATTGGTAAAAATTGCATCACTCATTACCATAACTAACTTAATTGGCTCAATCTGTGATTATATGGGAGCTAATTAAGCCCAAAATCACATTTTTTACTCATAAATCTAGGTTCAAGGAGCTCAAATTTTCCTTGATCACCTTCATGACTATACCTTATATACCCTAAAACCTATACCTAATCTCTACTCCCTAAAGTTTATAATCCCTAAACTCTAAACCATAAATATAAACTCTTTAAATCCTAAACCAATCATTTTATCCCAAATTAACATCATTTAGACTAAGAATTAAATTCACAGGGCTCAATTTGGCCTAAATCACATGACTGATTGCCCCATTTGACTAATTCACTCAATTTTCATGATGACATGGGGTATAATGACAACCCAAAAACACATTCTATAGTCATAAATTGGTTCAAGTGATTCAAATTATCCTCAATTATCTTTGTAATTGACCTTGTGTACCTTAAACCATATATACATTAAAACCTAATCCCTAAACCTTAAACCCCAAACACTATATCCTAAATTTTAAACCATAAACTTTCCCTATTTACCAATCAATTTATTCCCAATTAACATCCTTTGTATTAAGAATTAGGTTTACATGGCATATAGCTATTATACCTTATATACACCCTTAAACATAAACCCTATACCTTAATCTCTAATCTCTAAACCCTAAAACATAAATTGTAAGCCTTATGCCTTGATTCCCTATCCCTAATCCCTAAACCCTATGCATTAATGCCTTAATCCCTAATCCCTAATCTATACTAATTATGACATGATCACATTATTAAATAAGGTGACTATATTATTAAAAAATAAATTCACGTTATTCTTAATATAGACAAAACTCACTTCTCAACATTTATGTTTAACCCAAACCAACTATTAAGAATAATGCGATCGTATTATATAACACGATCACATTATTATTAATATAGACAAAGCTTGATTTTAAATGTCTATTTTTAACCCAAATCATGAATTATGTCTCCATAAACATTTCCTATGGGACTTGTGGGACCTGTGTAATTTTGACCCCACCTTTGAAAAGTTGTAAATTATCCTTGATGGGTGACAGATCATGTTCAAGTAAGAAGAAGATGTTTAAGAACAAAACACCATATGAATTAGAAGATTTAAGAGATAAACACAAGATATGAATGCAAAAACTTCATGGTAGATAAGGTACAAACCCTAATCTTGATGAGCCAAATGCCATTGATAATGAGCCAATTGATAATAATGAATTAAACAATGATGAAATTGACCATAATGAATTAAATAATAATGAAATTGACCATAATGAAATGAATAATAATGAAATTGACAATGATGAATTAGATAATGTTGGAAGTTTACATTCAAAGTTTCAAGTTTTTGATTTTGTTGATGATGTGTCTATGTATGATGCTTCACTCCCCATGAATGAATAAAATTTGATGAAAACAAATAATGATGAAATTAACAATCAATAAAATTTTATGGAAACATATAATGAATAAATAAATAATAAAAAAAATATCATCCCACCTCTAAACAATGAAAGTAATAACAATTTTGAAATACCCTCTTAACAAATTCCACCATTAACAACACCTCCAAGAATTATGCGTAGAAAAGACAAGTAATCAATTGAACTCGATGAAAATATTTTAAAACCAATGCATAACAAAATGTCTTATCACTATTTAAGAAGACTGGCTCAACAAATTTGGGATAATTTCTTTCATAGTTTAGATTATGATAGTCAAAGATGTCAATTATTTGTTTAATTGATAAAATTGATTAAGATGAGACCCATAATGTACACATTAGGACTAAGAACATCTAACATAGATGATGAAAATAATGAAATTATTGAAAATCTACATGATGCATATTGTATTGTAGGTCCAAAATCATGCAACCAAGATTGTAATGTTGCTCAACACATACTTATCATTTATGCAGTAAGTGGTCAAATAGGAAAAAAAATGAATGCTTTCAAAAATAAGCTGAACACTTAATATAAATAGAAAAACATTCATAAAAGAAATTAAAATATGTGAAAGACTTAATGAACCTAATACCAATGAGCTCTGGGCATTCTTTGATAGACTTCCATGAACTATGACTGATCACATTGTTCATAGAACATGCAAGGTTATTTTTAGAAGTTATATGAATAATTGAGTCAGAGGAACATTACTTTTAATCACATTAGATTTGGTTAGACAACTACACATCACAATTAAAAAATGCACAGATATTTTATTGGTCGAGTAGAATGTACATTACCACTAGTGTAGAACACATTTAGAGTTTCACCGAGGATGGACATGGAAAAGGGGAGCATGACGGTGCTAGAACATGTGTAAAAAGAGATATTACAAGGGAGGGGTTGAAATTTGAAGAGGGTGTTGATTTGATAGTTACGAAAATTGTGGTTGAATAGTGTAATGAGAACATGTGTCATGGTGCAAAAATAGGTTCAAGTGACTTCAACTAATTTTGTAACTCAAATGTAAGTTCTTGGATTGTTCACATGAGACACTTGTCATGTTTCTATTCTATATGCATGGACTCTATTTAGAATGAATGTGAATCACAAGAGTGGGTGGATGATTGGAGTTCCAAACCTCTAATTCCAATTAACACATATCATGTTCCAACAAAAGTGCAACTTACAAATATGACATTATCAAATGACTTTGACCATGTATCTGATCTAGTACAACTAGATATAATGTTTTTCATTATGTACAATTTATTCTCATTATATATCTTCATAATGTCACTAAAAATAGTTTTTTGTGATACATGAAATGTTTTTTTAGTTATTACAAATGAGGATAATTAAGAGGGCATTGATTACTAATTGTGTCGGTGTTTAAAGAGAGAACAAATGACTTCCCCAGTTATATATGGAGAAAACATTGACTATCCCACTAGGTTAGTGGTAGCCACTAAACTTGTTTTTGATGACATCCTATATAAAATTCAGATTAATGGTTGTTTGAAGAGTTTGAAATGCATAGGAAGATACTTTTCTATTCAAATTTGATTATTGCAACAAATACTCAATTATAAAAATATCATGGGAGGCCACTAAATAAGAAACTATAGAAAGTTTGAGAGTCAGACCATGAAGTTATTATTAATACTATCAATGTTAGAGTAGATTCTAATGGTTCATTGGATTGAAATACATAGGTATGGGGACTTTTCAAATGTAGATGTAATCAATTTTATCAAATATTTTTTATTTTCTAGGTAGTACATATGAATTTCATTTTTAATTACTTACTAATATTTTTTTTAGGTTAGTGGTGTTGGATAAGCTTCCACCTTCATGTGGTTAGCACTATCAGTAGATAATTCCATATTCTTTAAGATAAGATAAGATAATTTTTTAATTACTTAGTGTTTTCATGCTCTTTAATGGTAGTGAAAATGCACTTCCAGGTCAATAAGCATTGAGACCAGAGTTATGTAACCCAACTTAAACTTTGACAACATTTGTTGTCAGTGTTTTTGCGCTCCTGAACGGTAGTGAAAATGCACTTTCAAGTGGATTTGAATGTTGCAAAAGTGTGATAATTTATAATTTGCCTATCTATATTTGATCAAAGTGATATATTCTCAAGTGGATTTCTTGGAGGTAGAAATGGTAGTTGGAGCTCAAAAAGTTGCCTATTCAATGCCAAAACGTTGCATTTTTGCACCCATCACTGCAACTTGTCCAATGGATTGATCTTAGAGGTTCCACTTGAGTGCTTAGAGGTGTGATTAGAGGGATAAAATAGGTATGGAATGGATCTTAAAATTCACTAAAATGACTTACAGTTTTTTTTATGTTCGTTTAAATTAAGCTAAAAATTGCATTTTTCTTGTATTGGAAAGGGCATTCTTGAGGCTAGAATGGGTGGTGGGTTTGTTGATCAGGCCTGATGGGAGGATAAGAACCCAATATTATATTTTATCTATCCCATTGGAAGTATTGGTAATGTCATTTTTTGGTTAGGAAGCATCAAAACCCGAGTTCTACAACCACAACTTAAATTTTGACATTTGTTGTCAGTGTTTTTGCACTCCTAAATAGTACTAAAAATGCACTTCTAGGTGGATTTGAACATTGCGTCAGTTTGATAATATGTAATTTGCTTATATATATTTGATTAAAGTGATAGATTCTCAAGTGGAGGTCCCAGAAGCCCAAATGGTAGTTGGAGCTCAAGAGGTTGCATATTCAATGCCAAAAAGTTGCATTTTTGGACCCACACTATAACTTATCCAATAGATTGATCTAGAAATTTCCACCTAAGTTCTATAGGGTGAAATTATATGGATTAAATAGGCATGGGAGGGATATAATGGCTCATATAAATGACTTATAGGTTTCATTTTACATGTGTTTGAACTTAGGCTTAAAAACTACCTTTTTCTTGTATTGGGAATGGTGTTCTTGAGGACAAAATGCATGGTGGGTTTGTCGATTGGGCCTGATGGGAGGATAAAAACTTGATCCTAGATGTTATCCCCATAGACATATTAGCAGTGTCAATTTTTGGTTAGGAAGCATTAAAACCAGAGTTCTGCAACCACAACTTAAACTTTGACAACATTTATTGTTAGTGTTTTTGCACTCTTGAATGGTATTGAAAATGCACTTTTATATAGATTTGAATGTCATGGTAGTGTGATAATGTACAATTTAACTATAAAAATATTATTAAAGTGATATATTCTCAATTGGAGGTCCTATAAGCAAAAATGGTAGTTGGAGCTCAACAACTTGCCTATTCAATGCCAAAAAGTTGAATTTATGGACCCGTCATTGCAAATTATCCAATGGATTGATATAAAAGGTTAAAAATAAGTGATATAAGGTGAGATTAAAGGGATTAAAGAATTATTTTAATGATCTAATATTTCATGAAAATGACTTACAATTTTTATTTTATGCATGTTTGAACTTAAGCTAAAAATTTACATTTTTTTGTATTGGGAAGGGCATTCTTGAGGCTAAAATGGGTGGTAGGTTTGTCGATAGGACTTGATGGGAGGATAAAAACCTGTTCATATATGTTATCCACCCTAAAAATTTGTTGTTATTGTTATTTTTTTTGTCAAGAAGCATCGAAACTAGAGTTCTATAACCACACCTTAAAGTTTGACAATATTTGTTGTCAGTGTTTCCATGCTCCTGAATGGTAGTGAAAATGCACTTCCAGGTGGGTTTGAATATTGTGATAGTGTGATAATATTTAATTTTCCTATATATACATGATATATTCTCAAGTGGAGGTCTCAAATGCAAAAATGGTAGTTGGAGCTCAAGAAGTTGCCTATTTAATACCAAAAAGTTATTTTTTTGGACCCATCATTGCAACTTATCCAACAAATTGATATAGAATGTTACACCTAATTGATTTGGGGTGAGATTATATGGATTAAATATGTAGGGGATGGGTTTTACAATTCATGAAAATGACTTACATGTTTTATTTTATGCGTGTTTGAACTTAGGCTAAAAAACTACATTTTTCTTGTATTGGGAAGGACATTCTTAAGGTCGGAATGGGTGGTGGGTTTGTCAATCGAGCTTGATGGGAGGAAAATAAATTGGTCCTAAATGTTATACTCTACCCCAAACATGTTATAAATGTCATTTTTTGGTCAAGAAGCATTAGAACTATATTTTTGCAACCATAACTTAAATTGTGATAACATTTGTTGTCAGTGTTTTTGCACTCTTGAATGGTAGTGAAAATACACTTATGGGTGGATTTGGACATCATGGTGGTGTGATAACATATAATTTATCTATAAATACATGATTTAAGTAATATATTCTTAAGTGGAGGTCCTAGAGGTAGAAATGATAGTTAGAGCTCAAGGAGTTGCCTATTTAATGCCAAAAAGTTGCATTTTTGGACCCGTCACTATAACTTGTCCAACAGATTTTTATAGAAGGTTCCATATAAGTGATATAGGGTATAATTACAGAGATTAAATAATTAGGTTAGGGATTTTATGGTTCACATAAATGAATTACAAGTTTCATTTTACGTGTGTTTGAACTTAGGCTAAAAAATTGCATTTTTCTTGTATTGGAAAGGGAATTCTTGAGGCTAGAATGGGTGGTGGGTTTGTTGATTGAGCCTAATATGAGGTGAAGGACATGGTCCTAGATAATATTTCCCCCCCATCCCCCCTCCTATAAACATGTTGGTAGTGTTAATTTTTCAATTAGGAAACATCGAAACCCAATTTTTGCAACCATAACTTAAACTTTGACAACATTTGTTGTTAGTGTTTCCACACTGCTCTCTCCCTTTTCTCACCCACTTTTGCATGAAAGTGTACTTTAAGTTTTCAAGGTGATATGTAGGTTAGAATAGGTTTGTTATATTTTCAAATATTAATTGTCAAATATCAGTTATAGGACACCTAGCACCCTTAAGGGACATGCCTAGAAAGTAATAGAATGTTAGGAGTAAGGTGTTGAAGGTGCTGAATGAGTGAGGTGTTGAAGGGTCAGAAACCACTCTCAAGAATGTGCATTATGCCTATTAGGCCAAATATCCATTGAATGGAAAAAGTGAAATAAAGTGTAAAGGAGTATGGAAACCTTTGAAAGTAGATTTAGTGGGTTGAATGAAGGTTAGATAGGTGGATATAAGAGATAGATGAAGTGTTCTTGAAAGTATTAAATAAGAGGAAGACATCTAGGCATAACCAAGCTTAGGAAATTTATAGTGAGAGAGTGTGAAGAGTTAATGATGAAAGGGGTAGGTTGGAGGATAGTAAAGGTGATGCAAGAGCATCACCAAATACATGTAGAATCTATGTTGGCAATAGTATTAGCTAAACTCTCAGCTTGTAGAAATTTTGAGTAAATCTGAAGTAAGGATTTCCTAAGTAAAACACCTCTAAAACTCAAAAGATTGAATAATAAGGTATGAAACTTTGTGATCAATTGGGGAATTGTTCTTATAACTTATTCCAAATATCCTTGGGTTGACAAGAGGTTTGAAATTATAGTACAGAGGATTATTTTTATGTACACCTATAGAAGACCATTTTTAAGAAAGTTGTGCATAAGGTAAGATGAGTTTTTAGTTGATTTGAGTTTTATAAATTTGGGTAAGGGTTATAACATGTTATAATTTCTAAAATACTACTAGAAATATACTTTTTAAGACCTAAAATCTCTATTTTGAGAAATTGACCTATTGGAGCAACAAATAGGTCTAGAGACCTAAAAACCTAAAAAGATAGAATTTGAAAATGAAAGCTCAATCTCTTAGAGACATATAGTTGGTTGATTTATTATAGGTTTTGACATCTACATAAATCCTTGATTTTTCTTAATACCTATCCAAAGTTTCTTAAATAAGAATTGTTCAAAAGAAGGAGAGTAGATTTGAGAGATTGGTGACTAGTTAAGAGCAGACCTAATGAGTAATTGACTAGTTTAAAATAAGATTGTTTGTGAGTGGATAAGTGAGGTTGAAATTATTCATGATCTTAGAGAATATGAATAAGACTTTAATATCATTCTTAAACACATAAGATCAGACCTAATGAGTAATTGACTAGTTTAAAATAAGATTGTGAGTGGATAAGTGAGGTTGAAATTATTCATGATGTTAGAGACTATGAATAGGACTTTAATATCATTCTTAAACACATAAGAGCAAATTGTGAATTAGGTGGTATTAGGGGATGATAAAGGGTATTGGCCAAAGATGGATCATTGTCTCATGAGTGAATATTTTGTTTCAAGTTAGTAAGGTTTCATTTTATTAGATTAAATATATTATAGTCAAGTTCAAACAGAAGTTCATCTTGAAAGTTTAGCAAAGATAAAGCTGTAAATAGAAAGAAGTAGACTATGTACATGGTCACCAAAAGGAGTTGAGTGTAGAAGAGGTATTGATAGAGATTACTTGAGAGGTGAGGGAAAATATAAAGGAACAAGAATATAGAAGGAATACAATTAGTAGGCCTAGTTTTAAGAAAATATAGTCAAAAAGGCATTAGATCTAGGTGAAGGTGAAAGATCAGGTACATTATAGGTATAGGTATCTAAATGAGAAATTTATAGGGATTTATGAATGATTTTATGTCTCTACATTATAAAAATATGAACATGATTGGGTACGTACCTTAAGTGAAATCAAATTGTGCTAATGATCAATTGAAAAGTTGTAAATGGGTGATGACAAATGCAAAATAAATAAGAGTGTCATCAGTCATTTCCACTACACACAATCAAATAAAAACTTTAATTTAAAAAAATATGGGAGATCAAAGATTTATAGCTTTGAAAAGAATAATTTTTTAATCCTCATTTGTGTACAACATTAAATATGAGATCTAATAGATAATAGTCTGAAAGATCAAAACAAAACTATACATTAACATTTTAAATTAAAATTAAATATAAATTATAAATATTAACATAATTCAGATGAAAACTCTAAAAAATTAATATAGGCACATGTACAATGTCAATAATACATAGATTGCCATGATAGGTATACAAAAAATTATGTCATCTACCAACATAGTATCTAATGTCTGGTGAATGTCATATATGCATATATAATGATAAAAATGCATACATTGCCATATAAACATACAAAAAATCACATCTCATGTAAGACATATTAATCACCAAATAGCCTCCTTCTCTTTGCCTTCCTCGAATAAGACTCTCCCTAGGATGCCTTACTAGTAGATAGAGATCTCTCTAATGCCTTGGATTTCTCCAAGGTCCAACTGTAGGTCCTACACTCATAGCTCATTTACAACTGAACCTGTTCAAATACAAGTATTATTACAAAATTAACATAAAATACATCCAACCAATTATTAAGAAATTAATTTTAAACTAGAATAAAAAATTATTTAAACATGCACTTATTACAAGCTCACGGTCTTGCTCAATATTTTTTTGATGCTCAAATGAGTTATTAGTATGCTTAGCTATTCAAATAAGTGTCTGAAATAGGGAAGAAACATGAGAAGTTGCCCTACTAATCATTTGAATGGGACTATCAGATGTCATGAGAAAACCTTGCATAAAAAATACATTCACATAAGTTATATTTTTCCCAAGTATGTAGTAAAATTATTAAAATAAATATATTTTTACAATTCAAAATTACAAGTTAATATATACCTTTGTCAGTGCCTATGCGAATGACATTACAACATTAATGCCTATGTTTGTCTCAGTTCACAGTGATGGAGGAGTGTCTACTTGATCCATCAACTAAATTTAAACAAGGTCTCACTTAACTTTCTATAAAGTATCAAAGATTTATATGGCAAGTTTTTCTCCTTTATTAAACCAAGAGTGTATTTAATAGTAATATATTTGAATTTGGAGATCCTTGATAGATAAATTTAACTTAAACTTACAAGGAAAATATACATAGACTAAATATACATAGAGCATAAGATTAACTCAAAAGTTTACCTCTGTATAAGTAAAAGGCGTCATCCTAACAAAGACAGATGCAGTAGTGGATGGACTAGCAGTTAGATCTGAAAATGTAAACAATGGCTGTGTCAAATCAAATGATGCAAATATAAATTGTGGCGATGAAAGCACCACTTCACTTCCTGGGACATAAAAATTATATGTGTGTATACACACACACACACACACACACACACACACACACACACACACATATGTATGTGTGTGTGTGTGTGTGTGTGTGTAATTTAATTTATATGTAAATTAATTGTTAATTAAATTAAAATTTTAAATATAGCTTAAATTTAACATGACATTTATATAAAATATGGTTGCATCTATGTAGTGGTTGATGTCTGCATGCCAAAAAGTCATCAATCATAAGTTTATTAGCCAAGCCCTCTGAATCACAAGGCTGTTGTAATCATAAGGTCTAGTGCATATAGATACACAAAATCTGCAAGGGTGGGTTTGAGTATGCACACTAGGTGGCATATCTCTCACATCAATCTATGAGAGCCTACTCATATGTTGAATGAGTGTATCGGTGAGTGAATTAAGTGCATGTCAGAGTGTCAATCTCCATGACCTTATGCACTATAGAGGGGATCTTAGGTTCAAGTGGATTTTAGATATGGATCCTTGCAAGTCGATTAGGCACATGATGTGCACCTGGTCGATTCTGTGCAAAACCTTGTCCTCAACCTTGAAACTCACTATAATAAAAATAATTTAAAATATTATTGAGGATAAACTCAAAGTAGAGTTTCATAAAAAAATACAATGGGACCTCATGGTTGTTATAGGGTGGATAATCAAACATCATCCACCATCGGTCCCAAAAATTGGATGTGATTAAATTATGTTGGCAATGATGGATTGAAAAATGTTTAGCAGTTACTAAAAATGGTACATTGGTGGATGGTTAATGAATAAGGTGAAAATAGAGGCTTTTGATATGATTTTGTTCTTGACCTCACGTGCTAATAATTTGCCATCATAATAAGCCCTAAAATTATCTTGATAGGTGCAGTGGTTGTTGGAGGAAGTGGGATCCCTCATTCTCCCAATTAATTCTTCAATTTCAATTTTATTTTCCACAATGTGGTTAATTAGACTCTCTTGACTGCCTTAGGGGTTTTGTGGAGCTGTAGGAGGGTTATGAGGAAGGTTAGGTGGAGGGTTAGGAGGAAGAACAAGAGAGTTAGGTAGATGGTTAGGAGTGTTAGGAAGAGGAACAAGAGGGTTAATAGGATAGGTTATTCAAAACAAATAAATTACAAATTAAACAATGAAAATAACAAAAAATTAAAATTTAGGGTTAATAAGTGTAGATTTTTAGCACTTACCTCTTCTACATGGTGACATCATCAATTAACGGCTTCATGGAGTGAATTACAACAATGTTTAGCCTCACTAAGGCAAAATGCTATTGTGGAGTGGATGAGAGTGAGGGGAAAGAAAGAATGCAAAATGAGGAAATTTTGCATTCATGTTCAGTTTTTATTTTCTAGTGACATAGGGAATTCAGTCGCATTATTAATGCGATCATGTTATTTGTTTTAATTAACACAACCACATTCTTTTTTTAAATAACACGATCATATTATTTAATAACATCATCATATTATGGCTCGGTAATTATCGAGCCATAATTTAAATAATGCAATCACATTATTTCAATAATGCAATCGTGTTATGGGAAATGTCCATGGAATTATTCCCCAACTATTTGCACATAGCCTTTACAACTCAATTCATATTTAAAAATATATATATCCTCAACCTCACAATAGTTCCCCAAAAAAAATTATTTAAAGATGTTAAACCAATGTTATACTTACATACATAAATTTACAACTGACACAAAATGAAGCTAAGCAATTACCTCCATTAATAGGTGATATGAAAACGTCATATTAACAAAAATTCACCTAAGATTTAACATAAATAAATTATTAATCTTTAAAAGTATATAGACATTGTGATCTCAACATATTAACTGAGCAATATCCATCATAGTATTAACACTTAACCTACTAAGTCTTCAAAGAATCACTCCACTGAGTTGCAAGTGTTCTTAGTTAACTAAGAAGCTAAGTATTTGTAATACTCTTTTGAAAGTGAACGGTCATTGGATCTACAACATATAAAATTAGAATATTACCCATGTATTCAAACACACATGCATTATTCTCTCATAACCAAACAATTTAAAAATGAAGTTGTTTTCATAATAACCATACATATGTAGTTATTCTAAATATGAGATAAAGACATCTATAGCTTATCATCGATACTCATTATACATTTTAACCTTCTATATCAATATAATATAATTATTTTAATGTACATTAATACTACATTTTTAAATTTTGTTTATAGTTGTCATATGAAACTACTATGATTGAAGTTTCATAGTATCTATAAGCAATCATAAACTAGTCTAATCATCAAATGTCAACTCTCATAAGGAAACAAAATCACATAAAAATGGTGATCAATATACAAATAAATCATCATATAAGATATGTGGATCATTTCAGGATAACTAAAAGGATTACAAGCTCCTCAAGACGAAAATCATAATTATCAATTCATCTTTAGAAAACATTTATAGGTACAAGATGGCCCATAAAACATTGGTATTATGTAGGACATCGTGCGTCTAGAAGTGACTATTTATTATTCTAGATGGGGTTGGAGAATAATCCATATTGGTAAATGGTTAAATAATAACAAAAGCAACCATAAAACAAGATTTCAAATTTCACAAATGACATGAATATTATTTCCCTAAGGGAATTGAGCACTTTACATCATGTCTATAATAGTTTAATTCTAATTAGATGCATCATCAATTAAACAAACTGTCTAAAGTTTTTTAAAAGAGGTAGATTTATGATAAAACAAAACAAAATAAAATAAAATTTTATCCCATATCATCTAATATGACAGAGTCTTCATATAATCTTGGTTTACATCATTTCATAAAAATTTAACTGAAATAATTAAATCCATAAATTACATATTGATTAATATTAAAATTAAAGGTTCACTTAATTATAACCCATTTACGTAATCAACTTAAAGTTGTCATCGCATCATACACAGGTCAATTTATATGTAAAATTGAATCTACTTAACTTAGAGCAACATACTTATAAAATTTTAAATAAAACATAATTGACTTTATAGTTTTTGCACAAAACAAGTTTCAAATTATTTAAGCCCTTTAAAGGCCATGCATTAAAAAGGGAGGAGTTTAGGTTTTAAAGTTTTTGACTACAAAATAGGTTCAAAACCTAATTGATCCCCCAAACACATTACTTAGAAGGGTGATACAATTCAAAGATCCCACTATATAATTTTAGACTTTATTATCTATTTGAACATATAAGAAGTCACATTTTAATTATGATACTCAGATTTTTATTTTTATTCTCTTCTATCAAATTTTGGAATAAAATTTATTTATTTATTATTAATTTTAATAATACATTTCTTTATGTATTTAATTTTTAATTTTTTATGTTTATTTTAAATTACAGTTAACTGAAAAACTCGAAAGAAGATATCAATCAAAAATATGAAATCTAATAAAAAACTACCTTAACCTTGCAGCGAATACTCAAAATCTAAGATAGACACAATACTTCGATCTCTAAACAAAAATAAACCCAACCCATATGAATGCAAAAATATCATACACCACTTATATCACACTGCTTCTCATTACAAAATAATAACAACAAGATAAACACTCCCCATTAGGATTCACTGCAATACTCTCATCCATGATGTAATCATAGCTCTGCTGATTACAGGTTTTTACTTTGAAAATATTTAATTATTTAAATATCCTAGCATTAGCACTAGAATACAAGCTCTACAATCATTTTCAATGCATATCAAGGCTTAACACAAAATTCAGGCATCTTCCTCCACATTCCATGATTTATTATATACTCTATTTAGAACTCCATACAAACTATATGCCCTCTATGAATCATAGAGCTTGTCTCAAACTATCTAATTTATTTTTATATTTTCCATGAGATTTCACTATTCAATAGAGCTCTCTATGAGTTCACCCTAATCCTACTCGGTATTATTTTCCTTTGTATTTGGCTGCCCCAAAATGACTTGAGCATCTACTCTTTAAGTAGATAAAAAAATAATTTACTTAAACCATTGTTAACAATTTTCATGCACTAAACAAATGATAGCTAAATAGCTAGCCATAACCATTTTAAACAACAAACTCTTTTTATTGTTAATGTCTCATATCGACTGTTTCACTGGGCCGAATATCTCTATGGTGTTTTCAAGTCCCAGTGCCTGCCATTCAAAACTAAAGCATTCTTAACAAGTATTTAACGTTCTTACCGGGTTTAAAATAATGATAGGAAACAAGACTAAGACTCGATTGTAAATAATCAGCACTAAAGTCGAGTCTATGGCATGCAACTAGACAATGGGGGTGGGAAACGTTATGTATTCATAAAAAGGATAGTGGAGTGCAGATCTAAAATTGGTATTATTTTAGAGAATGAAACATAAAACTACTGAGCCAATCTCAAATGGAACATAATTTTGTTATTGATTTTGTTTTTTCCCCATCCCTTTGAAAAATGGTGTTATTTTTGGCTTCCTCCTTCCCACAATGGCATCCTTTTTTCTTCATGTTGGCTCTCAACTCTTTTTTTTTTGGGTACGCGCACGTTCCAACTCTTTTTTAGGAGATGGTGTTTCCCTTTTTATTCTTGAAATAATGTAGGACAAACTTAAACTATCATCGTAACTCAATTTATTAAGGAAAGTGATTCTGTGAGAGGGGGGCTCCTAAATTTTCTTAGGGGTAGTGCAGAGGGAATTTAAGAACATATATAGTAAAAGTGGGTTCATGAAATAAAAATTCTGAGTGTATGCTGCCATTTTATAGGAGATAATATTTAAAATTATTATATTTTTATTTATGATTAATTATATAAATTTTGTCCACTCGTATATTTACAACTTGTAGAATATCTTCTTACAAAATAGAAGCACACATGGAAAACTCCCAGCCCTCCCTTTTTTCACCCCTTCAAACTTCCTCCCTATAAAATAGTCAACTCCTCACTTTTAAGAAAATATTCTAAAATTTCTTTATACTATGTATTTCATTTTTCATAAGACCACCCGCTCATTAAAAATAAAAGCAATAGCCCTCTCCATGAGACCCTTGCCTAACCTTTCCTTTCATAAGAGAAATATAATTTTTCCGAGTGAAAATAGTTAATATGTAATACTCATATTTGCTCTAAACTTTCATCCACCACCATTAACTCAAATCTTTGACATTCTCCTTCCATGCACTTGGGATAATTTAATGATTATAAGTGAAAGGATTTAAACTTTTAATTTTTTTGGTAAGTTCCTTTTTCTTGTATGTGGTAATAATTTTAACAATTCACATTTATTACCTTGTTAATAACTTTAAAAAGTTTGAGAGTTTTAAATATTTTTTTTCAAACTTATTTCTTAATAAATAATTATTTTATTTTAATGTTCTTGTTTTCATTAAATATTAAACAATGTTAAAAGTATAATATTAATTAATACCACCATTGATTAAAATTATAAGGTTGATTAAGGCTTAAATTAATTATCATGTAAGAAGTAAAATAAGGTTTTTTTTAAAGTGACAATAATTTTGACATGATAATATATATAAATATATACTCTATTTTTTCCTTTTTCATAATATTAATTAAAATAGCATTTGAAAGGCAAGGTTTAATCAATAACTATCACCAATAACATATTTATGAAAGACAAAGTTGATCACTAAAACCAATAGATTGTGAACAAGCGAGATCAATCTAGTTATAATATTGTTTTGGTTTCAAATTCATTGAGTGCTAAAATCATTACATGTTATATTACTACCCAATAAGACATACTTGAATACCTAGCTCATGATGGCTAAATAGGGTAACATGCACAAAACACGTGCAGAAGGAAGTTGACAATATATCCACTGCAAGGATATTATATAATATCTGAGTGGACTACCATGCTAAGGGAGGGGTGTTACAACTATGGATACCCCTATTTATATTATAAAAATTCTATTTATACCCATTGTATCTTATCTCTATTTATTAAGGCCTCCAAGTTTTACTTATGTCCATGATAGGCAAGGCATAGTGACACAAGCTACCTGCAGTACTCAAGTTGAGAGTATAATTTATTACAAAATTATCCATGTGTCTAAGATACAATATGTAATCACTTTCACACAACCCATGTCAAGTTTTTGAGTGACCTTACACCTTTTATATGTTGTAACAATTTCTAACCCTATTATTATAATTCCCTTTATCATTGTATTTAATATTATACCAACATCCATGATCACTGTGTTTCCCAAACTTCTAATTGTTATTTCACCATCCATTCATATGTCCAAGAAACAAGATTTTTTAACCATTTCACTCCTTGGTTTCACTTCACCAATGAAAGATCCCATGAACCTCCTAGTTTCGTTATCCTCACCACCACAAATAAATTCCAATCCATCCACTTCATAAGCCAAATTATTATCCTCCACAACCATAGAAACAACTAAATAGGATAGATTTATAAATATGATTAGATCAACAACTAAATAGGATGGATTTAGTATTACTATATTCTCACCAAATTGCAGAAAAGGTCATTAAAGGATTGACATAGAAAGCAATAAGATTAAAAACTCAAGCCAAGACCACATTCCCAAAAAAACAATTATTTATAAGGTGGAATATGTTCTGAGTTTACTCTATAATTCCTTTATTTTGAGTTTTCTCTATAACTCCTTGATTGAAATCTATAAAGGTAAGTTAAAAAGTTATATGCTGTATCAAAAGTTCCATAACAATATAACAAAGATAAATTGTATAGAAAATAAGTTGAGAAACATTTACTCTATGGTCAATAAAGGCCTCAAACCTTGGGTTAAGATGATGACAATGTATAATATTTGTGTGTTAGGGTTTTGTAGTACACATAAAATAATTCTTAACAAAGTTTACAATAAATGTAATTATATAAAAATATGGGCATCATTTCATTTTGAAAAAGTGGTTTTCGTGAAAATAAAAACTTTTATTTATAAAAATTTAATTTAATGACCATTAGCTTATAAGTAGTAAATGTTGTGAAGTGTTTGTTATATAAAAATTATATTTAGTATGAAATCTATGAAACATCTCTCTTTTACCTATATTTATTTTTTAATTTTTTTACTATAATTTCAATTTATATAATAACATCATTGTGAATATCCATATTAGATCATAATATGGATTGATAGTCAGCTTGAGACAAGTTTTCTCACAAGAATTTTTTTTCTTAAGTCATTAATAATCACATTTCTTTGACCTTTCTATTCCATCACAATTACATAGGAGAGTTGCAACCTACAACTTGTACTCTAGATTACCTTTAGTGATCCTAAAATGAGAGGGTGAAAACCCATTAGCATGTTGGATTTGTTGGGTAAGCCACAAACTTGCATCAAAATTTAGTTGGCATTATAAGGAGATACCACCTATGATGATCAAATTCAAGAGCATACACTCATTTGAGTTGAAATAATATAGATTTGCCACCATGATTAACTAGATCCGCATCTAATTCTAGTCTTATTTTACTTCAACATTTCTAGGTACATTAAAAACCAAGGTTTGACAAGCAAACTGATAATCTCAAGGACCAAAATGAGTTCATCAGTTGATACAAATTTTATACCATTCACACCCATGTCTTCTCGTATAATAAGAACATCAATTAATGTTCAATGGGATGTTACTGAAAGATCGAGGAACAATGAGAGATGTATCCTTCACTAATCCTTGATGGAGGTGAAAATAGTAGAAGAACATGTTACATATTTTATTTTCTACCCTTAAACTTTTTTATGTTGAACATGAAAATGTTTCCTATAGCTTATTCTCATTTTCATTTTCAGATATTGCATATGATTGGTTCCTTAATCTACCTAATAATTAAATTAACAACTATAATCAATTTCAAACTAATTTCTTGGCTCGGTTTGGACATGTAACATATCCTATTATCCTATACAAATAGTTTGTATTATAAAAGAAACCAATGAATCCATAAAATATTTTAATTCAATATTTCAAATGATGTACACTTGAATTACCCCTTTATATCTACCTAATGCTCCATTGTCCCTTAAGATTTACAAGACCCAATGATCATTATATTTCTTAGATGTGTTGAAAAAATTAATGAATTTACAATTGCTTATGTTCAAGATATCAACATTGATATAAAATGGAATCCTAAAAAAAAAATCACTTCAAATATCAATCATAACATACCAAAATTAAATCTTATTCCAATGCTAATCAGGATGTTTCCTTTCTCAATCTGGTTTCAATCACCAGTGTGTTAATTTTTGAGACATGGAGCTCCTAACCAAAATATTATATTTCTAAATGATCATCCTAACCAAAACTTGCCATGAAACCAAAAGCAATATCTAATTACAACTGTCAATAATGTCCAAACACTACCACAAAACTAAAAACAAGGAGCTATATGCCATTTAACACAAGGTGAAAAAACTTAGCAATGGTTTTCTTAGCCTTCAAAAAAAAAGTTTGGAATGCTAGTGAGGAAATTACAACTAAAAATTTCACATATTAGAATCACAATTAACCATTTAATCATCCATGTAATAACCTTGATCCTTCACTAAACAAACTATCTGAAGGTAAAATTTTTGAATTGGCATTACCTTATTGGTGTAGGGTACATAACATATCCCAACATGGATAACTAGATTGCATTAAGTTATGCAATGTCATTGAAATATTTCAAAAAGAGATACAAGGGATGAGGTAGTTATAAAACACTAGAACACAATGAGTATATTTGGATCTCCTATGACATATAATTATCCTAGCACTATCATGATGTTGGAAACCTTTAATTTAATGATCCAAGATGACAATAAATTAATGTAAAACATTGATGAGGTTCATTATTTTTAACAGTACCAGATAAAAAACTATGAATTGGGAAGTAGAATGCAATAAAAATAATACCCTCTCAAATCTTGCACACCACCTAATAGAAATTTGACTCCTCCTAACCCAAAATCAAACAATGATCCTCCCCCACATCAACTAAATGATATACTCCCTTCAACATATACCTACATGACACCTAAAAAAAGTGGTTACAATATAGTTGAGGTCATGAACATAATTAAGGAAAATAATACATTGCATGATATCACACAAATCATAGAAAAATGAGATATACTCCTAAATCATTAAAAAATAAATCAAATTGGAATAATAAAAAAAAACACATCTAAATATTTTTATTCACATAATTAAAATTAAGGTTCCTTATTTATTTTTTATAGTAATAATTTTTTGAAAAATCTCTACATTTTCTTGGTATATTTAGGTGCCTTAGCCAACATCATGCATGTAAGCATTTGTGAAAATTTGGGACTCAAGTCCATTAAATATTATCAAATATTTGTTCAATTAGAAAAAATCATAATTCTAAGTGGTAGGATAACTTTTAAATGTTCACATGAAATTGACCTCTAAACCTAGAGTCCAAAAAAATTTAGGTTGTGGACAATCTCAATGCATATGGCATGTTTCTTGCCCATGAATGGTCCAAAGTTCTCAATTATTATATGGCAAGTGATTTTTCTCATGTGTGTACCTTGGGGAAGTGTCTCAAATCAAATTTACATTGATAGAGATCCTAATATTAAACATATGATCATGGAATACAATTGAAATAATGAAAGAGTGAACAAAGATTCTTCCAACATAGGTTTTTACACACTCACAACTCCTTCAGTTGGTAAAAATAAATGAAATGAAAAGAGTGGACATCCAAGCATGTTGTCCCTATACTTCAATGGAGCTTGATACAAATAAGGATCATGCATGGTATTTCATTGATTGATCCATAAGGGAAAAAATATCTTGATGCTTATCATTTATAGTTCCATTTCACTAATAATCTTGTTGAGTATGAAGCTTTGATTGTAGGCTTGCATTTCATTTTGAATCATAAGGATAGAGAATTGCAAAATTTTGGAGACTATGAATTAATTATTAACCAATCCATAAATAAAATTCAGTGTAAACTGTGATATTTAAAAAAAAATGAACATAAATCCTATGATTTAATTAAATCATTTGATGCTTATAATATCACACCAATCCATATAGAGATAATTATGGATTCCCTTACAACAACATCCACAAATTTGTTTCCCTTAAATAATTCTAAATTAATTTATTATCCCTCAATCCTATAAAAAGTGGTAAATTTTCAAGTATTCAATTATTATTAGTAGATTATTAAATTCTTGAAAACTTTTGGTTTTTTCAATGCATAGGTCATAGATGATAAAGAGAAAGATTGTCTCACATAATATGATTTGAATGATGATGGAATCATGAACTTGAAGTAGAATTGAATTTCAAAGAGATTCATTTCACTTGATATAGTATTTGACCATGACATGACATCTTAGTGACATAAATAGCAAGATTCCATAGGCCACATGTTTTCCATATGAATCCAGGATTATCCAAAGCCCTAAAATATCAATGTTGACATTGATTGTACTCAATCGGAGAGAGAAAAACTGAGAAAAAATATCACATAGTATAAATATTTGATTGCTTTGGCATATGAGGAACTGGATATTTTTGATCCACATGTTATAACACATACAATTCCACTCAATGAAGGCCAAAACCCATTTAGGAAGATACAACATCCAATCAACCCCATTCTTGAACCTCTTATTCATAAAGAAGTTCACAAATTGCTCTTAGTAAAAAATAATTTTTGTTTTTGTCATTCCATGTGTGTGGCCAACCTAGTCCCTAATCATAATAAAAATGAATAAAATAGAAGTTTCATTAATTTTAGGAACCTAAATAAGGTTTTATAAAAAGATAACTATCCTCTGCCATCTCTTGATGAGGTCGTCCAAATGTTCAAAATTTTTGAGATGATGTCTTTTTTTAACAAAATCCCAATCTACAATCAAGTATTGGCTAATAAATAAGACAAAATTAAAATAACCTTCATAATAAAATGTGGATATAATAAATTCCTTTTAGGTTGATTAATTTTAAGGAAACATTTTAATGAGTCGTAGATTTTTATTTTCAAGGTTTAATTGGGAAATGTATTATAATATACATGAATAATCTATCTATATTTTATAAGCACAAATCATAACATGTTTATCATTTACAAAAAAATGTTTGAAAGATGCATAATGTATGGTACTTCCTTTAATCTAAAAAAGATTGTCTTTGGTGTCACTAAAGGTAAACTTATGGGCCATATCATCACCAATTAAGGTATATATATTGACCCTGAAATATATAATACTATCTTGAAAATATTGCTTCCTAATAGTAAGGAGTTGAAGTCTTTATTTGGAAAAATAAATTTTATATGCAAGCTCATTTCTAGTTTTGTTGAGATTGTTAGACCTCTTAATTCTATACCTAAATAGGATGCAAAGATTGAAAGGAAACCCCAGGCCAAATTAACATTTCAAGATATCAATAACACTATCATGAAAGATCTAATTTTGATTATTTTAAATATAAAAAATGTTTTTTACCTTTATTCATTCACTTCAAATCATATTTAGTCATTTTATTGACATAAAATACTAACAAAGAGGGACATTCTATTATTTTAATGATCACAAACATTAAATATGTAAAACTAAATTATTTAGTCTTCAAGAAACAATCATATACTCTATTAAAATATATGAATAAATATAAACATTACATTCTTCATAATAGAGCACATGCTAATATACTTGATTCTATTGTCAAAATCATGTTAAGATAGAATATGCTTGGATAATATAGATGAAAATGGGTGGAAATTTCATAAGAATATGGCATAGAGATTGAGCCAACCAAAATGGTCAAAGGTCAAAGTATCACGTAGCTAATAACATAATTTTACCCAAGAATCATAGTAATGAAAATTAAATAAAAATAGATTATACTTGATGAGTGGGACATGGAAATTATCCTCTAGACGTAAATAAAGAACAAAGGATAGCTCTGAGATTGAATTAATCTTGTTATATGTTGAATAAAAGAGTCTCGTATTGTAAATACTATGAATTAAACTACTAAAGCATAAGTTAATGAGAATATGAGTAATTTCCATGAAATATTAGGAGGTGATCACCCTTCTAAAAAACTCAACAACAAATAAAATTTTAAGAGAAGGTTACTAATGGCCTAAAATATCTAAATATTATCATAATATTGTCAATACATACCATGAATTCTATAAATTCATCAAAGTAGAAACCCACATGACAATTCCTTTGTAGTCAGTAATTGAGAATAGAATATTTGCTCAATTGAGGATAGATTTTGTTGGTGTCATGAATCTGAATTCTAAAAATGTTATAAGTTTTTGTTGAAAAGTATTTATTAATTTAGACAGTGAATGAAATTAGTCGCTAAAAATAATACCAAAACCAAATAAGTCATCAAAATTTTTAAGGAAAATATCATTATAAGGTTTGGTTTTCCTTTTTCTTTGGTTTGTGACAATGAACACATATTCCAATATGCAAACTTCATTGAATAGACCTATTTAATAAGATCATACTAAAGTTATCTTCTAATTATTACCCACCAAGAAATAAAATTTTAGAATCTAAAAATGATAATATCATTTATGTTATCAAGAATACTGATGAAAATAAACCAAGGGATTGGCACTCTCTTCTAAAATATACATTATGGGTTGAAAGAACTAGACATAAACAAGTTTTGAAGACATTTCCATTTTTTATTTTATATGGGCAAGACCTTATATTTCTTGTTACACTGAAGATACTTACCTACTAATTCATGCAATAATACATGGGAGACAATGATTGAATATAGTTAAGGTTACTAAATATTCTTCATATGGAATATGCATGTATGAAGCCTTACATAATTTTAGAAAACATCAAGATATATATAGTGAAAAGATGGTTTGATAAGAAATCAAAGGTAAAATATTTTATAATTTAAGACTTGTTCCCACTTTGGGATAAATCACATGAGAATAATGGTCAACATGCCAAGTTGGACCTTCTTTAGATTGGTTTATAACAAATTTTAGAGATCTTGAAAAAAAATGCATTTAAACTAAAGGAATTTCAAGGAAATTATTTATCACTTCCGATAAATGGATAATACTTAAAGTAGGAAGAATGCATTTAAACTAAAGGAATTTCAAGGAAACTATTTATCACTTCTGATGAATGGATAATACTTAAAGTGCTACTTTATGTTTGTTCCATCTTAGTAATTTTTGAACTAATTGTGAGTTTTATTTTAGGAGAAATGTAGGATTATGGTAGAATTAGCTTATAATTTATGGAAAGAAAATATATATATATATATATATATATATATATATATATATATATATATATATATATATATATATATATATATATATATTTTCTTTCCATAAATTAGATTATATATAGCCTTTACTATTTTATTAAATATTTAGTTTGCTTTGAGTAGTTGATAATTAAGTAAGTCTTATTGAAGACGAAATAAGAAAAGCTGAAAACACCCATTCACTCACCCACTACTTGTTGAGTCTCATGAAAATAACATCAATTAGACTACCTATAATCCATCCTAGTCATATTTAGATGGATGAAAAAGAATAATTCATTTCCAAAGTGTATAGTTTACAAAAGAAATGGTTTCACTTTAGAAAAGTTATTGACTACTCATATTATGATTGATATATGTTTCTATTAAATACCTAGAGATTTATTTCAGAATTGTCACTTAAAATAAGAAAAAATAGTACATTGTAAAAGATTCAAAAATTCACTTAAATAATGTTATCTTAAAGGACACAAAATAAAAAGGAAGATTATTTTTAACAAATTTTTAACCACCTTAAACCTTGGCTATATTGGTTCCAAACCCTCTGAGAAACTGAAAGTAAAATAAAAAGATAAAATATTAGAATATTCAATATTAAAATATAAAATCAAAATATCTCCTAAAGGGTGATTCAACTAATCTATATCAAGGCTATAAATGTCTATCTAGAAATGGGAAAGGCCTAGAATGGATCTAGAGGTATATTTGTTAGGGATATAGAGGTTTAACTAGAAGTAGAATAATGCATAAGCCTTCTTTTCCATAGCATAGCCTTAATATAAAAATAAAAAATATATAATAATATATTACCCTTTCAAAAAATTTGCTCCAAATTTTTTTCCTAAGTTATATTATAAGCCCTTAAGGAAAGAAATCTAAATCACTTCACACACACTTGTTTCTTTAAAGGTGTAAAGACATAGTATGTCATGTGACAAGATCGAAATTCATGTTTAGAGCTTTACCAAAAATATATAGCTTTAAATTATACTTAGTTGATTTTATTCATGAAGAAAACTAATATTTTTAAGTTTTAAAAATCTCGTAATGCTTTTCTTGAAAAATTACAATTTTTTGTGACCAACACATTCCTATTTATTTTCAAAAAATGGAAATCCCAGTTTATCTTAAAATCATATGAAAACTATGATAAAATCCATTAGATAATTCTTCTATGTATTTACTTTATCTAAATTTTTAATGTCATATTTTATTTTAAAAACTTTAGTAAATGGAATTTTCACACACTTAGTAAATTTTTCACACTCATAGAATTGTTCTCATTTTCTATCTTTGCACCTTGAGATTAGAGAACTTTATAACTATTGGAACCGTAAATACTTTCATTGGGATGAACACTATTTATATTTTGTGCTCATTATTTATCTATTTTTATTTTCATGGATTTATGTAAAGTGTGTTATACATGGTATATATGTGATCTATATTTATATTCACTTAGTGAAGTATAACATACCAATGTAACCTCATAGAAGTTAATTCATCAAAGACACATTCTGGGACTCTGGGACCATGTGGGTATTCAAATAATGCACGTATATATTTTATTTTCATGAAATTTCCATAAGTGATTTATGATTATTATTTATTTTTAGTAAAATTCATGAATTTATGTGGTTCTAAACTTTACAATAAATATTGAAGATGTTCATAAAAATTATACACTCTAGGAGCTCAAGTAAATCACAACTTACCACTTTTGATTTTTTTATGTAGTCACATAAATAATTTTAAATTAAATTAATTCATGAAATCTTATAAGGTCTTATATTCCATTAATCTCATCCAATATAAGGGTTTTATGTGGAGTAATTATATTGATCACAAGAAAGAAAAAATAAGCAAAGTTACGGGTTACCAAGAACACATCATCATCCCATTGTAGGTGGAAAATAGATGTCAAAATTGCATTAAATAAACCTCAATCTAAATTGCATGTCAATAAAGTCCCAAGGTCACTTAGTGCATTTTAAACAAGGAGACCAAAAGGAGAAATCAGGATCTTAGAGACTCTAGGACCATAGGATCATGACACATGGACAAATGAGATCTATTTTAGAGATAAATATATAACCAAATATAAAATTAAAATTAAAATGGAAAAAGATAATAAATAAATCCATGAGAACCATTTTCTTGCAATTAATTCACTCGAAGCAATATAATGAGGCAATCTAGAGATATGAACAGAAATATTGTACATTGATATAACAACTTATTTCATAATTGACTACCATTGTAAATCACATATAAGGAACTCAAATCATTTGATATCTCTATAAATTTATTCTTATAGACATATCACCACTTTATTTGATCAAAATGTTTTAATCACAATGTTAGCATAATGGTTGTACCTTCTTATTCTATAGGATTTGCACAAGAATACAAAGATACCACTTTCATGCATGGGATTGTGGATTTCAAACATTAAAATATTATATTTAATGTGGTGAAGAAGGATTGTGTAATATAATAGGATGAGTATACTTTACAAAAAAAGATAAATTATCATGAGGACATGCTTTCTATACAAAACTTAGGATTGAAAAAAGCAGAAATCAAACCTAAGGTATTCCTCTACATTATTTTTATATAATTTTTTCACAAGGTCTATGTGTCAAGATGATATAATCTACTCACTCCAATATAAAAATAAGATGGTTTTCATAGCTTGGGTAGTTTTGAAAAAAACTACAGTTTTATAGATCCTATAATCTCATACAATCAAGTAGTATCCAAATAATGGCTAGACACCCATGACCTCATGGATTTATTGAGGGATTGATCAGAAAACTATGATCATTATTTAGGATATGGGAAACCTTGACATTGACATGGCAACCTTCCCATTTTCCTTGGGGTTCATTTATCCACTGATTTTATATTATTCATCCTATGAGTCAATGTTATAATGTTCCTCATGAATAATTTATATGGTGCATGTAATATTGTATATGTGAAAAATATATGGGTCCCTTTGTTATTGATGGTACGAAGATATTATATCTAGGATAAATTATCTCTTACAATTTGAAAAACCAAGTACTAAGAATAAGAAAAGGTCATAGTTTTTACATGATGTCTTACTTATTAGATGCATTTTTTTACACCATGACCTTTTCACACACATATTCTCCTAGATGTTCACCCTCTTATCTAACCCCAACCTAGTTTAAATATTGGAATTTTTATGAGCACAAGTATCTGACACATATTAAGGAAATATGTATTCATTATAATCAAAATTAAGGGAATTCTTATGGATTCCTTCAAATTACCCTATTATATACCAAACAAATTGTTAAAATAAAAGGTATCCTATAAATTTGTTTAAAGAGTGTAAATTTATTGAAAAATAAAATCAATACCATAACATACATTTCATAATAATTTATAATTATTATAAGAATTTGCCTTTAATTCAATATCTATCTACATGCAAAAAATCATTTAACCTTTGTGGTCATGATATCAGACAATGGGAT
Organism: Torreya grandis; assembly: GCA_037957365.1. Classification (NCBI taxonomy): domain Eukaryota; kingdom Viridiplantae; phylum Streptophyta; class Pinopsida; order Cupressales; family Taxaceae; genus Torreya; species Torreya grandis. The sequence continues at coordinate 5,934,310 of JARHVA010000188.1, forward strand.
CTACAAGGAAGAGTTAGAATACATGTGAATATATTAAGGGAAAGGATTAATATTCTATACAATCAAAATGATCATGATGATGATAAGTATTATTTGAATCCTTATAAAGACAAAGAATTGATAGCAAAATTGGAAGTTGCATGTTGATTAAGACCACAAGTATAGAGAGAACAATCATAATAGGGAGCAGAAGAAAGACTTGAAGCCTATCCTACTAATAATTTACCACTTTATTAAACTATAAGGAAAGACCCCAATATCATGAGTAAAGTGTTTCAGGAGTTGCCTCCAAAATTACCTTCATCTTCACCCAATCCTACAAGGACTGCTTAGATAATAGGATCTCCAACTACATCCCTTGTTTTTTTAGAATTTACTAGTCTAATTAGTAATTTTTATAATTCATCTCATTTTAAAATACTATTGCCTATGGATATCCTTGTTTCTATCAGAACAAGCCCTTTTAGACCCATTGTTTATTTTAATAAAACCATCTATACCTCCAATATTTACTTATGTCTATAGTAGTTAAGGCATAGTGTCACATGTTATCTATATTACTCGAGGTTAACGTATAGTTATCAAGGAGTTGAACATGTGTCTAAAATATATGTAATCACTTTAACATAACCCATGCCAAGTGTTCACATGACCCTACACATTTTGGATGTTATAGTGAATTCTTCTTCCATTATTTTAATTCCCTTTGTCCTTATATTTAATATATAAAAATCAACAATAAATATGTTACCCAAACTTCCAAATGTTATTTATCCATCCATTCATATGTCGAAGAAAAAATCTTATTAATTTATGTTATCTTTTGTTTTTAATTCACCAATGAAGGATACCATGAAAATCTTGGATTTATTCTCCTCACCGCCACTAATCACTTCCACCCCATCCACTTAATAGGCCATATCAATGTCCTCTGCATCTGTAGAAACCACTAAACAAGGATAAATTTCTAAATATGATTGAATCAACACCTTACAGATGGCCAAAACATAAATTCTATAGATTATTCTTATATAAAACTTGAGATCAAGTAAAATATTAATAATTCTATTAAGAATTTGAAGAGAATTACAATGAAATTTTTTTTCGAAGATGACACCCCAACACTCTACAAAATAAAGGAATTATTCTCACTAAACTAGGAAAATGAAAATAAAGAGTAAAGGTACAACTCAAACCTTAGAGTATTCAAGTGGTAAAGAATAATATGTAAATGACTCAAATTCATTAGAACTATCTATCTTATCACAAAATTTAAGAAATTGTCAATAAAGGCATGTCACTAAAGGTGAGAAGATTACTCAAGCCAAGACCACATTTCCACAAATAATTATTGATAAGGTGGAGTATGATTTGAGTTTACTCTTTAATTTCTTGATTTAAATTCATGAGGTCAATTTCAAAATTGATTTTTTTTATCAAAAGTTCCAAAACTACTTAGTAGAGATTACTCATATGGAGAATAAGTTGAGAAACATTACCTCTGTGGTCAATAAATACCTTTTCCTTGGCTTAAGATAATGAAAATGTATGATATTATTGTATTTCAGGATTTTTTAATTCACATGAGATATTTACTTGAAGAATGGTCAAATAATATGAGAGTTTTAATCTCAAGTCTGGAGGAATTTAAGAGAAAAATTTGTATTAATCCAATGAATTAAATATGCTTTATTTTTATTAGCAAGACAATGTGCTTATACCTATTATAAAATTCAAGGATATTTTTGAAGAATTTCATGATTTCATTCAAAATATAAGTGGCCAAAACAAATAGAGGAGGCCAACGAATGATTGATCTAATAACACAAGCTAATAAAAAGGTGAAAAAGGTAAAAAGTGGTTAGGGTATACCTTGAGAACCTTTTGGAGACATTCTATTCAAAAATTTAATCACTAATATGGATAGAATAAATATGGATTATTAGTTAATTTCTCAAACAATAAAGAGACAACAAACAGTCAAACATAGTTAGTTCCTCAAGTTATATTTTGTGTGTGGAAATACTATTTTTAGAATCATGTTCTAGTCAGGACTTAAGTTTAGTTTCTATATTTATAAATAGAATAATTCATTTTCATGCAAACTAGGTTTTTAATATGATATGATGCCCATGTATTCATTATAAACTTTGTTAAGGAGAAAAAATGATTAATACTTGGCATGTTTTGAAAATTTTCTAAAATGTTTTGTGAGTGTGCCAAGTTTCTAATTTCTCAATTCCTAGATTAATGCTATATATGTTTCAAGATTTTGGTATTTATTTCATATGATTTATTTCTTGTGGATAGATTAGAGTGAGTGATTAATTAATTTAGTCATCTTGGTAGTTAGTTTTTTTTCAAATTTATTGTTATAGATGAATGTGTTTTTAATAAATTTATTGTGTTAATTCATATTTAAAATGTTAGAATATTGAGATTTGTTTACAAATAAAACTCCTTGGACTATTTATTGAGTTTGTAAAATATTACATGAATACTGAACTTAATAAACCTTTACTCACAAGAAGTAGATCTCGTGAAATATTTTCTATATAAAATTTTTCTTTAGTGTGAAATTATGAAATGCTTCCTTTCTGCCATACTCTTATTTCTTGTTTTATGTTTTTTTTAATCAAATTTTCACTTTACATAATAACACATTAGTGAATATGCGCATCAAATTAGAATTTTGATTAACAATCATCTTGAGATAGGTTTTCTCATATGGTTTTTTTTTCTTAAGTTAATAACAATCACATTTCTTGGACCTTTATATTTCATCAAAACTATATAATAGAGTCACAACTTGTAACTTATGCCTTGGATTACCTTTGCTGATCCTAAAATGAGAGTTTGTAAACCCATCGGCCTATTAGATGAGTCACAAACATATATCAACAAGAGGGAAATGAAAATTTTAACTTAAGTGACAATTTATTATATTTTAAAGTTCACTTATCACTTTAAAAAGTTTTGCACTTTATAATTACATGTTGAGTGGGATTTTTAAAGGGAGTGTCATTTAAGTGATCCCTTGATGGTGAAATATATAAATTAAAATTGAATTTATAAATAAATTGTAATTGACTTTATAAGATAAATTACAAGTAACCTTATCACATTTCAAGTGATTTTGTTATAACTTATAACTATTTGTAAATTAATCATATGGTTCAATCAGACCATTAGTCATTTTTATTGATAACCCATGATACCCTATTAATAGTGGACCTGTTTTAGGGTACTTGGGTTATTAGGCTTATATGACCCATTTAGGTCATTAGGGTCATTTATCTCATTCCACCTTTAGGGACCATTTGGAATGTTTGATCTCATTAGTTTATTTTGATCTTTGATCTTATTTTTTTTTATCAAACCCATATACCTTCTTTGGTTTATTAAGGCTATTTAGGTTGTTTAGGTTATTTATCCCAATTATCCCATTAGGCATGTTTAGGTTGTTGGGACCAGAAAAATGAGAATGGAAGATGTATATGTTTTGACCATGCAACCATTCATACCTTAGGTTTTGTGTCACCCCTAATTTCATTATGACCTTGAATTTCCATTAACAACCTCTTGTGTATGTTTAAAATATCATTCACTATGTAATTTTATATTATGAACCTATTTTACATAGCAGACCTCATAACTTTATATTGGATGTTATGTTTCCCCATCCTTCCTAACAAATCTTGTGTAGTGATTGTGAACACTTCGACCTTAACCAAAAAACATTTTTTACCCATGTTTTATTGTGCATTTTTATGGACTTTAAAAACACTCCTCTCTATTAATTATTTTATTTAATATCCTTTCTCCAATTTACCATACATATATAGGGGTTGAAAAATAAAATATAAAAAAAAAACATATGGAGAAGAAATTTTGATTGTTTTTTTAATTATTTATGAATGCATATAGTAATCATCCAATTATCAAAATTCAATGATTTTTGAGGAAAAACATGGTATACGGAAGTTATATTTTAAAAAATAATTTATTTTATACGAGTCAATTGTGTATTTTTAAGGGGTTGAAGGGAATCTTTGAGGATTCATAACTTGAGCACATAATATTTTTTTTCAAATTATTTATAGTAGTAGAATTTTTTAAGAATATTTACACATTAGTTATGGCATCAAAATAATTTATTGAAATTATTTTGTGGACTTGCTAAGATATATCCTTAAATACAGGTTTCTGGATATGGCTAATGTGAATATTTACATTCATGTTAATAAGAATTTGTTCCTTGTTACATTTGAGTTCTCTATTCTCTTACCCTATTAAATAAATAATTTATTTAGAGGTAAAATAAAATCAATATGTATATTGTAATAAAAATAAATATAAAACTATTATTTTTTTCAAAAAAATGAATGATTTTTCAATATGTATATTGTAATAAAAATAAAAATAAAGCTAATAATTTTTTCAAAAAAATGAATTATTTTTAAGATATTTTTTTTAATATAGAAAATATGTTTTTGGAGATGAAATCCATTTTTCAAGATACCATAAAAAATATTAACATGATAAAAGAACAAGTTAAATTCTTTTAATATCCTATTCAAATTCCATAAAAAAATATGTCTCTTATTAAATAATCCACATTCTAATTCCAATTACAAAGCATATCAAACTTAATTTGTTCATCAACCCTCAAATATCATAAGGGATGGATAGTGATCGAAATTCCTTTCATGCATCATAAATATTACCATGAGAATATGGATTTGGATGAAAAAGAATAATTCCATCTAGAAGAGTATTGAATAACATATTTCTTAGGATAGCCTTCCATAAGACTTTCCGATTCTAGGGGAATTCTCTCTTGTAATACATACATACTCTCATCCGGTTTAATTTAACTTTCTTTAGTTTCAATTTATGGACACTTCGTGATACTTACTAGACTCATACCTTATTTTAATTTATTTAAAACATCAATTATCATCAATTTTGTAGTATATATCATTTTTTTCTTACATTTAATATGCATCTATTGGTTATTTGAACAAATGAATGTTGATTATATTCATAAATAGTTGAAACATTGTTATCCATGTAACTATAAAATTACACCATCCTTATGATGGATCATATTAATCTAAAATTACACCATCCTTGTGATGGATCATATTAATTTATGGATCATATTAATTTAACAAACATATTTTTTTAGTATATATCATTTTTTTTTACATTTAATATGCATCCATTGGTTATTTGAACATATGAATGTTGATTATCATTTAGTTGTTAAAAGGAAAACATTTTATATTAAGAAGACAATGATGATTAAACATTATTTAGATGTTTCATCATTGAGATGTCTATGTAAATGTTTAGTTTTTGAGATCTTTTTCCATGTGTTCAACTTTCAAGATATGTTTTCAAATGTTTAGTTTCCAAGAGTATTTTAAATCATTTAGATGGTAAGAGGTTTTTTTACATGATGATCATATATATATTTATGCATATCTTTCTCAATTGAATTATCCATGGAACTTATTTTTAGGGAGGATAAATGTGTAAAACTAATACTCTTTGGTTTCATCCTTGATTCAGTAGATACATGTATAATATATTTTATTCTTGAGTAGATGTTAAGATCCTTCATATTTTAGTTAAAACCAGAGAACAAATATATCTTCAAAAGTTTCAGACAGAGAAACACATTAAAGTTAGCTTTGTTTTTTCAAAGACATAGTGAAACAACATTCATCAACTTTTAGATATGCTGAGGTCCAAAATCTTACTTTATTTGCATGCCCATTTCAATTTCACATCATATATTTTTAGTGTGGCATCAAATTATTCAATGTTCTATAATGATATTTCAAAGTGTAACCTCGAAATTTTAGGTATAAGATTATGTCATTTCAAGGGTATCATATGTGAGAATGTAGATCTAGTTGGGGATGTGCTCAAGAATTTTTTTGGAAGGACACGCCATTTGATAGGTAGTGGATCAATGTTGTGTTTTTCTCATATTAAATATTAAAAGGGGGTTTATAGGTTCATATGTGGCATCATGTGTAATATTATATAATTAGGATTTAACTTAAATCATGACTAAATAATTCCCATGTAGAGCCTATGATGTGGGTGACACATGAAGTACTTAGGTACATCCTTAAGTGGGTGTGAGAACTTGTTTTGGTTATAAAGTACACTCTCATGAGTAATAAAGATCCCATCCCATAAACTAGAATCTTACAAAAATTATTTTTTGCCTGAATCAATTTCTCATTGTTATGTTATTTGGTCTATTATGTGGATGATGATATGCGATAAGGAGTATAGTATTATTTTTATGAACAATTACACAAGAGATATTACACTAAGTAAAATTAATCTAATTCACCAAAATAAGCAATCTAATATAGAATTGAGCTAGATACAAAAAAATGCATTAAATAAATACCTACCTTAATGCTAAGTGGGTAGAATGAAATTACCTAAAAAAATGGTAATTGAAAAGGGGTTTAAAGGAACACACCTAATTTCAAAATAACCTATACTATGATAGAATAGTTCTTGAGAAGATCAAAAAATAAGACCAAGCTATGTTGATGTGGCAAGATTTAGAATCCTATGATAATGATAGAACATAATTGGAATTTTATAATAGTGAAAATTTGTCCCAAATTGATTGAGTTGTCTTAATAATGGTTGTGGAGGTCTGTACAATCTAAAACTTTGTGATCCCCTTTATCATCAATTACCTATCAAATACCTTTTGTAGATTTTCAAGTTTTTTAAAGAGTTTAGCTTACTTATTTATTATTTTTACAAACCCTAATCTATATCAATAATACCTAGAGAGAACATAAAAATGGGTTTTATTTTAGGGCTTACCTCAATCATCGCCCTACTTTGTGATAAGTTGGCAATCAACACTCTTGCATGTCAGTAATTAGATATGTGTATATAATATTCCCTTCCCTTATACTTATGACATGAGATTCAAGATGAAACTAAGATGAGATCTATATTATCTTTCACTAATGCAATATCCTTATTTTGATATAAATTGTAAAAAACATACTTCAATAAAAGAGAGAATGAGAGTCCTTATAATTGCATGAGCATGTGATGTACGGTCAATTGATAAAGTGATTTCTTATGAAATTACTTAAGATACCTTTGTATGTATAGAATTCATGATTTAAAATCAGGTAGAGATAAAATATATAAAATGTAAAAAAATAAGGGGCAAACAAGTCACATTGGCCAAAATGGCCCACCAAGCACACTGACTAGTATTGGAACATTCTGATATAAGTCAAACCAATATCATAAATATTACAATACTATAAAAAGAAAAACAATATACCAAAAGAGTATCCTAAGAACCATAAAATATAAATAAGATATAAAAGAAAAAGAATATGAAGAGTAAATGACCACATACAAAAGAATAGAAAGATAAAAAATTATAATAGAAATTGCTAATAAGAGCCTAATATAAACCAATGATCCATATTAACAAAAAAGTGATAGTGACATATTAATTACGATTCCTATACAAAAAATATGTCTACATAATGACCTACTTTAGTGTGTGTGTGAGTGTGCATGCGTACGTGTATGCATGCACGCATGCGTGCATATACATTAAATAAAATAAAATGAAGGTGGATATTTTTTATTATGGTCATATCGATACCTTTAAATTATGCCCAAATTTAGTTCTTGATATAAAATTCATTTGAAATTCAAAATGAGGAGAGAGATTATATTCTATCATAGTCCAATTCTACAAACCTAAAAAATAAAAATAATATCTCCTCACTATATATTTCAATGTTTTGATTATTGTTGAGCATCTCTGAATTCTTCTATGTCAATAGCTCAAATGTACCTATAATTATACAAGAATGCATACAAGAAGATTAATTTCTAGATAAATATATAATAATTTAATCAAATTAGATAATTTGAAAACTAAAATAAAAAAGGAATAGTATGCAAAACATGTTTCCATCTATAACAAGTCTAAAATTTTCGTGGGTCCAATCTAACTATTTCATGTGGAAAAACCTCTCAAATATAGATCTTAGTGACCTTATCAATTGACAAAGTCTATTTCTTAGATGAAGAAAAAAACATATAAAACCTCTATTTAAGTACTTCAAATATGTTTGTAACATATTCAAAGATTGTGACCTCTTGAAATCATGTAACTGTAAAATATAATAAACTGATAATATTTCACATTTTAAGGTCAAGGATGAACCTGCATATTACTTATATCAAATAAAAAGGATTATACACATCATGTGTGACATGTTAGGAATATAGAACATAGAGAAATATTAATGAAATAAAGATAAAAATAAAATGCAAAAAACACAATACAAGAGAAACACATATTTAACGTGGTTCACCTAATATGGGCTACATCCACATAGAAACAACTATTTCTTCTCTTATTCAGTCCAACAAATGAAGGGATAAACCTACAATAGATCCATTACAATATCCTCTTTCATTCACACACGGTGTGCCATCATGATTACAATACCCTAATATCAAAGGATGGTTACATATTAGGGAAAAAATGCACCAACATAATTTTCCACCGTTAGATCTGTGACCTAATAGTGAAAGGTCCAAATTTACTATGAAATTACAATATTTTACAATGTATTTTTCAAAAAAAAAAAACTTTAGGGGTGCTACCTTGGAACCCCCGCCAAGGGGGGATCTATGTATTGTCACCACCCTCCTTGGACCTCCATGGAGACCATAGTGATGGGGCAAGCCCCTCCACACCCCCCCCCCCCCCCAATTGATAACTGGGCATTCTAATAAGATCAGGCTCCACCATCCAACATAACATATAAAAATTAAAAATATGTAAATTTAATCCCATGTACAACATAGTTGATATATATGCATGAAATTGTATGATCATATAAACATAACAATAGTGTGTAACCCAATACTAATATGTCGAAATAAAATCAATACAAGTAAATAATGAAAATTAAAAATAAATGATATTCCTGATTGAAATAAGATGCCCTAAAATAAAAAATATATATTGGTGCAATCCATAGTTCTATGGATGTACTATGCCTTTAATGAGGAAAGTGTAATAAATTTCACATAAGAATAAGATTCCCTTGCATTGATTACCGATACAAGTGTACGAAAGGTATTCTCCCAAATATAGGAGAGAGATAATTGACAAAATGTAATAATATGATGCATTCCCCCTTAAGGATAAAATATAATTGATGAAGCACATGATTAATGTGGAAAAATCAAGCCCCTATGATGATAAATAAATATTCAATCTATGAATAACAATGATATTTCATATGTATAGTAAGATATAAATGATAAAGTACAAGTAAGGACATAAATAAGATCTAATAAATAAAATGGAAATAAATGATATGGACCCAATAAATTATAAGCATGATTTCCATTCACAGTAAATATGGAACTTAGATAAACCAAAGTTTGCCTCGATAGGTGAAATGATATCATTGAATCATATAAATTGTAGTTGGTAGAAACTAAATACGCACCATGGGTTAAAAAAAGGCATATAAATAAAACATTTTTTAACTTATGGGATTCACTAAATCCTAAGACACTCTCTATTTCATTAGATTTCAAGAGCTAAAGGTTGAAATGAAAACAACTAAGCTATAAAACCATAAAGAGACTAATCTACTATGCAATACAATAAATAAATAATAATAGGATACATCTAGTGTTCTAGTAATTATGAATATAATCGAATGTTGAAATCAAATATGATTTATAAATTTAATATTGTTGTTTAAAAAGTAAATCTTGTAATTTTTAAATGAAATCTACTATTAATCATATAAATCATCTAAACTAATAGTATATAAAACAAAACAAAGTTTCACCCTGAAATTAAGGGGCCTTCATAGCTACATCCTATGATGTTGAGGTTACACCAACCTGATTCTAATTGTACCTAGCTGAGAATGGAAATTTTGAAGGATCCAAAATCTAAAGCAAATGATGTCTAGTTCCTTAAAGTATCATTTCTATTTCAACACACATAACCACATAAAGTGAGATAATGAGAGTGGCAAAAGGAGGATGAGGATCGAAAATAAAATAATAAGTACATTGGATGAGCAGATCAATAACAACAATAAACAAAAAACATTCAATGAACATAACACATAGTAGATCAAAAATGTTTTGAGTGATAAAGTAATGATGAATATAATATAAATAAATTGACAAATGATCAAGAAGTGGTAATGACAGCCAACTATATAAAAATAAAGGAAATTAAAAGGTATGATATGGATAAAATGAGTCATTTACAATCATTAGAAATAAAAATGGGTCTCTAAATGGTAATAAATGGGTAAATTTGGAAAGGTTGAGTTTCTCGGAAAATAGGTGGATAAGTAATGTGTTTCTAGGAAAACATGTGATCAAGTTGTGGGTTTTCTAAGAAAGTCATAGCTCAGACACGTAGGCATGAAAAAATGTATAATTAGATGTTTTTCTCTCCACAAGGTCCTTCCTATGAATACTTCTCATCTATGGGTGTCATAGTTAGCATAAGGAGTTGAACTCTAATCATCAAGTTTTAGGAATAAGGAAATTATCATTACATATGCCCCTGAGGTAAAAGCAATAAGAGTTCATTAGAAAAAAACACTTTGAATTGCCTAGAGACCATATAAAATTCTAAGAGTGTGTAAATCATACTTACACTTACTTGTGACCAAATGTGGTGAACAAATTATCGCTAGTCACAATCCAAAAATTGTAATTATATGATCCTACTCTATAAACTATAAGGAGATAAATAAATCTCATGGTCTAACATATTCAGATATCATATTGACCAAAATGTCATCTTTGGTTTTCTTTGATTGATGGATATGGAAGATATGGAAGTCCTCAAAGTGAGAGTTAGTTGTGGGCCTCCTCAAAGAGGGGGATTAAATAATTTCTTCAAATATTATAGAACCTAATGAGTCTAGAGATATTTAAGAGTGAGTTAGAGAACAAATACACATAAGATGCACCCAACCCATAAAAATAAATCAATCCTTAAACAATATATTGATAGTAGATCATGTGTTAGCCTTACTAGTAAAAAATAAACTATCTATAATGATATTTTGACCATGGGAATATAATGGTCCATACGATAGTTTTATATCCTTCCACCATTAGTTTGAATCATCATTGAATGATGAAACATGAAGAGACTTAAGGACACCTGAGGTGAGCCATAGAGGACTATCTCAACATTGGATATAATGGGAAATAATAAAAATGGGAGACCAATAAAGGGGAAAAGTTAAAAAATGAAACAAAAGATAGAATCTAAAGAGGGGACCTCAGTAAAAGCTCACAAGATGTATATACAATCGTAAGGAATCAATGTCAGTTTAGAGAAAGTTGAGATGAAGATATGAAGTAAAATGATCTAGTACACACAAAACTCAAGATAAGAGGCTAATGGTGGGTTAGTATAATATCATTTAGTATCGATCACAACCAAGTAGAGTTATATGTGGAAAAACACTCCAAATGAAGGTACCTTGAAGTGGTCATATGCAAATTAAAGTTTGGGGAATGTTAAAGAGTTATATAGATTAGATATCTTGAATAATAAAAAACCTTGAGTCTAGTGAGGGATTGAGATAACCAGGGGAGTTGGTAATTTAAAATGAAAAGTATGAGAATATATTTTTCCAAGTTTGAGGGTAGCCCACAACATTAACACATAAATTGGTGAAAGGGTTGGGGTCAAAAAACAAATTGTCAATTGAGGTGAAGTCTGAAATGGATGAGAAAACATATGGGGGAGTTACACAATTCAAAAAAAGTGCTAAAATTCAGTGTAAGTTGAGCCCTAAAAGGGTGATAGTAGCTATAATTTGGATCTACTAGCCCTAAAAAGTAAAAATGATTCCATTAATGCATATTGAATGAGTCAAAACCCATACACAATAATTTTCATGGTTTTTAGACAAATTTCTAGGTTAAAGTAAATGGTGGCCCACCAAATGAGAGGGTAAGTCAATGGTTAAATCAAAGTAAAAATCCAATTTTGAATTCATTTTCACTACAGAATGTATGAAACTATATCTCATATAACCCCATGTTGTGCGAAATAAAATACTAAATATGATACAATGAGAATAACACCACCATAATGGTCCAAGTAAGTTATGTGAACTCAAAATTATTCAAATTTTCACAATGGTATGGCCAAACACAAAAATTTTGGATCATTATGTTGATATTAGTTTTAAAAAATTATCAAAATAGGTGTCAAAGTATTCTTGACAATGAGATGGTCATTTCTACCATGACCACTCATGAGACCACAATCAAATGGGAACAAACAATGATGCCATAGGCCATGTTTCATGTCCTAGTAGTAACACTATGTGTTTTAATATTATTACATGAAAACACCATAATTTCACCTAAAAACCCATGGCTTGGATATGAAAATATAGAAAACATGAAAGAAATCAATACAAAATATATCTTGCATTGTTTTTTCTTCCAATGGAATGACAAAATATTGTGTTGTTGCAAAAATGAGGAATTAGGGGATAGAGAGTAGATCCACCATCTGTAGTGTATCTATATGATCCATATGACACCTAATCATAATTAAAAATACTAGTTCATACTCAATTTTTGATCTAAGAAAGATACCTAGACTAGTTGGTAGAGGTAAACACTCTTCCATTGGTGGATTCGGTCGTACTAAGGCCAATAGTTTGATGGAGACTAGCACATGTAGCCTTAGGGTTTCACTATGGGGATGTAATAAATGCATTAGTTTTGACTTGGGATATTGAACACCACATCTTCCATAGGTCCCAAACTAGAGGTCTAATTTCACCATAGGATGTCTCTTCACTTTATGGATTGGAGCTAACAAGTCAAGAAGTGAAGGTATAAACAACACATGATGTGAGGGTAGCATGTAAATTTATCAGTATACCAATCATGAAGACAAACACTTATAGGGTAAATTTCATGCATCAATCCACATTAGTCCCATGAATTAGATCATCCATATCCAAGGTGATCCTAGGTATGGTCTATTATGGGTAAGGCATAGTGAAACTCTTGATGAACTAGGTAGGGATGATATAAAGTGTGTAGAGAGTAAATGCATATGCATGGGAAGATTTCATCTATCGAGATTTATATCAAAAACTCATTAAGGTGCATTAAAAAGTCTCTGGTGGTATCACTACCACCACACTCTTATTATCCTAAGTATATGAGAGGATACCCCATACTAACCACTAATAACGGCAAGCTCATATCAATACCCAAAACTAACATAAAATGCCACATGGGCATCCTAATGGAAAGGTAGAGGCCTAGCCTATACCAAAAAACTTAGTGACATAGTACATGAAACATACATATAGTATCAATATGTCACAATAGTAATAGATGACGATAAATAGATACAACCACTACTGGGGACACATATCTATATGGGCCATATGGAACCTATCTACACCCAAATCCAATAGCCATGAGATAGAGAGGAGGCTAGGTCCAACTTGCTAGATGAGGATCTCAAGTATTAGGTAGAAAATTATAAACATATCAAGACATATAGGTCATTCCTTAGGGTGCATAAGATAGATTAATGTAACAAATATGTGTACTAAGCATCGATATGACCAATTAGTAGTGTAGGTTTACATACCACATGAAATCATAGTGGGAAACCTATAATGAGACCTCCATAGGAATTAGTTAAATAAGACTAAAATTTCAATTTTGTACCTTTTAACTATTTCTAGAGTTAAAACATTGAGCTAATGTATGTCACTTAGTGTGTGTAGGTGAGATCTTGTCATTGATGGGATTTCAAGTGAGAGAGATCCTAAAAGATATCTTAGAGGAGTGGAGAGTAGCTAGACCAAGAGAGAGAGAGACCTTAATTCCTGATACACTTGTATAAACACAAACTTACATACACTACTGATAACTAAAAATGATGATATCATAGAATTCTTTACTATAAATCAAAGTGGCTGGAGAGAGATCCATAGGAGTGGATAGACAGGCTGACATTAGATCTCTCCATGAGAGTATAGGCATGTTATAAAAACAAATCAGAGGTGATACATCTTTATAGAGATGTTGATATCATCCCGGGCTCAAGGTGAATAACTCTCAAAGGCAACAACATTGATAGATAATAAGTCATAGGTTAGCCTGGATTATTTATCTAGCCATATATATGGTCGATGTTGATGAAGTGGTACTAGATATGTTGATCTATAGTGATCTAGTAGTCATGTGATGTATTTATGGTGCCAATCATAATAAAGATAATTCTAAACTTGGAGGATAGTTGATGCTTATAGGAAGAAGGGATATAAACAAAGATATTCCCTAAGAGAAAATAGTTGATAAAATTTTTATGAAATGAATTCATTGAAGGAGCATGTGTCATTCGACATGCATGAGAATGATGAGTAATTTTTGAATGAGTGAAATTTATATTATAATCAATAGGATTTAAATTATCACCCTTGAAAATATAAGAATTTCAATGGGAAAACATGTAGAGAGATAAATTATCATTAGATGGCCTTTCATTATCATATAACCAATCCCATGGGTTAGGGTCTTCCTCCATGATGTGAATCTTACCTTCATGTTCAAACTATATGATGATGGTCATTGTGTTTTCTTCATTTAATTAAATCATATCATTATGGGTAGTGTCCAAAGGTTGTATGCAATAGGGCATGAAGAGTTGTGGCTAGTAGAATTTTATATTGAAAGTGAATTGTTGAACTAACTAAATCAAAATCTTGTTGGAATTAAAATTGTTGATATTAAATGAAATCCTTATTCTAATTTTCTTTGAAATAAAAACATACTTTTATGAAATTGAAATTGCTTGAAATGGATATCCCACCTTTAATATAATTTTTAAAATTATAGTCACTCTTGTTTGAAATTGAAATCACATAATGCTTGAAAGGAAATTAATTTGAATTTAAAGTTTAACCAATATAAAATCAAATTTTGGAGATAATATATTGTATAGAATTAAACATAAAGCTTTGAATGGAAGTCCTAAAAATAAATAGCGAATTTAAACACACACACCCCTCCAAGTTAACAAATAAATAATATATTGAATAAGGATATCAACATGTAAAACTTGAAACACACTGGAACAAATATTAATCTAGGAAATTCCAAAGTGATCCTTCTTCCTAGGAATGAGTGGACCCTTGCTCCTTCTTAAAATAAGATTAAAAAACTATACAACTCTCAAGAGGTTCAAAATTATTCAACTTCAAATTATCATTGATATGAAAAAATATTACTATAGTATAATTCCCTAGATACAATAAAGATATTACTATATTCAAAACTATTATCTCCCTATCAAGTTATGCCATTATATTTATACTACAATGTTTACAACAATTTTCCAAAACTAGACTAGCAGTCTAACAAATAGAATATTAACCATGGTCTATATTATTTCAAAACAACATCATTCTCCACTTTTCCATGAAATAAATGTGGATAATTCTTAATCTTGAGATTTGCACAATTTTCTATTTCATTTTTGAGAATTAGTTACAACATTTTAGTGGTTATGGTTGCCTACCCATCCTCTAACATTGAGAAGTTAGATTATTCATAACCAATTTGAGGAAGACTATAAATACCTTTATAGGAATATCTATTTTTTTAAATGTTAATATTTAGTATATAATAAACCACTTTATAAAAATATCTCATAACCATTTCTAGATCTATTTTATATATCTCCAAAACTAGGATACTAGTCTTCTAGAAACCTCTAGAGTTGTTCTAGTGACCTTTAGAGCCATTTTGGTAACCTCTAGAGTTGTTCTGGTGACCTTCGAAGCTATGTCATAAGCTATGGAAAAATAGACTCATGACCTTCTAAGCTACTCTAGTGATCTTTGGTGTTATTCGAATATGGAGCCTCCAACAATGTAGGCTCTAGAGATGTCTTCAAAACTACTTTTCAGTCGATAGTTTGATGATAACAATATACTTATCTACTTTTAGTACCTTATTATGAACTTAAAAAATTCATATTTTTCACATATTTTTTAGAACTCAATCAAAAAAAATATTAATAATGACTTTCAAAGAATAATCAAGATAACTAACCCATATTCTACTTTAAATCAACTATGAATTTTAACTTCAACATCTAAATCCACTTCAGGGAAGATAGTCGAGGGGAAGAGGTTATTATTTGGATATGATGAGTCATATAATGGACTCATAATATCCCCCACACTTAAATCCTTGCAAGTCCTCTTTCAAGATATTGTAGTTATCCCCTAGTTCCATCTTTCCAAATTCTAATAAGATCAAATTTAGAATGCAATTATTCTCAATGGGTTTTTGTAGGGTTTTTATGTCCTCTATGTATTTCCAATATGTTTTTCCACCATATAAAGTGTTTATAAGGTTTTTTATCATAATTATTCCATTTAGGTGATGGAACAAACAACAAGTGGATACCTATAGCTCATACCAATCCATTCATTTCTAAAATCCTCCATTAGTTGTACCATAGCGTTGGATCTTCTAAGTGACCATTTTAAATTATTAGGATAAATAAGTTCTCCACTCTTTAATGGAACACTAAGCATATCCCACCTCCTTGTGCAAGTTTCATAGGATGCATTGAAGGGTCTTATAGAAAATGTTTCAAAAACCTCACCAATATGTTTCAAGTTTATTGGATATTGCTCAATTAACCCTAGAGCATATGCAAGTTGATTGAATGTTTTATAAAAGAGACATTGTCTTGTAAATTCATGTCTCATTAAGAAACCCATAGTCATTTTAAGATCATTATATTATTTATTATCATTTCCCCATAAAATAATATGTTATAAAAGAGACATGAAATCTCTAATCTAGACTTCACCTAAGAAGAAGTTAATCATGAACTATTTGAGGTGACCAAGAAGGTATTTATGTAATAAAAACTAGAACACAACAAGTTTTGTTGGTCCAATTTTCTTTTGAAATAACCCTCTAAAAATTGTCTCATTATCAAAATCATATGGTGGTATACAAGATATCCTCATGAGATTCCATTATGAAAACTATCATATCAAAAAGACATTGTACACTAGAGAAGGTATCCTATATGGCAACAATGATTCTTCTAGTTGACAAGCCATAGTTAAATCAGACTCTACATGTTATTTTTATTTATTAAATATTTACATCTCTTTCTTAGTGGATTTTAAGGTACTACAAGCTTCTTTCCATATATCCATTATCTTGGAGTCTTCTAATTCTAGATTTATTCTTTGTTATACTTTTGAGATGGGTTTAGGTAGTGTTAGTTTAGTGAATTCTATTTCTTATGTTAGTTTAGCAATCCTTTTTTATTTTACAAAAAACTAATATTTTATTTGCTATAATTCTTGTTTCAAAGTGAGAATACTCTCCTCCATAAATTGAAGTAAATTTTTAGGAAAGAAATATCATCTTGTTGTTTTCTTATAGATGCTTCATCCCTTGAGAGTGTCAATGCATGATGTAAGTATTTCTCTTTAGAGGGACTATCAAGTTGTTCTCTTATTCCTCTAGTATCAGTGCCTTGCCTTTATTTACACTTGGTCTTGATGAAGAGGAATTTTGAAGAGGCACCTCCAAATTCCCACTTGTAGGTTATTCCATGCCCATAGGTTCCTCATCAATAATTGTATGTTCTTCCATATTTAGAACCTCCTTGGCCATGATTGAAGGTTCTTCAAGAATATGAGTCTCTCCAATCATAACAATAAGTATCTCTACCTTATTCAAGTTATCTAGAATACATGTAGTAGCCTGATGTTATTTGAAGTCATATTATTGGGAAAGGATAATCCTCCTTCAAATTTTATGAAAATGAATAGACCTAGGCTCTATTATAGGAAGCACCCTTCTAGTGCTTATTCTAAGGGGAACAAACTTGAGTATTTATATAACTAATTCTTTAATTTCAAATAATTCAATGATTAAAATGGCCTCCCAAACTACTTCATCTTTGGGATTAGAGGTGAACTTGTAGTAGCTTCTAAGGTCTACAATTTCCTTATTTTCTTCTTTTTAGCTATCTCTAGAATAGACTCCACAACTGATCTTATCTTCTTGGTGCCAAATCCTAGGGTAAACATGGAAACATATTTCTTATTATTAGATTAGGTTCTTTAAAAGGGAATTAAAATATATTTGAATTTATTTTCTTTTGTTTCCATTCCAAAAATTCTTAAAATTTGACCTCCTCATTTGGTTTCTTCTGACAGTGGTGTTGGTAGATTAGATGAATTATTCCATGATGTCAAAGAGACCCCACCCAAAGCAAATACTTCTCTGCCATCACTTGAATAGAATCATATAGGAATAAAGTAAGGTTAGTTGTATATTAAGGGTTGTCTCTACTATGCCTCAAGTGATTTAACATTCTCATGGAGGCCTTCAATACAACACCAAACTAACCATCACAGGTAAAATATTTCATTACCCAAAGGCTAACAGTCTTCCATGGCTCTTGAAAACTCTCCTTATTGATTCCCTTACATTATCCTTTTTCATTGATAAATAGTTTTGGGATTTGTTTCCCCTCCATATATAAAACTTGAATTAAGCATGCCAACCTCTAGAATACCAAAAATTTCATTGAGAATGGTGGAACTTACAAAATTTTCAAAATTATTACTTTGGAATGGTCCTTCTTAATATTGATCACAAATTATTCAAATATCTACTCATCATACCCATGGAATTTATTTAATAAATTTATCCATCCTTATTTTTTGAACACTTCTTACACAACTTCATTATTCAATATCAATTCCATAAAATTTGGCTATCATTTCCTTTTTTGGCCCATGATTTACAGGAAGGTAATAAAAACTAGGGTTTTGAGTAGGTTTTATAGATTATTAGTAAGGGGAACACAATAGATGAAGGTTTGACATGTAGGAAGCTTAATGAGCAAAGGGAGGTAGCGAGAGATGAAAAATGGGTGAAGGGTAGTGAATGATTACCTATCTCATGAGGTAATTATTAACCTTCATTTTTTTATTGATATGCCTCTTTGGATGGATGATGAGAGGAAGTTCCCAGTTAGGTACCCTAAGTATTTGAGTAGAGACTAGTTTTTATTTTATTATTTAAAAGGATTTTTGACATTTTTCAAACCATAAAAACTCACTATCTTTGGTGAGCAAATAGAACATGGGTGCTACAAATTTTCTAAAATATTAAATAAAACACACATAATACCTTGCATGTCCTAATAATATTTTAATATTAATTTGGTTCTTAGGTGGAGGAAATTATGAGATAACTTTAATATTTTTATGATTTACTTGTATCCCTTTAGTTTAAATATGATGGCTTGGGACAATACCTTGATCCATCATCATTAAACATTTTCATGGCTCAAAGACAACTAGTGTTGTTCACATGTATTCGATACTCTATCTAAATTTTATTAAGCTTAATAAAATGAATTTTCATGCATATTAAATTAATCCATATAAACCTCAACACATTCACTGGTTATATAAACAAAAATTTCAAGTACTAATCTTTAAAAAGTTATTGATGCCTTACATAACCCAAAAGGCAAAGCTTTATATGAAAATGTTCCCCAAGGAAATGTGAAGGTGATTTTGTCTTGATTTTCAAGAACCACTCTTATTTTATTTTACCCATTAAATCCATCCAAGAAATAAAATTATTTATTCCCATCTAGATTGTCTAAAAACTTATTAATGAAGGGTAAGGGAAAGTAATCTTTCATTGTTATTTTTTAAAGTTCTCTATAGTCTATATAGATCTTCCATTTGCCATTATTTTTGGGTACTCTTACTAGGGGAGAGACCCACTGACTATCTAAAATTGGATATATGAATCATACTTGTAATAAATTCTTAATTTTAGTTTTGACCATATCTCTTAATTCATGATGCATCCTTCTTTATGGTTTTCTAATTAGTTTTACATTTTTTATATAAATATGGTGAGTGCAAACATTAGGATGAATACTTTTCATATCACTATATTTCCAAGAAAAGGATTTTTTATTTTTTGTAATATATCAAATACTTTTTCCCCTATTCATCAGTCAATCAACTATTTATTTTTAACAATTTACCTAGTTGTATTAAAATTTGGTTTGTACCTAGATGGAATAAATTAAATTGACTAAATTCACTCAAGGAGTTCAAGGGGTAAAGGAAAGGATGAAAAATGTGTAAGTTTGTAATTTAGTTAAATAAAGAATCAACTTTAAGAATGACTCTTACCAAAGGGAAACAAAAGGCTATAAGGAAAGGTCTTTGTCTACTTTGTGCCTAATTGATGACACCTTGTTGGATATATGTGTAATTTTCATTTTCATTGTAATAATATTTATATTTTGTTTGGTAGTCCTTACGATCTAGACAAGTAGTCTCTAGAGTTAGTATGTTGAACTCTGAAGCTAGGATGGTGACCTATGAATCCACATCAATGGCCTCTGAACTTATATTAGTGAGTTATAGAGCTCGGCTAGTGACCTTTGAAGTTAGTCTACTTACTTCATTAAGTTATATTAAATCTTCTTATAACTCATTTGCATGATTTCTAACTAAAACCATTACTAAACATGAAATACAATTACTATTCTTATTTGGTTCATCTACCCATAAGTGATCAGGGAAGTCTAAGAAAGGTTTTTCAAGTGGATATAGGTTTTCTTAGATTTTAATCCATTTGATATGGTCATGTCCTCTGATCTAAAATATATAAGAGAAGCTACTATAGCAAGCCACGGTCTTCCCAGAACTAATGGACATTCTATTTTTCAAGTTTTTGATTGGAGTATCATAAAGTCCACAGGATATTCACATGAATCTATTATAAGTGGAACATCCTCTATGACTCCTTATGGTTTTATAATTTAATAATCAACCACTTATATTATTATGGATGTTGGTTTTAACCTAAATACTGATAGTCTTTTCAATGTCTTAGAAGTCATCACATTGGGAATTAATTGATCAACCATCTCTACTATTGTGGATGTTAGTTATACTTGAGACACAGATGGTGCTTTCAATGTGTAAGAATCATCACAACATGAAATAGATATACAAACACATTAGGTATTTATTTTCTTCCAATTGATACTATAATGACTAGAATTATAGGGTCTCCATACTTTGGTAAGAGAAGTTTTCCTACTAGAAGGTCATCTAGCTTACCATATACTTGTATGGTCCTATATTTTCCTCCCTATATTTTTAACATGTAGCTCTTTAATAATTCTATTGAGTTCAAGAACATCTCTTATGACTTGTAGTAAAGGAATCTCAAAGCTTACCTATTTTAGTTCTTGTATTAATTTAGAATCAACCTTATGTGATGTTTATTTGAGTATTTTTGGAAATATTATTAGTGATAGAACAATGAGAGGAATGTTCTCTTGAGGTAATTCATTATCCTTTATTTGATTGTTAGGAAGAACATTTTATTCCTTCCCATTGGGTATTTCAATATTGATTGGTGGGGAAGGATTGGATAATGTTTTTACCTGAACATAATTAAACATTATTGTAATATATAACATTTATTAATGTGCTTCCTTCTTGTTTTGAATTTTATACAGGGACTCCCTACCTATTTTTTGGGTTTAACACAAGTTGAGTAGGTAACAATGGTTGAATTACTTGCTCATTTTTTTTGCATGGTAGAAGGGCCAAGAAATGAGGCTTGTTGCTAATATTGGAATCATCTTTACTGGTTGAATGTTAGATGAGGTGACCATTATTGGTTTTGTTGAGGTATCCATAGATACTGATTTTATTGAGGTATCCATGGTTATTGAGGTACCCACTCTTGTGGATATCAAACTTATGGTCCCCATTATTGTGGAGGTGGTGTGATAGCCCATGACATAGCCCATGAATTGGTAAGAGCCCTTAGAACAAATTGATTTGGATATTGATTGTAGTAAAAAGCATTCCCTTGTCTTTCTAAGATAAAATTAATCTCTTCCTCAGGCTAGGTAATATTTTTAATATGATTCTTAATTGAAATAAATAGATCATAATGTTTAGTAGCATTATTATTTTTAGAAATTACACATATATTTATTTTATTAAAAGGACAATCATAAAGAAGATGTTTATCCCTACATCTAAGATAGAATATATCTAGAGGTTTATTGGATTTGTATTTTCAATAAATGCCATTGATTTTTGTATTCAGATGTAAAAATACGTATGTGTTAAGGTTTGAAAACTCTTCTAAGAGTTTACTTCCCTCATTATGCCCTTTTCCTACTTTTAGTTTTTGAATCTCATCCCTCATTTGTGAGTAGTTTCTACAGATTTCAATAATATCTATGAGATCAAGTTTGTTTACATATCATTTTCCCATAAGGTTTATAGATTCTCAATATTCATCATCTAGCCCTTTCAATTTTTTTTACATATTTACTAATCTAATCCATTTCCACATCATTTATTGACAAAGAGAAATTGATCAAGATAGTCTTCCATGTTTTCATCTTCCTTTTTTTCATTTGAAAGAGTTCTTATTTTGTATCTAGTACCATATAGCGATCCTGATATTTATCCAAAAATATAGTTTCCATGTCTATTAATGTGTAGATGAACTTTGGTAATAATATAATAAACCATCTTATGGATTAATCTTTGAACATGGATGGAAAAAGTTTTAGTTTTTGGTTACCATTCTTGTCATCATATGTCTGATAAATTACCTTGAATTCAAACAAGGATTGATCAAGATCCTCTATTTCCATATCCCTAAAAGTAGGTAATATGGATGGGGATATGTTTTTCATAAGATAATATTCATATCTATCTAATAAAATGGGATAGCCAAATTTTATCCCTTAAAGAGCAGCCCTGCCTTAATTATTCAATAAATTACTATGGTTATCTCCTATGTCTTCCAAATAGATGTTAAAAATGGTTTTTATAGGTGGTGTAGGCTCTTTGAAAGTAGATGGAAGGTTACTTGATTAGAATTTTATGTCAAAGATTTATCTTATAATTTTTTAGCCTAGATTGCTTCTTTTGAATAGTTTTTCTCGCTTTTGGATATGTCTCTCAAGGTTCAAGTGATGATAATTGTGGTTTTTCCTCAATAATTTGTAGTTTCTTCCCTACAAAGTCTTCTCACCCACTTTCATGTTGTGAGTTTTACCTACCTATGGATTGTAACAACTATTAACTTTGGGAAACTATACCCTAATAACACTTATAAATTCCTTGATAATGATGCCAAAAATGATGAGGGTTGTTTTACCCTTTTCATTTAGTTAAATCATGTTAATTTAGGTAGTGTCCAAAGGTTTTATTTACTAAGGAATGTATATTTGTGGCTAATATTTTTGTTTATTGAAAGTGAATTATTAAAAAAATAACTAAATCAAACTCTTGAGAGAATTCAAAATGTTGATATCAAATCAAATCCTTAATCTAATTTACTTTGAAATAAAATCACACTTTGCTGAAATTGAAATTGTTTGAAATAGAAATCACACCTTTAATATAATTGATTGAAATTGAATTCAGTCTTGATTTAAATTGAAATCACATAGTTCTTTAAAGGAAATTACTTGAAATTAAAAGTTTAACCAATATCAAATCAAATGTTGGAGATAACAAAATGTATAGACTTAGAAAGAAAGCTTTGAATGCAAATTATGAAAAGAATAATGACTATATTCATACATAACCCCCATAGATGTTAACAAAGAAATAATATATTGAATAAGGAAATAAATATGTAAAAATTGAAACACACTAAAAAATATATTAATCTAGGAAATACCAAACCAATCCTTTTTCCTTGTAACAAGTGGGCCCTTACTCCTCCTTGAAATAGGATTGAAAAAAATATACAACTATCAAGAGGTTCAAAATGCTTTAGCTTCTAATTCTCATTGATATGAATTTTTTTTACAGAATTAACACCCTAAATATAAGAAAGATATTATTCTATTTAAAACTATTCTCTCCCTATCAATCTATGATGTTGTATTTGTACTAAAACTTTTACAATAGTTTTCCATAACTAGATTAGTAGCCTAAAAAATATAATCCTAATCAAAATTTATATTATTTTAAAACATCATTCTACACTTTTATAGGAAGGAAAGGTGGAGAACACTAAATCTTTGGATTTTCACAAGCTTTTATTTTGCTGCCCAAAATTAGGTATAATGTTTTGGTGGTTGTGGTTGCCTACCCATCCTATAATAGTGAAAAAAAAGAGTATTTATAGCCACTTTGAGGAAGACTATAAATACCTTTATAGGAATATCTATTTTTAGAAATGTAAATATTTATCATATACAAAATAAATTTTCAAAAATTGCTCAGAACCAATTTTAGAATTATTTTATGTATCTCTGAAGTTGGGATACTTGTCTTTTGGGAATGTTTAGATTTGTTTTAGTGACCTCCTGAGCCAATCTGGTGACATTTGGAGCTATTATAGTGACCTCTTAAGCTATGTAATAAGCTAGGGAAAACCGGGATGGGGACCTTCGGTATTGTTTTAGTGATCTTTGATAATGTGCTAATATAGAACCTCCAATAATTTAGGCTCTAGAGATGTCTCCAAAAATGGTTATCAATAGATATTTTTGATGATCACAACATACTTATCTATTTTTAGTACCTTATTATGACATGCACACATAAAATTAACATCTTTTCCCACATATTTGTTAGAACTCGATCGATGAAATAAGTAATAATGAATTTCAAAGAAAAATAAAGATAATTATCCCATATTCTACTTTAAATAAACTATAATTTATAAAATTTACATCTAAATCCATTTCAAGGAATATAGATGGGTGAAAAAGAGTCTATTAATTGGATATGTTGAGTCATATTATGGACTCATCACTAAAATACTCAGAGACAACCTACATATAATTTATCTAAATATGGTTGAGGATCATGTATGATATGGCAAGGTTAAACACAAAAACTCTATCTTTGTCTATTGGATCCAAAATTGACCTAAAAATTTATGTTACCTCATGGAGAGATGGGGTCATTGTTAAAATTGAAAAATTTGTGATGAGACTTGAAAAACTTATTGTGACTAATTTTTAGTGCATGAAACACTAAAATTACATGATGTTTAGAGTATCTCCCTTATCAATAATGCATCAATTAATGTGATGGGTGTTAATAAAGGTCTCGATATAGAGGAATAATTGAGCTCTCTTAGTAAGAACTAAATCATCAAGGAGGGAAGCATGGTAAAATATAATGATCAAGCTAGAATTTGGAGTGGATGAGATAAATATGACCTCAAAAATAATTATATTAGTGCCTATCTATAGAAACTGAACTCATTGAATATAAACATGCTTTGCTCATGAAAAAGGTATATAAGGTCCTAGATGGAGATCCAAGTAGAAAGGGATTTGATCTCTTTTATGAAATAGTAGATTTTAGGCCTAGCCTAAGTAGGAATGTTCCACCAAAACACAAACCTAACTTTCACAATCACTAACCTTAAGGCTTGACCCAAAGATATAGAACCCCAAGTATTTCCAAAAATTTCAGTAGCCTAACCTAAGCATATGTTAAGAAATCATTCCTAGGTAGAGTCAAAATTTTAAATAGTAGAAACACACTTTCCTCCATGACACTTGAATTTATCCTTATATAAATACAAAGAGAAACACCTAATAGAAGATTAATAATGAAAATGTTAATGACAAAACTTTCCCTTGGGTTTATATCATGGTCAAGGAGAGTTTCCTTGAAAATATTACACTTGTGGTTAGGATTCACAAGAGGAGAGTCTTTGAGAGGAGATTCCTTTGACACCTTACCAAATTCTTGAGTGACACATTTCTTTTCAAAATGTCCTTTATATGATGGATCTTACAATATTTATAAGGGTTTTAGGTATACTCAACCTTCTTTTTACACTTACCCTTTTTGGAATCATTCATACTTTGGGTATTGACCTCTTGGACATCCTTAATGCTTTTATTATTTGATGAATAATATATGATGCATTTATAATCACATTATGATTGATATTTCAATATGAGGATGCTTTATAGTTAGAAGGAGGAGCTTGAACCTTAAAGACTTCAATCTTAATAAAATTAATAATAGAATCATTATAAGAGTTAGATTTCTATTTGAAAAACTCACATAAACTTCAAACATCAATTTGTAGGTGAATATATCAAATATTTATTTATCAATAAACCTTATCTTATAAGGTTGGTTGGGTTAATGCCATTAATGAAAAAAATCAAAGTTTGACTCACCTTTTGCTTATGTCATGGAGGTGAGTAACTAGATCCTAAGGTCAAATGGTCTATAGATATCAAACAATTGGATGGAACAATCTAAAATAATATGAAACATAAATAGATAATATGGAGGTAGAATCCTAAACCAAGCCAACACCTCAACCTATAGAGAGTGAAAAAAGAGATTGACTATCATGACATCATCATGCTACTGATTCATAAATTCCATTATGAAAGTGGTGATATGATTTGAAGTACTAATGTCATATCTAGTGATTAACTTAAGGATATTAGGTGGAGTGGGAAGGATAATATATCACACATGAGGGGATAGAAAATTCCTATAAAAATATTCATAATAATGAATATTGGTTTGGATATAAATACTACCCACATGGGTATCATATAGATATGAATAGTTCTTATAGTATTAGGGATCTGCATACCCTAGGTCTTAAGATGAAAACATCGAGGATGATTCATAAGAAGTATTTTTTTGAGGTAAGAATCTTGAGGATCATGTACAAGATATCTATTTAATGAGCCATACTATAAATAGAATATTTGAGGTGTCATCATGGTGAAGGCATCCTAAGAGGGATATATATATATATATATATATATATATATATATAAATGGTAGGTATCCCATGGATCCATATGCCTCAAGTAGCATTCAAAATTAGTATGGCTAACAAAAACCTCAAAGGAAGGGGTAGGAGGAGTAGATGGGATCATGTGGTGTGAGCCATAATTCCTTTCAAATTCCATTGATTTATTGAATGATATTAATGTATTTATTCCCATTGGTAATTTGAATGTGGAGAAGCTTGAATCCAATAAGAATAAGAAGTTGCATTTTTAAGATGAGCAAGTGTTACATCGATGACTAGAGATTGAACACTTTCAACATGTATGATAATAATTATGCTTGGTATAAAACCATATATCATTTCATGTATAAATTAATATATGACAACCATATATGATTTCATGTAGTTCATATGGACTCTTATCTATGAGGTGATAACCCTCAAAATGAGTGGGAAAAGGCTAAGTGGTTTCAAGTCTAATGGATTATAGCTTGCTATGGGAAAGGTTATATGTCTAAAAATGAGAATGAGGCATATGTTGGTTGTACACCTCTAATTAATACTTCATGGTGAAGCCAATGGGGTGAGGGTCATAATATTGAGCCATGGTTACTTCTCACTCTCTTGTATTCCTCCATTTTTCAACAAATGTTGATGCATGTTCTCTATCTATTTTAATGGATTCACCTTAAATACAATGAGAATATTATCCTAAGGGAGGGAGGTGATACATTGGAAATGAGAGAAAATAACAAGTGGAAAGGTGGAGAAAGAGGTAGACTATAGATAAACATAAAACCAAGAGCTAAAACATCATAACTAGAAATCTAAGAAAAAAGTCAAAATATTGTTAAAAACCTTAGTTTTTTACCACACCATGTATTTTCAAATAAATCTATGGCCTGAGACAAACGAGGTTTCATGTTTTCAAAATAATCAAATACTTAAAATAAATTGAGCTTGAAATGTCTCAAGCTAGCAAAAACACATTAAAATAAGAATGTGACTTGTGGGGTCCCATCAAACATGCCATAATGTAGCCGAAAAAAACCAAATATGCACCAGAGATTTAGAAAACTGATAGAAAGCTAACACTCTACTACCTATGGGATTCACTAAAAGCCTAAATACACTATAATGTTTATTGGCTTATGTGAGCTAAAGGTTAAAATGACAATAACTATTCTATAAAATATTTACAAGACTAATCTACTGAGAAATAAAAATAAAATAATAACAATAGGATATGTCTAGTGTTATAGAAATGAATTACTAAAATCAAATGTGATTTATAAAGGCAATCTCATAATTTTTTATATTAAATCTTATATTAAGCATGTGAATCAATGAACCTAACATTATATAGACTAAACCAAAATGTCATCTTGAAATCAAGGTGCCCCCATATCAAAATTATAAATTATGTTGAGGTTATACCAACCTAATTCCAAGTGTACACAATTGAGAATTAAAATGGAAAATGATCACAAACTTGAAGTAGATGATGATCATTTCCTTGAATTAGACTTTTTTGTTTAACCCACAAAATAAACCAAAGAGAAGGAGAGTACCACATGAAGGTTGATTACTATAGATTGGATATGTAACACCACTAGTGTCATGAAATTATATCACATTAGATGAGTAGATTAAATATAAGTGGCTTAATCAATGCAATGATCACAACACAAGCCATAACAATGACATAGTGAATGATAGAGAAATGAAAAATATCATAGCAATGAATGAAAAATGTTCAATAAGTGGTAATTGATGAAAAATGGACATGTATAAAGGAAGTTTTAAAGCATAATTTTACCAAAAATACCCATTTATATCCATTAAAAATCCCAACAAGTTTCCAAATGACAATTAATTTTTAAATAAAACAACGCCACATTTTTCTAGGAAAATGGGTGGCTAAGTCATGGATTTCATAAAACATCAGTGTTATGTTACAAATGGGTGGAAAACTACTAATTGTATGGTTTTATCTCTTCATGTGGTCATTCCTAGGCAAAATTATCATCTAGGGTGTGATAGTTGGTGCAGGGACCTAACTATAATCATCGAGATTTAGGAACCATAAAATAAGCATTACAAAAATAATTAATGGATATCAATTAAATAACCTAGAAAGATAACTTTAGAGAATTTCCTAAGATACATAAATTAAAATTGAACTCAAAAATAAAATTCATTTGGATCATTTTCTACTGCTAATTTTTATAATTTTATTTTTGAGAGAGAACTATGGTTGCATGATGAGACCTTACTATTTGATGAATAGACCACATTTTTGAGGTTATTTTACAGAAGTGATGATAGAGCAAGTAAGTTAAAAAATAGTCATTTTTTGTCATTTTTAATTATTTTTGGAAAAATAGAATTTTGAATGTAAAAATAGGTATTTATACACATTTTTAATCTTTTTCAATTTTGGTCATATCCTTCTAACAATGATTGAACCTACTCAATAGTGGTCACAAGCTTACAATAGTGGCCATGATATAAGATAGCTTGTTATGATACATGCTAAAAAAAGTGTAAAATTTTCCAGAATAGCACTTAAAGATACCTAGGTCAAATTATTTTTTAAATATATATTTATTATTATGTTTTTATCATGATTGACTCGTGAATTAATACTTTTTTTTTTTTACTTTTTGTGATACATAATAATCGCCATATTCAATAGTGTTTCCAAGGGATAATGATGGAGACTATGCATAAGATATATTTTAGTTTCAAGGATGAGGCACACATTTATGTGTTGGGGCTAGGACATTTTATCCAATTGGATATTTTTCCATATGACATTCCACCATTAACAACATTAGTAGATATCTTAGATTATATTGTTTGCACTTTCTAGTTTCCTATTAGGGAAGAGAGATTTACATTTGAATATGAATGGAGGATATCATTTTGTGCTAGCATCTAGGTCACTAGTGTCCAAATTTATGCCTATGTCATCCCCCTATTCACCAATGGGACTACCAATGTCTACTTGTGTTTCATCAAGGGCAAACTCTTCTTGACATGATAGAGAGGATTCCTTCTCTGATTCTGGTGTGGCTTCTTTTTTACCCTTAGGGGAAGGTCCCCTCTTAGTTGGTGCTTTAGGATTCACCACTCTCCATTCAGATTCCCAAAATTTTAGCACAAAAATATCTTATTCCAAAAGAAAAAATGTCTGTGGTGGAATTAGGGCCTTCTTTCTTTTGACTTACAAACACCCCTCGATCTCTTGGTAGTGATGGGGTAGTATTTTTTTGCTTTGGTTATTGATGTTGGGAAATAAAATTAGCTTCATGCCCTTATATTTTCTCCTTTTGATGTCTTCCAAGTTCCAGTGGGATGGGAATGGTTTATTTTCTAACCTTTTTACTCCCCAACATCTTCTTATTGGGCTTTAGCATATAGTAATCAAGTGGAATTTGTCCTAAACCAAGATTTGATGTGTTTTAATATCAGTGTTATCTAATTCTTGATTATATTGATAGGTTTTCTTTCCCAAATATAAATAAAATTTACAAAGATTCTAAGACTCAATGTTAATATTATTAGTGTCAATTTTCATCGAACACACATCAAATCTCTAATTCAAAGAAATAATGAAATACGTAGTTGTGAAAGTATAAGGTATCTTGAGCCTCTAAAATAGGTTATTTGTAGGGTCTATCCAGATGCACACTAATAAATAATTCTAATTCACCATAAATTGAGCTCAATCCCTCATTTATGCGGGTAATTCCTTAGGGATGCACCATTCATTCCTAAAGGCTTCCTTCATCCTATTAAACCATCCCTTCATTATTAGCTTACATGAGGGGCTATGGCACTAGGGTAGGTGTATGGTTTGAGCCACTTGACCAATTACTTTTTATCATGTGGGTAGGCCCACTTCAATTCACCACTAATGTATTCAATCACACCAATCTCATCAAATACCAATAAAATAATAATCACACCCCAAGCAAACTTTTGATTTGGTAGGTGATGGGCCTTTGTCATTTACAATGATTTATTTGACAAAGTACTGGGAATAATTATGCTTATGCCCTTAAGCCATCTAATTTTCTATGCTAATGTGTGCCATATCAAATTCCTTTTATCTATCAACTCCTAAAAGCTTGGTCATGACCAAGTGCATAATTATTTGAAAGGTGGGATCCTAGAGACTAGATATGTATATGGCATGGCCCTACTTTTTATACTCTAGAACCATCCCTATTTTCTCAATTTCATCTTGGTCATCCATTTCTTTGATAACATTAGTGCCTAAGCATTATAAACATATGACCTTATTGATTCTTTGGGTAGTGATACATATTTTTTGCCCTACAAAGTAAAAGTAATCCTCATGGATACACAAGACCAAAAATCTAACAATCCCCATAGGCTTCCCAAAATAAGGTAAGTGGAAGAGCTAGAACACTCTGACATTATTGAGTATATTGAAAACCATGAGATCATAAATGATATCATTCCTAGTGTTCTAGTGCTCAACCCTATAATCATGTTGTAAGTCTATCTCACTCCTAGGTTGTTAATGATTATAATCAAACACTTGATAAGTTGACACCTTAGATTCCCGTTTCTCATCACATAACACCAAATTAAGGTATTGCATTTATTCAATCTGCATAAGGGGTAAATGAGGTATTTTGGTTTTATTCTTTTCTTCGTGTGTCATTTTTAGTTCCTTCTTAATGTATGTTTCTTATACTTGTTATGCCAAGTTTTCCACTTGCATGTTAGACTCACTAAGAACTTCCTCTCTGATCAAAATTGGTCATCATTACACACCCTTAAAAATGTTATATTCATGGATCATAGGTAAAGGCTCACTTATTTAAGACTTGTTCTTTAGATGCATCACCTTCAAGGATCCTGAAGGTTAAGGAAAGACCATATGAATCTCTCAAAATAATATGTGTTTACTAATTCAAACTCCCTTAGGTTTCCTACTTCAACATCCTCTAATGGTAGATTCTGACAACTGCAACCTATAACTCTTTCAACCACAGTCATCTAATCATAATTTCACTAGTCTCTCCATTCAAAATAATCACCTCACTTCATAATTTATAACTTTTTTTTGAAATTTGATGAATGCTACTTTTGATAGCTTGAAAATGCTTCACTTGGATTTGTAAATTTGATAATTTGTAATAGTAAAGTATTAAAATGAATACTTTTTAACCTTTTATATATTTTAGGGCTAGCCCATATTTACTTCTCCATAACTTAATCCATCATTTCACTCATCAATTCCTCTAACAGTACGCCATGGTGTCTCTATGGCATGTTTACCATTGCGCTTATTACTTTGTCACATTTAACGCATTGTCCCATCTTGCACTTTTCTCATGATGCATGTCAACTATAAAAAGAATTTAAAATTTTATATTTCCAAGGTGGGAATCTAATTTTTCCACATTGATCCATTCATAATGGTTACACACTAAATCTTGCATATCTTCTTTTCCATATGTTCTTTCACTTTTTCTCTCCTTTTCCACATGCAGTTCCTTCCACTATTCCTTATGTACTCTCTATCTTTACTCCACCTTGAAACTTAACCCACACTAAAATATGTACATGGTCCTCCATGACATGGAAAAAATGAACACAAAAGAGAACCAAGTGCTGATTTAAAACTAAGCAAAAGGCACACAAATAATGCCACACTCTATTAAAAAACAAACCAAAATCCTAAAATAATATGGTACCATATGTCTTATTAACAAAAGGAAAGTATCACTCAGAATCGTAGGGTCAAAGCTGACTACCATTGAAATAGCCTAGAAGGAACTATCCATCTAACCTCTTTCACTTGTATGCACATGTGGGATGAAAGCTATGAATGATGAATGAACCATTCCAATGGATACAAAGTTTACCAGAGTGGCACATGAAATTCAACACATGCATATTAGGAGAAAAAGTTTTACTTTTGAATTATCTATCATGCCAGGATTTCGATTTTTCTCTCCACTAACTTATCCAAGCAATATTTCATAGATTCCTTGTCATCCAACTAACCAACACAAAAAATATGTAAATAAGGTACAAGGAACTCAATTGGTAGAACTAATTTAGTGACAAAGATAAGGTTGAAAAGAGTGCTCTTATTTAACCTTTTATATGTGGTCTGATATGTCAAAAATTGTATAAACTCAGTCATCCCATTCAATGTGACTAATGTTGAAATTTTTTGTCAGTGTATGACCCAAGATTTTATTTAAAGCTTCAAATATACCATTGGATTGAGGGTGATATGGTGTAGTCTTATGGTGCATAATCATGAACTCAACCAAAAGTGTGTGTATTGTCTTGTTAACAAAATGATTTCCATGGTCACTAGTCAAAATTAAATGGCATACTTGCTTTGTGATGATATTTCCCAAAGAAAACTAGTGGAAGTTACAGGAGTATAATCTCTTTTAGGCACTACTTCAGCCTAGTAGGTGAGGTATTTAATGATAATAATGATATAATACATGCCATTACACCTCACAGTAGGAGTAATGGGCCCAACAAAATTAAAAACTCATTTATCAAAGGGTTCATGAGCAAGTATTAGATGAAGGGGCATAACAACCCTCTAGTTCAGTTTACCCACACATTGATAGATATCAAATTGGCATGTATAAGCATTGGCATCCTTAAATAAAGTAGACCACCACAAACTGACTAATAGAACCTTATACATTATAGCATCACCAACATAATATCCTCTGAAGATGCCTTCATGAACCTCCTAAAATAACTTCAACATGGTCATGTTTCATCACACATCTTCAAATAATTCATCCCATCCAAGTTTATATAGGTCACCTCTAATTAGTTTCTTGAGTGTTGAGGTGGGTTGGCATTGAACCTATGGTAAGTAAAGTTGTGATCTATTCTAATTACTTAGTTACATGTGTGACTTTAAAAAATTCTACATTAGGTAAGTCATCCTCTATGTCACACACCTTTTCACTAAATTTAATGCATGATAAGTGATCTGGTCCATAATTAGTCTTACCCAGTTTCACCATCATAGAAAATTGAAATTATTAAAAGATAAAAATCCATCGATAAATACATTCATGCAGCACTAACTTATTTATGAGGTACTTAATTGCTTCATGATCTATAAATAAAGTGAATGGGGTGGCCAACAAATACTGCTAAAACTTCTAGAGTGTGTAAACTATGGGCAAAGCTTCTCATTCTATAGTAGAGTAATTTGTTTAGCTGGAGTGATCTTTTAAATAAAAAAGTAGATGGGATGATCAAGACTGACCTCACTAGGTTGTGTAAGGATAGTGCCCACTACCATACCTGAAGCATCAACATATACATGAAATGGTTTTGTCTAGTCCCAAAATTAGAGAATGTGTACGGTGATTAGTTTGTCCTTGAGTACTTTGAATGCCTCCTAGTCAACATTTATCTATAAGAATTAGACATTCTATTTAAGGATTTACTCTAGTAGCATTATGATATTATCATATCCATAAATTAATTAATGATAATACCCTATGTGTCCTAGGAAGGCATGGACCTCATGTTGGGTGGTTAGTGTTGGAAGGCGAACAATGACTCCAACCTTAGATCTATGAGTAGTCCATCATGACGAATAATTTGACCCAAAAAAATTCCAAAAGGAGTAACAAAGACACACTTATTTATATTCAAATAAATTTGAAGTTGATAACAATGCTTAAGAATTAGGTGAAGATTAGAATAATGATCATGCAATAAACCATATAGGTCCTATAAAACCATAGACTTGAAGGAATTTATAAATAAAATCCTTAAAAAATTCTACCACAATATGTGAGAACAAGGACATAAAATTATTCATACTAAAAGGCATCATATTATAGGTGAACAAACCCCATTTAGTTGAAAAGGTGGTCTTTGGTTTATCTTCTTCTACGATCTGAGCCTAATGATAGTTGGAAAAACCATTGGTGAAGGTGTAAATATCATACCTAACAACTCTTTCCAAAATTTAATATGTGAAAGGCATTGGAAAAGGGTCATTTATGCAAGTAGCATTAAGTACCATATAATATACACAAATGTGAATGCAATCATCCTTCTTGATACTGATCACCATGGGGCTCACCCATTTAAATTCATCAATAGGAGTAACAAATCCAATACACAACATGCTATCAATATCCTATTTAGCATGAATGTGGAAATTAGGATTCATATAGTATGGTCTTTTTATTATTGGTAAAGCACCTTAAATTAACTTTATATGCATCTTTTCCAATGAAAGAAGCACACCCTTTATCTTTATTAATTTCATGGGAAAACATATTGATATTCTTATAGGAGTTCAAAAATCTTGGTGACCTTAGTATCAGACTAATAATTCCCCACAATGGCCATTTTAGGTCCATCCTCCATTCCAATTTTTTGATAAACCATCTATATTAGATCATAATATAGTTTCTACTCGGTCTATATTATGTCTCTAACATTTCACACCCCATATTTAGTATATAAAGCTAAGTGGTCAATGAACAGATCTTACAGGTCAAAATTGGTACTTTCCTCAACTTGGTACACAACATTCCACTTACCCTTCCATATTTGTTCCCTTGGTGCATCATCCACTTGAGATTTAATCTATAATGAGGATGGGGTAGGAGTATTAGGTTCTCAAAATATGTACAAGCTATCATCATGCATGTCATGCATACATTATATGCGATATTCAATTGGTACTGGATCACCTAAAATAGTTTGATAGAGTGCTTGTAGGGATAGATGTAAATCCATGTGAGGGGATGAATAGGATAGTGCTAAATTTATATTACTTATAATGTTTCTCTAGGAATACATGTCTAGGTGTCTTTATTAATGAATATACCATGCTCTATTCTAGGTGTGTAATAGTACCATAAAATGCATGAACCCACAAATATTCAAGAAAATATGTCTCATCAGCATTCTAAAGGTTTTCAAAAGCCTTGAGATGAGATTCTAGAATGTTAACACCATTATAATTTATAGTATCATGAACATTATTATCATGATAGAAATGATAGTGCATGGTAGCGTGAACTTGATCCTCGGTGAGTAAATTGTGATGGTGAGTATCCCACCATCAAGCACCTATCCCTTGAATATCATGGATAAGTAAGTGTATTCATTCATCTTCAAATACACAAAAAGTTTCCAACTAATACACATACTCCTAGACCTTCATTTGACCATGAAACCCAGGTTATTGATCTATCTACAGGGTTAGTCCAACCATCAAACATCCACCAATGAGGTGAACAAAGTTATGAATCTTAATTATCTTATGTGAAACATGATTTTTACTACCAACTATGCCACAAATTCATCCAGTAAGATCATATTCTATGTGATCCCAATGCTTACAGGCATTACTAGTAGTGTTAGAAATAGGCTATATCTTCCCACTATAATATACCATCTAAACTAGGATCAAGACACTCAGTTCCCCTAGATGTGACATTATAGATATGATTGAGAACCTCCTCAATGTCAACTGGTTCAACAAAAGGATGTATGTGAGCATTGTCTAGGGGAATCATGACACATTGATCATCATTTTAAAATTAATGTAGCAATTTTTGAAATTAAAGTTAGCATTTTTTGTATAGCACCATGGACGACCCAAAAGAGTCAACCTTTAAAGTTGATGGTGGCATCCTTAATAAATCTTATGGGTAGTTTACGAGTCTTATTGGTCATGAAAAATATGTGTGGGGAAGGATGAAAAAGAGGGATAATCATATTTCCCCAAGCATCCATGGTTAGTACATTGACCTTTGCGCTAGTATCCACTAGTATATCCCTAATGATCCAACCATCAATAGCTACATTTATTAGGATTTATTTGTTTTACTCTATATTGGGTTAGACATGACCCCCTTGTAATCATGCATGGTTCAATTTATGAACTTATGTAGGCTTTGGTGCTTGATGACTCAATCAATTATTTAAAATGGGAATGATGTCTTCATTAATAAGCCATTTGCATAATTCACGTAACTCATCACACATCAAATTTGTGAGTACTGAGGCTTTTTCCATTTTAATGTG
The DNA here is from genome assembly GCA_037957365.1 of Torreya grandis. Classification (NCBI taxonomy): domain Eukaryota; kingdom Viridiplantae; phylum Streptophyta; class Pinopsida; order Cupressales; family Taxaceae; genus Torreya; species Torreya grandis. Next base: position 5,971,351 of record JARHVA010000188.1, read on the forward strand.
TATAAAATCATCTCTATCTTTTAGGAACTCAATTTCAATTTGAATTTCATGAACCAAAGTCATTGTGTACTATAATACTTCTTTCTACGGTTGAGCATCTAAGTAGCTTCATATGACAATCTTCATGTTGAACCTTGTAAGTGGGTGGATTTGAAACTGATTGGGAAGGAACACCACTTCATGTAGTAATATTTACCTTAGGGATAGTCAAAGTGGAATGGCATGGTATCCATTAATAATTTGGAGATTTTTTAATCTATATCATCCTAACCTTATAATTTTTCTCTTTGGTTATGGTGACATACAAGTCTAGGAATTTTTATAGGTGATGCTCATTCTTACAAAAGGCACATCTAGGGTAGACTATGCAATCATACTAGTAATGATTTGGAGAGCCACACTTATATTAGGTTATAGGTGTAAAATAACCCTCTTCATGTCCACAATTGTGACCTCTATAGGACCAACCTCCACCATTTTCTTAGTTGTTAGCTACATAAGTCTAGTGAGTACCTCATGTGCACATCATAAATCTCATTGATGACTTAGAAATCATTTGTATCATGTGTATATGTATCACATATTTTAAAAATATGATGATTATTTAGGTTGAGTAGTGTAATGAATCAAAGGTAAATCTCTCACATCATGATCTTCTTGGAATATCTCACAAGACTACTTTACCACTGCACAAATACTTCTCCTAGAAAAATTATTTTTGTTATGACCTTCCACTTCATAATCGACACACCATAAACCATTGTGAGTGTCTTGAGAATTATTCATGGTGAGATTTTCCAACTAAGATGCCATAGACATAATTTTGGCTTTCATAAAGGGACTTATCCCCATATCTATACTTCTAATATCTTTAGTATAAAGAGTGGCTTCCAATTCCTCGCATAAGTTAGTGAAGGTCTTATGGGACAATGTTCATAAAAAAGGAAGTAAAAATCTTCCTAAAAACCATTGGGAATGTTATGTTAATTTTATCTCAAATGATAACTTAGAAAGAATCATTTTAAAATTCACATCACACACACACACGCACGCACGCACGCACGCACACGCGCACGCACGCATGCACACACACACACACACACACGCACACACACACACACACACACACACACACACACACACACACACACACACACACACACACACACACACACACACACACACACACACACACACACACACACACACACACACACACACACACACACACACACACACACACACACACACACACACACACAAACACACACACAGTGAGTTCTTGTTTAATATCCTTTAGGGAATAAATACTCTATTGTTCAAAATCTAGAATGTCAAATTATTAAAAAAAATCTAACTTTAACTAGTCATAGTTTACCATAGATTATTGTAAATCAAACTTTTAGTACCATTTATGTGCATGGTCTAAAATAGTAGTGGCAAACTAGGTTACATTAAATTCAATAGAAGTGATGCCTCACACCCACCAAATGAGTTTGCAATTATGAACATGTTATGTTGCATTTTCAACACTGCAATATTCAAGTGGATGAAGCATCATCTCATAGTAAAATGTAGGCATACTAGGTTTTGTAAATGGGGCCTATTGTGATGTCCCTCTAGTTCCTCTTGGACCTTGTGGGGGAGGTCCACCAATGCCTCCTACACCTCCCTTGGATCCTCAAACATAATAACCATTGATACCACCTCCTACGCTTCCTATGGAAATAAAAGGACCTCATACATTGAGCATAGAAATATGTTAATTAACTATTGATGGGCATGTAATCTACCCACTAACTATATTTGGTCCACCAAGCTTTCTAAAGTGAGCCATAGGGTTTGATTATAATGGAAAAGAAATTAATGATGAACTATTATCTTGATTTTGTAATTCAAAATTTTCTTCTACAAGTTCAAACTTTGAATCCACACTATATGTATCCTAATTTCTTACAAGAACTTCATCCAACTCAAATGCATGAGCATGCATTATGGGTGGGGAATTAGGCCTATCTAAATTGGGTTCTACAATCACCAATACTTAACTTGTTTCTTTTGCATGTACCTATGTTGGTGTAGGATGTAATCATATGGTTGGGGAATCCTCCTTATTCCTTTTTTCCTCCCTGTAGACCCTCACAACACTTTTAGAGTCCTCTTAATCCCTTCCTAGATCATTTACAACCATATCTCTTCACCTTGCTTCATCATACTTTCACTTACACAACTCTTACTGATGGGTAGCCATGTTAAACCAACAATATTATGTCAATATGTGCCCCTTCATTTCCCCACCAATTATGCTACTCACACAAGGAAGATTTTAACCATCAATGTGGAAGTTTTCAAGTCCTGATTCAATTATAAACTTCTTAATTTCTAGTGAAAATTTTTTGAGATACCTTTCACATGGCTCCCAAAGGAAGTTAGACTAGGTTTCCTCTAGACAAGAGTACGTAAAGACCACATATTCCAAAATATAACTATTAAGTTTTCCTCACCACAAAATACCCATCACATGAATCCAAGGTACTTCCAATATTTCCAAGTCCAACTAACACTTCACTGACCAAGAGACCTTCCATCCACAATTCCTTGAATAGACATATGCATAAATCAAAAGCTAAGCATACAAGTGAACAAGCACTTATATAAAGAAAGCTTCATATACTGATTCATAAAGGTGTTTTTTGACCCATGCATGCATATAAACTCTTAGTTTAAAATATTAAAGCATAATATTCTCTTTTATAGTAGTAACACAATGCTTGACATTTTCTAGAGAGAGTTGTTTGAGCATTTTACCACCATCATGAGAACAAGCACAATGGATCTTGATAATGAAACCAAAATTTTGAGCTCTTTTATTTTAGTCTAGAATGAATTTTCCTAGTCACATACTTAAGAGAATAAGAGGTCAAATGAGCTATCATGCTATCATATCATGTGATAAAAGGTTCTCATGCACTCACCTAAAGCACATAGCCTAAGACTAGTTCCCATTTTTTTCATCACATGATGGTATATTCATTCAATTACTTATACTAAGGTGCTTGAAAAGGCACATATTTATAAATATGTGCTTATTTTTATGACTAAATATTGACTATTCATTCATGCCCTACTTAACTAATCATAAAAAATTATGGGCACAAATTGAGAATAAAAGAGTATTGATTCCATTGTATTCATAACCAAATTACATAAGGTAGTTCATCAACATAAGTTCTCTCTCATTATATATATATATATATATATATAAGTCACATATAAAACTATGACAACTCAAGATTATAATTACCAACCAACACACTTAATAAAACTAGGGTTTTTTATACATGCTTCTACCCTAACCATTCAATTACATAAATAATTACACAGTGATGAGTTGCCAATAACCATTAATAGCAATGAATCATGGGAAGCTATTACATTGAATTCTTAATGACCTAGACCTAATTTCCCCTATATTCTCTCTCTATGATGAATCTTTGTTTTTGTACTCCTATCTTCTCATAAACTAGTGCTAGATTCTCACTTGACTATTCTCCTATGATATTCATGCAAACTATTCTCCAATTGTCTCTACTTTTCATGCCTTTGCCCAAGTATTTTGCCATTGTGTGAGTCCTACATTCTTAGTTCCTCCATGTTTCATGTATCCTTGTTCTTTGTGACTTGCCTCTTCTGTGACATGGTCTTTCATGTCGTGTCTCTCACACATCGACTCTCTTTTGTGTCTATGCTTCCTTCCGCACCATTATCTTTAAACAGTACTTAGGATAATTAGATACAAAATTTAGGGCCCAACATCTGGTTTATAAAAATAGTAAACTTGAAAATGAATAGTTAAAATTGTATTTATATTTAAAATTTATGAAATTCTTTAGTTACCAGTTATTTATCAAAAAATTACATGTTTTTCTCATAACTATATTTCTACAAGATCTTTTCCCAAAATTTAAAAATTTATATAATTCTCACGATGCAAATAATTCTTCTATGCTTAACCTATATTTTCCATTATTTTTGAATTTTTAGTTTATTTTTATGTCTGCCTAATATCTTGTACATTGGATGCCTCTTCTATATGCATCATTACAACTTCTCTTATACAACAACGAGGTAAGTGAATGTATGTATTTTTCAATTCTTTATTTTCATTTACATTTCTATTTTTTAATATAATTTATTAGCTCAACATTTTGCATTATTATGTTCCTTTTTGAAGCACCAACCCATGTTATAATTTCATGACATATGATGAGATTCAAGTGGGGAATATGTATACACATAATATTCTTAAACTTTATCATTTAATGATGATTTTTCTCTTGTAAGAACCTATCAAGTTTTAATCTCACTAAGTGCACACCTTAAAGGGTGCATCAAGAAAGGGTTGGGAAGACCTTTGGTGCTTTTCAATATTTTTGGTCTCTATACCTTTACCTAAACCCACTATAAATTACTTTTATCTAAATCACTAAGCAATTAAAACTCATTTATACATTTCCCTAATCAATTCACCTTCCAAAATAGCCCCTAACTAAGCATACACCCATTTTTATTCATTTTCATATTATGTCAGCCTGGTCAACCTTATTTGATATTCAGTGCATGTTATGGAACTCTATCAACCCAACCGAACTTACTTCGAGGCCTAATGACTATATTTATTACCAAAAAAGATTAACTTGGCTAAAATTGTTGATGATATTCTTGGGAGGGTTTGGGGTCAATCCTTGGCTATAAATACCCATTTCAATTCATTTTTAAAGAGAGGAACATTCATTTTAATATTATTGCAACTCGTAATTATTCTATGTCTACACTTGATGAGTCATTGCCTAGGGTTTTACATTGAAGGGAAAAAATCTTGTTTTTTAGGAAAGTCTTAGATCCAAATTAGGAGTATTTTATCTTAGAGATGATTTATATAGTGTGATCCTTAAAAAGTCACTACCTCTCACAAAGCTCCATTGGCCAAGGGAGATATTGAGGCATGACAAATTTACTTTAAGGTAAGTATTCCTAACTTTTACTTTTTCATTTAGTAGATTAGATATTGCATAATTTATTAGGATGAATGTTGTACTAATTGCTTAGTTTACCACATTAAATTTAGTAGATTTATTTTTTCATGTTTTATTTTATTTGTTTAAGTTATCCCTTCCATAAGATTTAGTGAGATCTATATTAGATTTATTTTATGTATTGTAGGCTGTTGGATGTAGAATGGAGCTTGCTAAAATTGCAAAGTATATAAGATAAACACGTGTGAAGTGTTTGATTTTGTATTTTGTATAGTTTTATACATATTTGGCCTTGAAAGTTTAATCAAATAATTGGATAATGTGAATATTCTTTCATTTTATTTCTTGGAAGGTTGGAAGGTGAAGAGACAATAGGATTTCAAAATATTATAAATAGTACTTTGATGTAATAGAATCTGGTTCAATGTGTTGATAGAGATTAATAGAAATTATCATATTATGGTTTTCCCTTATCTTATTTTATGTATGGTGTATGCACGATTGAGTACTCTATTTTAAATTATTTTTTAATCTAATGTTATACGAGTTATGGTCCTATTTTATTATATATATGCTTCACCCTACTCTTCAGTCTAATTGATGATGTTGTCTATGGCATATACTATTTATGTCTCTCTGTCACCTATTGTACTCTCAAATGTGAGAGCTATCCCTATAATTATCATGTTTTGGTATGACTCCAAGAACCTCTTCTAAGAATTATATGGGGAGCATGAAACCAAATTGGATGAACTATGTTAAAATGGTTACTAGGGCTAAGAGACATAGAATGATGGCTAGATGAGAGAATTGAGAATTTTATAGAGGAATAAATGTGAAGAGTTGGAAATATTGCATAGGAGATCATCGAAGAACACATCTATGGTGAAATATATGAAATTTTCTAGTGTGAATTACCTAGATTATTAGCTATGTGGCTATCCAGATTAGAATACTATTACTTTAGTCTAAGAAGAATAAAATTTATAAATTAGACTGAGGACAAGCTAAAGAGATTGTGCAACCTAGATAGCGACTAGTCTTTAGTAGTATATTACTAAATGGAGAATATGATTGATGGATATATCATAGAGATCATAGTATAAGGATACATAGATTTTGAGACTACACAGGATCAATTTGTTAGTGAAATCAAAGAGAAGTTTTTGTAGTGACTACCCTTGTTGATCAAGATGTTGGTTGTGGAAAAGGCCATGGTGCCTACTCTAGCCAATATGGATTAGTCAATTCGGGCACCATGGGGGTGTATGCAATAAAAATTTGATGATGAGGAGCTGAGTAAGAACTTAAACCTGATCCAAAAAAATGGAAGGTGAAAAGACTATGAGCAAAAATAAAATTCTAGGAATCGAAAGAGAGCTATGAAAACAAAAAATATGGAATAAGATAACTGACCCTGAAGTAACTTTAAGTAGAACTAGGATTAAATTAGAAGTTACTAGAGCTAGAGAATTGCAAGGTAAAGATGCTAAAGAGAAAAGGTTATGAAAATAAGGTGCAAAAACTACTGAAAGAGAAGTGTATGCTAAATATGAGAAAAGGCTATATGAGAAAGAGGATAATAAAATAGAGATGTTAAGGTAGATCAATTAGGAAGTAGAGATTAGTCATACTTAATTGAGAGGATTTTCACTAAAATCAAGAAGGAAATTTCCTAGGAAAATGTTAAACTTGAAGGTAGTAATATTAGAAGTTGAAGTTTGAATCAAGAAGTTGGAAATAAGAGTCATTCAATTCAAGGGTATGCATCCCCCAAGTCCACTTTTTAAATAGAAGGTATAAAGAGAGAAGTTGACGCAAGTTGGTTTGATTCCTTTACTGACAAGTTTGGAAAGCTATGCAAAAACCAAATGAGTGTTATTAATAAAGAAGTTACAAGAAGCAAAATTTATGGTTACCCTGAAAATAATAGTGCGAAGTAGCCTATACGAATAGTAACCACTACACAGTCTCTCAACTATGTAACGATCAGTGTGTAGACACCATTTATAGTTAATAGTATTCATACACTTGAAATAACAACTAACAATCCATCAAATATGGCACTTCATGCAGGTACATTTTTACCTTTAATGCTATATGATGTATCTTCAAATCTAGAATATTACTTAGTTATATGTGAGATGAAATGGGTATTAAAAGGGGTTACCTTAGATGATGTGAAGAAATGAAAGCTCATGGGAGCTTTGTGAGGATGTGATTTGGAGTTCATTTTTAAAATAAATGTCAATACCCTAGATTTAAAATAAGTCAAAAATTTATTGATAGTAGAATTCAAATTAAAAAAATGCTCCAGTCGGGTGATCCAAGATCTAAAGGAGATTTGGCAAAAACTAGGGAAAATAGTTGGAAAATATGATCGTAAGTTCTCCAATGTAGTGAATAAAAATAATTTTATTATAAAAGGTAAAGATAAGGCTACTTGGTTCATATAAGGTTTACAAATTATAATAAGGCTCACTATTACACAAACCTGATTATCTACCAAAGTTGATGCTTGATTTACTACCATCATGGTTGAATAGATAGAAGACTATGTAGATCTTCCCTTGGTAGGATCAAAAGTAGAAGCTAAGCTAGATGATTTTATGAGGAAGATGAATAAAATGCATGAAAATGACAAGCCTAAATTAGGTTTATGGTGTGTAGAGTGTAGTCATGAGGGACATCATAGGAATGATTACTTGAAAATCAAAACATAATATTATAAACTTTGTAGGCAAGTTGGACATCCTATATCCAAGTGCCATCTCCTCTAGTAATATATTTAGAAATCACACAACATGTATTACAATTTGTGTAAATCTACAAATCATGACGAGACTATTTGCCATGCATTGTATTAGTTAAATCAAGATATAACAAAGAACATCTTCACATTTATGGCCTAGCATATACCCACTACAAAGCAAGTAATTCTAGGTCTATATGTGGAGATGACAAATGTGACTCAATAGAGTCCAAGATGGGTGCCTTCATTGCCAAAATATTAGATTCCATTATCACCATAGTACCAACCACAAGCCTAGCTAGCCTAAAAAATACATCATCTCCATCATATCAATATTCTTGTCAATATGCATAACCATGGAACAACACAAATCTTAAACAACAATAGGCAACTTGGACCCCAAGTTCTCCTCAGCATTAGTATGGAGGATATGATGTGTAGATAAATCAGTAGGGAGGATATAATGGACAACAATCCCAAGGTTGGGGATATCAATAAAATAAAGGAAGCTACATAGGAGGAAATTAGGGAGGATATCATGATGGATATCAAGGAGGTCTAAATAATGATAATTAGCAAAATTGATCACCCATGCAATGTTATCTATGCAGAGTATATAATCATTATGAAAGGAGCTTTCCCATGAATCTCCAAAGGCATGTTTATTATGTATATTGTAGGATCAAAGGTCAACAACAAATAGAAGATTGCCCTATTCTATAAAAACAAATAAAGGAGAAGCTAGTGCACAACATAAACATGATTAATGTGGAGTGAAAGGAAAATGCATTTGTGCAAGCTGTCACAAGGAAACAAAGGGATGAACATGGGTTACCTCCATTAGATATGTCTTAGGGTCTAGGTATTAGAAAAGTTTAGTGAGATAAATATCCTAACCCTAGAACTAAAAATAATTTAATGTATCAAGCTATATAGGTATTATAGGAAATACAAGAAAAACTATCTTCTAATGAGGATAACACTGCTATTGATGCTCAAATGTATGGTCAAATTGTTTGGATCATGAAAAAAGAAGGCATTGTGACAAATTTGATATATTTAATGAAAATACTCACCACATTTTTTAATGAGGATATATCCCATAATATTATGAACCTCCTTCACAAAATTTTGGAGTATGCACAATGAGGAAAAACAAATGCCAACAAAGTAGATTAGTACATCAAGACCAAGAAGCCCTAGGATGTGGATTTACAATTAGACATCAAGTTAGCTAGATACAAAATCCCAAATGCAATAATTGACTTTGGATGTATTTTTAATATGATTCCTCATTCAACATATGAATCCATTATCCAACTAAATCTAATTTATAATCCAATAACTTTAAGCTTATAAGATTATGACATAGTTAAACCTAATGGCCAACCAGAAAATGTTGAAATTAAAGTAACTAAACTTAGCTTACAAGGAGACTTCAAGATCATTGACATGAAGATAATAGATACCTATTACCCTACCTTAATTAATAATAAATGGGTCTAATATGGATAAATTACTATTAATATTATGTGTAATTAGTTAAAATCACATCATAAAGATAAAATAGTAGTCATACCTCTAAACAAATATGAACATAAGCCATATATCATTCCTAAAGACCTAGAGTATCATTATGCTTATGGGACAATAGTTAGTTTAAGGTGGGTATAGATGAAATACAAATTTGGGTACACACTATTAAATGTCATAAGTGGAAGCCCAATACTATGCAATAGGAACAACCACTGGTAATTAAACTAGTTATCACAAAGTCATCAATCAGACAGGTTCAATTAAAGAATGTGTTTCTCCTTCAGTATGTTCACCAATAAGATATGAGGTAAATTTTTTCTATAATAATAGTGAAATTATGATATATTACATTAAACCTACCCTGAAAGAATCCGACCCTAGGATTTAACATCATCCATAAGTGGTGACTCAAATGCATACATCTTAAATAAGTCCAATAGAGATCATGAGTTGAGACCTCTGCACATGGTTTTCATTTTAGAACACTAAATACCTCAATATTTTATGATCGAGGACTTCAATCCATTCATATTGAGGCTTGATCACCATGTACTAGAGGTATAATAATGAGTCAGTGCACTCAATTATATTCTAAAAAGAACTACTATAACATGGTGGGCTATGCACAAAAACATAGATATGCATTGGGAGGATGTTTGTGAAATATTTCATGCAAGGTTTTAGCTACCTGCTAGTATTAAAGCATATGTCCCTTCTTTCAAGAGGTTTAATGTTCCAAACTACACATCCATCAGTGCATGGATATACGAACTACATAGGGAGTAGATCTTCGATATTGGGTGCACATATTTAATCATACCCTTGCACCTCTTCCAATAACCTAGTACATGCATCAAGAGCATATAATAGAAACCAAACACTAGATAAAACATCTAAAAGATTTTATCCAAAATTTTGTATTGGAAGATGATAATCCTTTACTAAAGAATGCCTTGAAAAAGATCAAAAAAATTATGTCATGGATGTGCAGAGGATTTAAAAAATTTTACTAAATCATCTTCTCATCAAGAAGCTATGCAAGATATAGATTTTGTACTATGAAATTACAAAGTTAATAAAAAGGAACAACTCCAAATTTATCCCTAGAATAGAATAAATAATGATATGATAGAGTCTAGTGATAGTGATAGTGAGGGGGATCTTGATTTAGAAGGGTTATTTGAACCGCAAGAGGATCATAAAATGATACAAATTATAGAGCAAATAGAAGAAGATAAATTACACAATATTGGCATCCCATAATGGGAATGAAAATGAATTTTGCAAGATATTATGCCTAGTGGATCAGGTAAAATATATCAAGAACTATTGTTAAAGACTCAAGGAAATATTAGGACATAAGCGGCCTCTAAACTTACAACAATGGGAGATTACTAGAGACAGGATTAGATTTCCAAAGCCCTACAGTTGTTAAGAGACTACCAAGATGTGTTTCTAAGTAAATGTTTTTAGGTCAAAGGTGTAGATTCATCCCTGGGAGAGATTAATATTGAGCTAAAGGAATGCATGTGCTCAATTAAAATGTAACCCTACAGAGTCAATCCTAACATGAAAACTAAAGTAAGGTTGAACTAGATTGAATGCAAGAAGTTAGAACTATTTATCTAGTTGAGAAGGTAGAATGGGTGAGACCAATGGTGGTATAACCTAAAAAGATGGTATAAATGTAGGTGTGTGGGTATTACTACTCACTAAAAATATATGATCCATTTCCTATCCTTTTTATTGATGAAATACTTGAATGTATTACTAGACATGAGGTTTATTCCTTTATAGATGGTTTCAGTGGGTACCACCAAATTCCAATTACTAAAGAAGATCTAGCCAAAACTACCTTTGCTACTGAACGGGGGTCATTTGCATATAAGGTAATGATATTTGGTTTAAAGAACATACCTACTATATTTTGTAGAGCTATGGTAAATGCATTTAAAGACTTCATTCATTATTTATTGGAGGTTTATATAGATGATTGGTGGGTCTTTTCTCTATTTAAAGAGCACTTATCAAGATAAGATTGATGTTATAGTGACATAGGGATTTATGCATCACCTTAAATTTTAAAAAAAATGTCTATTCTTTACACCTTTTGGTGTCTTGCTAGGTCACATAGTGTGTAATGATGGAATTTTAGTTGATCCAACTAAAATTGATGTTATAGTAGTAATTCCACCTCTTAAAAACTTAACTGAAGTGTGCAAATTTATAGGTCATATTGGATATTATATAAAATTCATTAAAAGGATATGCAACTATATTAAAAACCATGGAAGAGCTACTACACAAAGACACCAAATTTGAATGTATACCTAAGTGTCAAACAACATTTATTGAGTTAAATTAGAGGTTGGTAATAACACCCATCTTGGTATTTCCTGACAAGAAGAAGCCATTCCATGTAAATGTGGATGCTTTGGGCACTGTAGTAAGAGTTGTCTTAGCACAACCAAATTAAGGTGGGATAGACCATCCAATACATTTTGTAAGTAGGAAAATCTTAGTTACAAAGAAGATTTACATAACCACTGAGAGAGAATCACTTGTCATGGTGTTTGCATTACCAAAAATTAGGAATTACTTGTTGGCTACTCCTTTTGATTTATTTACAAACCACTAGGCATTGTGATACCTAGTCAATAAACCAATGCTAGGGGACAGATCTCCAAGTGGTTGATGATATTCCAATAATTCGAATTCTAAATCAATGTGAAACCAGGATGGGAGAATGTGGGTCTAGATCATCTGAGCTGAATACATAATGGGGAAGAACTAGAGGAACTTGAAGATTAATTTCCCGATGCACATTTATTTAAAACTTTTGCAGTTCTTGATAACATGGAGGACATCAAAAACTTCTTGAAGCAAAGAACTTTTCTTACACATTATATAGAGAGGGATAAGAAACAAATGGTTACTAGAGCTATACATATATCCTCTTTAATGGTTTCTTATACAAGATGGGTAAAGATGATGTATTATGTAGGGTGGATCTAAAACATGAGAAAACCTAACTACTTTAATAAGCTCACCAAGGCATTAGATGAGGATAATTTTTAGGAGACACTATTACCAAAAAAATACTTCAAATTAGTTTATGGTGGTCTACAATTTTTAAGGATGCACACATATTTGATAAATAATGTAACATATGTCAATGAATGTGTAAGCCTAATTAGCAAGATGAAATTATTTTGGTTCCTATAGCTCCCCCAAGTAAGTGCAATCATGACAGATACATTGTCATAAAAATTAATTATTTCAAAAAATGGGTGGAAGTTATTGCTACTCCAAGCTGTGGTGCAAAAGATGCTTCCAAGTTCTTATATGGAAACACTATCCTATGGTTCAGATGTCTAGTTACTCTAGTAAGTGATAGAGGCATGCAATTTCTCAATAATACTATTAATACTCTCATGGAAGAATTATTTATATCACACCATAAAATCACAACTTACCATTCAAATGCCAATGGATAGGTAGAAGTATAAAATAAAATTTTGTGTAAGATGATGACAAAAATTTGTAATGTCTACAGAGATGATTGAGAGGATTGCATTCTTATAATTCTATGGTCCTGTTACATACATTATAAGTGATCCATCAGATTCAATCCCTTCCAATGAGTATATGGCATCGAGATAATAATGCCTATAGAATACATTGTACCCATTCTGTGCATTATAATGATCATGAGGTTAGGGGATTAGAACTCATTAAGGGTGTGATTGATGGTTTTCACTAAGATGGAATAAGATAGGGTAAGAACACAGTGGACCCAATGAATCAATAAACAAAGTCTAAAAACATGGCATGATCATAATTTGTAATCTAAGTAATTCTAATCAGATCAAATTGTAATGATTTATGAGATTAGATTTAAAGTATTCCCAAGCAAGTTGTGCATAAAATGGAAAGGACCTTACATAATTCATGAAGTATCACCACAGGGTACTATAGTGCTAAAATATTTGTAGGCAATCATTTTACCAAGGTGAATCAATGGTTGTAAGCTTAATCCATATCATATTTAATCTCTATCATGTTGTTAAAAATTGAGTGGGTGTTGAGTAACACCATGTAGTTAGGATTTTATTTAATGTTGTTTTTTATCTATTTTTTCATAGGTTAGAATGTTTGTTAGTATTCAAATTACTATGCAACACATTGCAACCACCACAACCAGTTATCATCATAAGATGTAACTACCTCACTGAGACAACTCACCCAAGACAACTAGCCATAACTACACCAAGCTTTGTAATTAAGTCTAGGAAGGTGGTGAAAAGATAGGTATGATAGGTGGAAGGCCAATGGTCAAGTCAAACTGTTAATGATGCAATATCTCAAAATATTACAATAGTTTCAAAGAAAATTTGGTAATAAAATTACAAGTGGATGTATAAAATGAATTAATTAACTGAAGGGATAGATACTCATCAAAAATAACTACCCAAAACTAAATCACACATCCTAAGCATTAAACAGCCCTATCAAGATGATTTATAACATCTAATATTAATTGTAAAGAGAACATTTATGTGCATGTAGTTAATTCATTCAAAGGAGGTGCTGACACAAATTTGGGTGCCAAACAACTATAAAAGAAAGGGATATGGACAATGATCAAACATTACATCCTCTAACTAGCATGATATTTCTATGATCAACCTTTTGAATATATATTTGTGAATAGATTTTGTACTAGGGTGAAATTCCTTAGATTAATCATCAGCTTTGTTCATTCATCCAACCATGGATAGAGATCAACTATTGATCCCACTATCCAATGCTTAGGAGAAGGAAATGGAAATAGGGATAGGGCTCTGATAATGAAATATAATGATCTAGAACCCTTTTATTTCATCGATAGGGTAGAATATACTCTATTTACTCAAGAAGACCAAGGAGCAACATAACTAGGAACTTTAACACTACAACACCCAATCTATGGTTCTAACACTAAAAGGTTACTCAAGCTACCTTCATTCAACTAGTTAGATGAAATCATGATGACATTTTTGAGTTAGTACAACCAAGGTGTTATTAATTTAGCTCAAGATATTACCATCTAGATTAATTCACACTCAATGTCAAGAGCAACTAGCCTACTCAATCATGGCAAATATATATTGCAATATAATTATATAGTGCCACCACTTTACTTAGACATCAGAGAGTAATACACCACTAGGGAAAGAATATGAACTCCTATTGATTCAATTATAGATGCTTCACTATGCATCATGGTTCAATGTATTACTAAAATATTTTGTTAAACCACAAAGCATGCAAAGCAAATAATAAGAGGTGTCATTGGCATTGCATATCAAATGCAGAAGCTGTATGAGGATTTTACTTAGCCTAAATTTTTAATAGTTGAGCTTACCAAAAATATATAAAATATACTTATAAGAACTATGCAAACCTTTCAATATCAATTCTTGGTTATGTTATTGTGTTTCACTTAGTAGAAGTCTCTCTTAGGGAAATTAAATATCATTGTCAATTTTTGGCTTGGTAATGCCTTTACAAGAATTACATGGACCAAAATTAGTTAATATTACAAATAATTAGGGTAGTTTAATGCATGGTGGATGGAAGCCCTCATATTGATTCAATCACATCCCAAGATTTCACAGGATGTCATGTAGTATTTAGGTTAACATGCATCTATTACCAAGTTGCATAATGGCATATAGATAAATGTACATGATTTTTCTACCCTAACTATCACCTGATGCCATTCTTCATTTCACTGGTTGAAGCAAAGGCTGAGATCTATCAATATAAATCCTTAGTTTCAAGGTTTGTACCTCCATTTAAAATCATACCTTTGTAATCCTAATAACAACATGTAAAGCAAGTACCTACATAATAACTTAGACATCTAACACAACTACAAGCTCTAGCATAGCTAGAAAAAAGGAAAGAGGAAAGCACTTGCACATAGAGTTTTACTACCTCTACCCAAAAAATGAACGTAGAAAGTAAAGTCATGACTTGATCACCCCATGGTTCTATGAATAGTTGTTGAGTGGGACCTACCTGAGATGGGGTTAGAAGAAAAAGAAGTGCTTCAATTAATGCTAGAATACATTAACACCAAGGTGTATGATGTAGAGGAGTAAAAGGATTTCTTATTTTGGAAACTAGTGTACACTTTCTAAGTGCAAAATCAGGTAAAAAGACCTTTGGGTTGATATCACTTAACCACTTGCTTATATGTTTATTGACATTGTAAGACAAGAAGAAGCTCAGTAGAAATTAAAAGTAGAAATATTTTCAATAGAACTAGCTACAAGATCATCTGTTGTGCACACCATGTTGGTTTATTGTCATTGATGTCAAAGGAAATAGTCAACATAAGTGTTTTTGAAGATAAATGAAATTGATGATAGAAGTAAATGGATCTATAAAAAAGTAACAAAATTTTTGTATGAAAATTCATCATCAAAAGTATGGCATTTTTGAAAACATATGCCTACCCATTTGAGGATAAATTATTTCTATTCAAATGCTCCATAACGGATGGGTTAGTACTAATAAAAAAGGACCAGCATTAAAAGATCAATTTGCAATAATGATTTATTAATGAAGGGCCCAACAATAAAGAGAATCATATTACACCAATCGAGGATGAGTTAAAGTATTTTTTATGATGGATTAAACCCCAAACATCATATCATTTATTGTTTGTTTTTTTAAAGAGTTCACCTTAGGAAAATCACCCCTCTTGGAGGGTTAATTGTGTTTTAATTAAAATAAAATTTTAAAACACAACTTTTTGGTAAAAAGTATCTCTTGGATAGGACACCACTATTGGGTGAAGATTTTAAAGGCTATATAAGGGAGAAGAGATGTGGAAGTATTACAAGCATTTGATCTAATTGAAGATCATATAAGTGTGAGAGAGAAGGAAGAGAGGAAGAGTAGAATATTGTTTATGCATATCATTTGAGTGAAGAGGAAAAGAAAGTAGAGTGTTATTTGAAAGATAATTTATTTAGTGTGGGGATTGGTGTCTCCAAGAGGCTAATGCCTTTAAATTTATTGATTTGGTGCTTGGTGTTGGGTATCGATGTCTCCAATGGTTTGGTGACTACAAACACTTTGTATTTATTTACCTTTTTTACTAGATTTGGATGATAGATCCAAACAGTTCATCATTTATGGTTTTTCTTGACAGGGTTTTCCACATAAATTTGGTGTCCCTATGTTATCTCTTTTTGTGAATGTTTTATGTGTGGATATTAGTTTTAAATTAAAATTTTATATAATAATGATTCACCCCCATTAGTATTAGTGTTTCTTATTAATTGGTATCTGAACCATTTCCTTCAGGAATAGTCTAATCAATGGAAGGTAGATCTCGATAACACACATGGCCAATCATCGAATAATAAAGAGTTTCTCCATAAACAAAGATCTGATATTTGACAAAATAAATTATGCTTTCTATAGAATTTAAATTAAAACCTATCTAATGGCTCTATGGTTTGATATTTGTCAATTAGTAGTAATGGGATAGATAACTCTTTAGACCCCACCAACGAATCAAACTAGAAAGAGGGCTAGTGAAAATAATGCCAAAGCTTTAAATGCAATATTATGTATCATGTCTAAATCTAAGTTTTTTAAATTCATTCATTGTGACATGGTAAAAGAGACATGGGAAAAATTGTATAATATCTGAGGGGGACACCAAAGTGAAGCAAGCTAAGCTCCAAACTCACAAAAGGCAGTTTGAGAGTCTAAAAATGAAAGAATAATAAAATGTCTCAACCTATCTTATTCATTTGGACAAAATATTGTTTACCATTAGAAGACTCGATGAAAAAATAAAAGAGCTAATAATAGTACAAAATGTACTAAGATCTCTCCCTTTATGATTTGATCCTAAGGTTTTAGCAATTGAGGAAATAAAAGATCTAAACATGTTAAAGATGGATGAGTTACATGGAATCCTCATAACTTATGAAATGTGGATAGAAATAAAAAAAATCATCATAGTATGAACCAGCCTTCAAAGCATCAAATAAAGTCAAAAATACAAAACCTAAGCTAAGTGATGAATCAGAAGAAGAAGAAGAAGAAGAAGAAGAAGCTCTCTTTATGATAAATCTTAAAAAGGGATCTGGCAAGTATAAATGTAAGCTTCCTTTCAAATGTTTCAATTGTGGTTAGATATGTCATTTCAATACAAAGTGTCCTCATGAAAAATATGATAATAATGATGAAGAAGAATATGCTAAGGTAGGAAAGAGCAAACATTCATACAAAAATAACTATAATCCAAGTAAAAATGAAAAAAAGTAAAACTCTAACAAATATAAGAAAAACCTCTACACCAATGAGAGTAGCTCAGAAGAAGAGAGTAATGAGAGTACTTTAGATAGTGATAAATAAGAAACTCTTTTCATGTAAATAGAAACAAATAATTATGAAGACCAAATGTTTCTAGAAGAGGAATAAAATATTGATGATGAAGGAGAAGTGGATCTAGAAGAATAAATTATATGTACGTCAAATGAAATAAAGAGGCCTAAGAAAAAGAATTTGAAGAAAAAATTGCATCTTCAAAAATATGATGAGGAAAGTGGAAATTTGAAAATGAACATGTATCAAAAATTTGAAGAGTCTGAAAAGAACATTACTAGTCTAAAAACTCAATTATAAGAGGCAAAAATAATTGAGGTAATAAGAGATTAATTGAAATCAAAAGAGGACAAAATTTCTAAGCTTGAATATGAAATTTTTGTTTTAATAAAGGAATTAAAGTCTAGTTTTAAGCTGATAAATCGCTTAAATTTTGAAAATAGCACCAAGATCTTGGATAACATTCTTAATAGCTAAAATAAATCATTCATCAAGTCCAATATTGGCTATTCAAAGGAAAAAAATATCACCAAGGATAATTCAAAAGATATTGTCGAATCATCAAAGAAGGAATATAGGATTCTTCAAAATAATAACATTCCTCAAAAGGATGATAAAGATGAGAACAAGTGGCATGAGGTTCCCACAATAAACTTTAGAAGATATTTATATCTAAGATAGTCTTACATGATCAGGTATCAAAACTCCTTTTATGTTTTTTTTTATTACAACAATTTTGGTCATAAGGCAATAGATTATAATATTTAAGTAAGGAATAATGGTTGGAATAAAATTGTTTATGTTTATTCAAATCATAACTCATTTTCTATACTATACTATTACAATGAATATGATATTATGTGTTATTTCAACAAAGTTGGCCATATAGCATGATATTGTAGAGGTGTTTATGTAGAGAATCCAAAGCAAACTAGGAAAGTGGATACCCTGGCCAAGCAAAAAATAAAAGATTAGAAGAAGAAATAAGAGGAAGAGAAAGAGAAATCTATGCCCATTCAAAATGAAGAGCAATAGTGGTACATTAATAGTGGATGCTCGAGCCATATGATAGGAGACAAAATCAAGTTCCATTTTTTAAAGAAAATAAGTAGAGGAACAATAAAATTTGGAGACAACACTACAACAAAGATAATAGGCAAAGGTAACCTTAGTTGAAATTATAGAAATACAAAAATTGAGAATTTATTATATGTTGAAGGGCTGAAGTATAATACCCTAAGTGTAAGTAAAATGTGTGATCAAGGACACATCCTCACTTTCCATCCTCAAGGATGTGAAGGAAAGCTGATTCAGGAAGATTAGTTGTGGATGCAAATAGAACTACAAATAACTTATATGTGCTTAGTGAAGTTAAGCAAGAAATATGTTATATGACACAATCAGATGAGAGTTGGTTATGGCATAGGAGAATGGGCCATATGAATTTTGACAATTTAGTTAAATTTAGCAATAAACATTATGTGAGAGACATGCCAAAAATCACAAAACCTTCAAACATCATTTGTAATCCATGTCTGCATGGAAAAAAAACTAGAGGCATATTTAAATCAAAGGAGTATTCAACAACAAATCCTTTGGAATTAATCCATACAAACTTATGTGGGCCTATAAGAACTCAAATTATAAAAGGTGAGAGTTACTTTATGTTGTTAATTGATGACTATTCTAGAATGACATGGGTTGATCTTCTAAAGGATATATCTGATGCATTTGATAACATTAAAAATTTTAAAGCTTTAGTATAAAATGAAATGGATCTAAAGATAAAATGCCTAAGGTTAGAATAAGTGGGTGAGTTCCTCTCAAATGAATTTTGTGAGGAACATGGAATAAGAAGACAAATCATAGATGCATGAACTTCACAATAAAATGGATTTATTGAAAGAAAGAACCAAATAGTTTAGGAGATGACAAGGACTATATTGAATGAGTCCAAATTATCAGATAGGTATTGGGGAGAAGCAGTTAAGATGGTAGTTTACATCTTTAATATAGGACAAATCAGAGTAAATAATACCAAAACATCTTACAAGCTATGGAAGGGTAAACCAACTACCATCAAATACTTTAGGGTGTTCAAAATCAAATGTTATATTAGGAAAAATGATGAATATTTGGGAAAGTTTAACTCTAGATCTGATGAAGGTATTTTCCTTGGACACTCCCCAAGGAGTAAAGCTTATAGATGTTATAATAAAAGACTTCAATATATTGTGGAAGGTGTCAATGTAAGAGTATATGAGTTAAAAAACCTAAGGTGACCACACAATTAAGTGGTCACTTAGAATAATCAAACCAAAATAAAGTCTAAAAAGAAATGGAAGAAGAGGAATGGGAAAATGCTAAGACACCATCAAGATTTTTTCAAAAGAATCATGGAGAAAATCTAATTCTCGATGATAAATATGCTGGGGTGAACACTCGATAGAGGATTGTAAGTACATTTGATCAAGTTAATTTCTCTTTGTTATCAAAAATAGAGCTTAAAAATGTTGCATAATCTTCTAAAGATGAACATTGGGTCAAGGCCATGGAGGAAGAATTAAACCAAATAAAAAGGAATGAAACCTGGGAACTTATTCCAAGACCAAAGGACAAAATGTGATTGACACAAAATGGATCTTTAGAAATAAGTTGAATAAAGATGGGGATGTAACCAGAAACAAGGCAAGGTTAGTATGCAAAGGGTATGCTCAAGCAAAAGGTATTGACTTTGAATAAACCTTTGCTCTTGTTGCTCGATTAGAATCCATTAGAATGTTTTTGGCATATTATAGTTGTATGAATTTTAAGGTTTTTCAAATGGATGTCAAATATGTGTTTTTAAATGGAAAACTAGAGTAAGAAGCTTAAATTGAGCAACTGGAAGCTTTTCTATTGTTAGAAAACAAAGATTTTGTGTGCAGATTGAAAAAGGCACTATATGGCCTAAAATAATCCCCCCAATCATGGTACTCAAGACTTGACACATTTTCAATAAGGGTTCAAAAGAGGAGTAGTAGATAGTAATCTCTACATTAAGATAGAAGGTAATCATCAATTGATTTTTTTCGTATATGTAGATGATATTATTTTTGGAGGAGATGATAGAAAAATGTACCAAGAGTTTTCCAAAAATATGCAAAATGAGTTTAAGATGTCAATGCCATGAGATTTATCATTTTTACTTGGTTTTAAAATTTCTCAATTTGAAAAGGGAATATTCATCTCTCAAACTAAGTATGTAAAGGAGATGTTAAAAAAAATTTAAATGGAAGATTGAAAACCAATCATCACACCAATGGTTACTAGATGCAAGTTGAGTAAGGATGATGAGTCTCCAAAAGCAAACAAGACTCTATCCAGGTCAATGATTGGCATATTATTGGACACAATAGCCTTTAGGCCAGATGTCATGCAAGTAGTTGGTTTAGTTGCACATTCCAACCAGCCCCAAAAGAAATACATATGCAAGTAGTTAAGAGGATATTCAGATATCTAAAAGGGACTTTGGATTATGGTTTATGGTATCCAAGAGGTGAATATTTCACCTTAACATCATATACTGATGCAGATTGGGTAGGTGACATGGATGATAGGAAAAAAACAAGTGGAGGATCATTTTTTCTTCATGGAAATTTAGTGTCTTGTTTATAAAAAAAAGCCTTTTGTTTCCTTGACCATAACAAAGGCAAAATATATAGCAGTAGTATCATGTTGCACATAGGTTTTATGGATGAAACAGACTATAAAAGATATTAAAGTAGAAAATGATGACCCCATTTCTATATTTGGTGATAATATTAGTGCAATTAATATTTCAAAGAATCTAGTTATGCCCACTAGAACTAAACATATTTTGATCAAATATCATTACTTTAGAGAGCAAGAAGCTGAAAAGAATGTTAAGTTGGACCACGTTGCCACAAAAGAGTAGATAGTATACATTTTCAAAAATCCCCTCTCAAAAGGGATTTTTAAGTACCTTAGATGAAATTTGGGTGTGATACCCTTCTCATCAAGTCACTAAAGTCTCAAGAAGCAACATCAACTTAGGGGGAGAATTGTGGACAACACTTTGCCATTAATGTCAAAGGGGGAGAATTGAAAACAGGGGAAACAAAGAAGGAGAACTAAAGAAAGGGGGAGTTCATGCACTATCTTGTTACAAGATTGCCATCAATGAAAAAGGGGAGATTTTTGGAATATTTTTATTGATGTCAAAGGGAATATTTAACATAAGTATTTTTCAAGACAAACAAAACTACTAATGGAAGTGAATGGATCTGTCAAAAAGTAACATAATTTTTGGATGATATTTCCCATCATAAGTATGGTATTTTTAAAATGTATGCCTACCCATTTGAGGATAAATTATTTCTATTCAAATGATCCATAATGAAGGGACCAACACAAATCACAAAGGACCAACATTAAAATATTAATTTATAGTAGTGATTTATTAATGAAGGGCCCAACAACAAAGAGATTCATATTGTAGCAATTGAGGATGAGTTAAAGTATTTTTTTATGATGGTTTAAACCCCCAAACATCATATCATTTATTTTTTATTTTTTAAAAGAATCCACCTTCAGAAAATTTCCTCTCTTGGAGGCTTAATTATGTTTTAATTAAAATAAAATTTTAAAACACACCTTTTTGGTAAAAGGGTGTGTCTTGGATAGGATGTCACTCTTGGGTGAAGTTTTTAAAGGATATATAAGGGAAAAGAGATGTGGAAGTATTACAAGCATTCAATTTTATTTAAGATCATATAAGTGTGATAGATAAAGAAGAGAGGAAGAGCAAAAGTTTATTTATGCATATCATTTGAGTGAAGAGGAAAAGAAAGCATAGTGCTATTCAAAAGATAATTTATTTAGTGTGGGGATTGGTGTCTCCAAGAGATTGGTGCTTTCAAATTTTATAATTTAGTGCTTGGTGTTAGGGATTCATGTCTCCAGTGGGTTGGTGATTACAAACATTTTTTATTCATTCATATTTTTGGTTGGATTTGGATGATAGATCTAAGCATCTCATCATTTGTTGTTTTTTTTCAAAAAGGGTTCTCTACATTAATCTAGTGTCATTGTGTTATCTATTTTTGTGAATGTTTTATGTGTGGATTTCATTTTTAAATTGAAATTTTATATAATACTAATTCACCTCCCTCTTAGTATTAGTGTTGCTTATCACACGATAGACTTATTTGTAAAAGACATCCCCACACAAACCTTATTTAGGTGACCAAGCACACATCCAATTGCAAAGACATCATAATCAATTCGAGAAAATATGATCTCTTTTGGTTCACTTGTAGAATAAATTAGTGCACAACCATATCAACAACCTCAAAGTTAGGGAGTAAATAAACAAAAGAAGACACTCAAGCCTACAACCAAATCCAAAAGAAAGAAGTTGGTACAAAAATAATAGTTGGGTGTAATAAAATCATCTAAAAAGACTAAATCAGATGAGAGTACCAAGGGAAAAGAGGAACCCATGGATACAACCATGCCTAGGGAAGAGAGGAACAAAAACTTACATAGGGCACACTTGATTTTGAGGTGAGATAACAAGAACAAAGCATGAAGGAATCATAAGAACAAGCAACTGTGACACAATCAACACAACAAAAAGTTACATAGAGTCCACAACTAAAGCAAAAACATGTATCCATAGAGCAAAAAAAGAAAGTTGAGGAAGTGGAGGCTACATGGAAGCAATCCAAAGAATCTAAAGTCAGAATAAGAAATTTGAGGAAGTTTAAGATGCTTATAAGTGGGTTGAAAAAGCAGAGGCAAAGAAGAAACAATAAGAAGAAGAGTAAAGGTAACAACAACACCCCCAAGATACACAAAATAGATAACAAGATAAAGTAACCAAAGATAAAGCCAAATATTAAGCTAAAGCTAAAGCCAAAACCAAGCCTAAGGCTAAAACATAAGCTAAATCCAAGGATGATGCATAGGTTAAAGCTAAAGCCCAAGATAAATATCAAATAAAGTTTGAAGAGTAAGCTAAAGCTGAGAATAAAGAAGGGGTAAAAGCAACAACCAAGGCTAAGGAGCTCAAAGATGCATAAGTCCAAGAAGAGGTAGCATCCACCAATCATACTAAGGGCATTAACGAAGTAGTACAGGTTCATAGTCAATTGCTATGGGATGTCCCTACTACATCCACCTAAAAAACTGCCTTCTTGCTTCCAGTTGCTTAGTTTACACCTACTCCTATGACATCCACCACTACATCCATGTAAATTTCCACCACTATGATGGAAACATCATTATACGTAACCATTCTATCATTCTCCAAATAGATTGAAGGCGAAGCCTTTTTCCAAGAATCCATTACTTAGAGGCATTCATATTTAGAGTAAGAAATCCTAAGGCTAAAGAATAAAAAGGTTGAAGTATAAGAGAAGATGATGAATGTGATCAGTTAATTAATAATGCCTATACCACCTTAGTTATGTAAGTACAAGGTGATCAAGTTATGTTAAAAGATAAACAATTCATGGCATTATTGATAGAACTTACAAAGAACTAGGGAGATGTGCATCAAGTTTTGACATTATGCACACAAGGACAAAACCTCAAGTCAAAAATAGAGACTATGTGCCAAATCTTAGCAAAATATGAGCAGGTCCTAGACACTAATGCAATGCAAGCTAATAAGCTAGACCAAGATATGCTCAACTAGAGATACCATGAATTAATCCCTGATTGTTATGTAACCTAAATTTTATACTACTAACAAGGTTAAAGCCATGTTAGAGGATCAAATAGAAACTATGGAGAAGATGATTAGTGCACTCAAATAAATACTAGATTCTTGAGATTTTATTATACAAAAGCTACAAGTATGGTGTCATGAAATAATACATAACACTTTCATAGCCATTCAAGCCTAGAGAACAATAGACAAATTGGATGAGCTCATCTTGAACATGTAACAGAAACAATTTAATGTCAAGGCATTTCTTACAATAGTATAATATGAAGACCCATAAAACATGATAATGATCTAGGTACCATTGTGTATTCTACTTACAATGGTACATGAAGTACTTATTAACTGAAAAATGCATAAGCAAGATATATCTTAAGTCAATCTAGTAATTACATAGATAACAGATGACCCCAAGTTTATTCCTCCACAATAACTTCTACAAATCATATAGGAGAGAGAGATAAAAGAAAAGGCATAATATTCTTTGATACCTTTAGCAATGGATACATTAGGAACCACTGGGATAATAACTAATTAATAATAATAAACTCCACAGTCCTCTATCAAACCATCCCCCAGCCATAATAGTAAGGTTTGTAATCTACAATTTTGCATCTTCAAGCAAATTCACATTTTTTAAAATAGTCTAAACATTAGGAGTGGGGCCAAATTGGTTGAAAACCCATAAAGAGTGGCCACCTAGTTATGCTAGTCAATTGAAAATTTGAAAGGGTGGTAGGCTAGTATGTTACTTAGTTGAAAACCCAAAAAGGTGGTTAAGTAGTGCGCAAAGGGTGAAAACTAAGAAATGACATCTGAAGTGATTACTATGAATTTTGTTTAGGACTTATCTTTCCAATTTAGTTCAACTCAGCTTGCACCTTTGTCTCTAGATGAGACAAATAATTAAGTCTGAGAAAGTGTTAGACGTAGAATTGAGCTTGCTAAAACTATGAAGTATATAAGATAAACACATGTATGAAGTGTTTGATTTTGTATTTTGTATAGTTTTGTATGTATTCAGCCTTGAAAGTCTAATCAGATAATTGAATAATGCGAAGAGTCTTTCATTTTGTTTCTTGGAAGGTTAGAAGGTGAAGAGATAGCATGATTAAAAAAGATTATAAATAATATTGTGATGTAAAAAAATCTGGTTTGATGTGTTGATAGAGATTAATATAAATTTTCATGGTATGGTTTTCCCTTATTTTATTTTATGTACGGTGTATTTTTAGTTGAGTACTTTATTTTTATTTATTCTATATTGATGCAATACGAGTTATGGTCATATTCTATTATATCTATGCTTCACCATGATCTTTAATCTAATTAAAGATGTTGTATTTGGCCTTTACTATTTCCATCTCTCTGTCACCTATTGTACTATCCACTACACAAGTTATCCCTATAATTAGTGTGTTTTGGTGTAACTCCAATAGCCTCAACTAACATAGGCCTAGATAGGTTTATTACATAATGTCATTTACCTAGAGGTTTTGGAACACTCTCTTTTGGTATTGTGTGGTAAGAGATCCCTTAGTTAGATTTAATGGATTTGAATTGGTCATGTTTTGATATAAATAACTATACAATGAAATGTTTTCATAAGATTACCTTCTTTGATCTTAGAATCCATTAAGTAAGATAAGTTACAAATTCATCTTAATTCATTGTAAACACTTATTATTTACTTCCTCTTTTTTTTTGGTTCTGAAGATGGATCCTCACTTGTAATTTCTTCTCTTGATCCTAATCTAGGTGTAAGGGAAGAATACAATGGCCTTTTTTTTACCTAGGTAGAATGCCTTCCATTTAGCTTATCCATCTACCTTTTTTAAGAAATGTTGTTGTCATATCAATTGTATTAAACCATGGTGTGTAATAGATGCTAGACCTTGAACATATTTGTCTACCATAACTTGGATGGTACCATATAAAAATTAAGACATATTTACCCCACACTTAGGTTTTTCTCATCCATATCCTAGATGATTCACAATCTTCATTGCATCCCATCTTAATGATGTATTGTATTTTTAAAGGGATGTTTTAATAGTATGACACTTTATTTTTGGGAAAAACATTTTTAAATATCCTTTTCTAGGAGAACCCCCCCTTTGACATATCCCTATTTAGAAGAATCATTTTTGAAAAGTGGATATTAAATGACAACTTTTAAAACTCAAAATTAATCCTACTCATAGAAAAATTAAATATAGATACCTTTAAATTTTTATTAGATATATTAATACATGGGTTGATGGGACTCATACCCTTACAAAAGATAGTGGAAGATAAGCATGATATATTAGTAGAACAAAATAGGATAAAACCTAGAACCTAATAGGATAAGCCACCTTGAGCCTAAAAAACACTAAGATTCAACAAAAAGCCAAAACAAAACAAGTAACTAAACTGACAAGACTAACTATTCAGACTCAGAGTAATAAACCAATTTCTTGGTTTTATCACTATCTTATATGTTATTCTTTCTTTTGGTCTATTTTCCAACTACCTGTTCTTTCTCCTCATCAATCCTCTTACACTTCATACTATCAATCTTGGGTTCCTCCCTCCCTTGCTTGGTCTCCTTACTATTTTCCTCCACTCTGTCTCTATGAGTAGTTCAATATCCATGGGGATTGAACTCATCATGCTAACTTACTCCTTTTCATAGCTTAGATTATAGTTTACTTGAACTAAAAGGCCTTTTAATTTTTCAAATTCATCTAAAATTTATGATCATAGTAGTTTCTATATAGACACCTTGGTATGTAACTTTTCAAGGGACTACTCAATATTTTCCTTAATCTTAAGATTTAGACAACCCTGACCTCTACTAGTGATTAGGGTCATGAATTCAGGATCCCCCATGTCATTAATTCTTAGTTTAGGCTCCTCCTACATAAAATTTTATTCAACACCTTCATTTTGGTCTCTTGCTTTCCTTATTTTCTCAAACTCAAATTCCATGAAAAAAATCTTCATCTTTACCTAAGTCTTCTTATTTTCTAGTAATATTAATTGCTTCCATTACAAATTTCATCCACAGGGGTTATCCATTTTTAACCAATAATAGAATCAATCCTTGGTGGATAAGATCCATCGAGGGATTGTTCTTAAAGTTAAAAATTGAGACTTCTAGAGATCTTAGGAGGAAGAAAGGAAGACTAATAATATGACCCCTAAAATGGTTAAGTAGAAAAAAGTGGTTTGAAACTATTACCATGTGTTTCTCTTCTAGTGTGATGTAGCACATAATCTATAATTATACATCCATCCACTTTCTTGATAATTCCTCCCTCCTAAACCCTTTTTATGATGAAACCTTTGGATTCTTCTCCTTGCTATAAAAGGTGTTGAAAATATCTTCTTTCCTTTTTTTATCCTTGAAAGCTTTAACTCCCAAGCATTCCATCTCTGTGATCTCCCCTATAATCTCTTTGGTGATCAAAACCCTTATCCCTTGCATACGGACTTCTTTATCCATCCATCCATAGGTGAAATATTTAGACAGTGTTGTATCATACCCAACCAACCTCTCCATATAAGTCACTAGCCCTCCTTTTACCATTTTATGCCAGACATATTGATCCTCCATAACATCTACATATATGGGTTCAATGCGGTCATAGTCACCTCCCATTTTGGATAAGAACTTATACTCCAATTTACTCAGCCTAGACCCTTAAATATGAGAGAGAGGGTGTTGAGAACAGAGTTGTATAAATTATTACTATAAAGTACCAAATTAATCCATGCATTCAAAACCTTGAGGAATGACTGGATTATAATGTCCTTACACATGTGAACATCTCTTCTCTTATGTTATGTGTGATGATTCATAAATAATCCCATCATTTCATTCTATGGGATGTCTTTTATCAATTTTGATAAAATGAGTGATGTCATTAAGGAACTCCTCACCTTGCTAACATGTAAGTGAGATACTATAGACCCTTATATTAGCTATTTTATCAGCACTTCTATTTCCCTCTCTATACACATGAGTGATAGACACCCCTTTGAAGTAGGAAAGCATGTTTTTATCATCACTGATCATCCTAGTTATGTTTTAGGAAGATTGAGTCACTCCTTTTAAATAATTGATGCTATTCATGGAATCTCCCTCAATCTGTAAAAACTCCATGACAAGTTTAACTACAAGATCAATACCTCATAAAGTAGCTTTGGCTTCTAAAACATGGTTTATTTGGATCTTGAGTAGTCTTAAAAAATATACCCTAATATTCCTATGAAAATCCCTAATGACTCCTCCTACTCTTTTTAGGCCCAGATTTCCTTTAGCATCCCTATCACAATTCAATTTGAACCAGTGGGGAGGAGGATGAATCCACTTGACCTTAGATCTATCAACGTACTGCATGTGGGTTTTGATAGGAATTTCAAGATTAATTTGGCTGAGAATCTGGGAAAAATATGGGGAATAAGGCCCATCAAATGATGAATCATAATAAATCCAACTCTCTTTTACAAAAGCCATGATTTTCTTGAAGGTGGAATATTGGTTAGGTTTGTGATTATCAAATATAATCGAATTTATTGAGATCCAAATGCCCAAAAAAATACCTTCAATTACCTATGGTTTTCCTTTTTATTTTTTCTACCACATGTCCTAGGATTATAATTACACATAAGCTAATCTAGATTACTATATACGTCACTTAGGAGTACTATTTTTATTGATTTGTTCTTTGAAAAAATTATTATTTGTTGGTTTTCAACTTTTACACTCTATTTTCTTTTTTATTATTTTTTTTTACTTTATTTTTTAGAATAGGATATCCATTTACTAGTTTAAATAATCTTCATTTATTAGACTCAAAATTTCATTTTTTTTTTTATGATTAAAGAATAAGGTTTTTCCATATAACCAAAAAAAAATTGAGCTTAAATTTGATTGTAGAACTCGTTGCTAGGAGGTTGATGATATAGCCTCAATTTGTGCCCATTTATCACAAGTGTCTTCTTATTTCAATTAATTTTAAGGATTACAAGCATCATCATCCAATTCTTTCAAGTAAATTGTTTTAATTAGTTCCTCATCTAATTCATATCCACACCTTCTAGAGACAAAACATAAATGGTCAAGAAAGTCTTCCATGTTTTCATCTTCTTTTTGTTTTATACAAAATAGTTATTCTTTTCTATCTCATACCCTACATTAATCCTAATATTTTTTGAGGTCTTTTTTCCATTTCATCCCATTTGTGAATGGATTTGGTTGTAATACCATAAACCACCTCATAGCTAAATCCTTAAGTGTTTAGGGAAATAATTTTAACTTTTGATTATTAGACATGTAGTCATAGGTCTAACATAACACTTGAGTTTAAAAGAGAATTGGTTAGAAATTTTTTTTGACATTCATATTAAATTAGGAAATATAGATGGGAATATGTTTTTCATTTGAGTATTTTCATCTGGATATAGGACAATAAGATAGGTAAAGGTTCTCCCCGTTGGTTGAGTTCTACCTACCTCAAATTTATTTTTTATATTTACTATGTTTCCAATATTGTCTCCCATTTATTCCAAATATAAATTGTATTTTAAAGGGTTCTCCTAAGAGGTGGTGAATCATCATAAGTGGATGGAAGACTATTTGATTGAGATCAATACTTTGGTTTAGAGTATTTTTCACTAGAGATTACTTCTTTTGAAAGGATGCACCTACCTCTAGGGAATGCTCCCAAAGTTTAGGTGAGGCTAATAGTGGTTCATATTCAAAAGTATGAAGTTATTTTTGTATAAGGTACTATAATATACTTTATTATTTTGATCTACTAGTAGTTGTGCTTTGTTGGAGGTTCTTAGTAATATATCTTCCCTTTGAATCTCTTTGTCTATTCATAAATTTATTTGATTTAAAGGAAGTATTTCTTAATCAAATGTCAATTTAAGATTTTATACACTATTAAACCTATAATATCCCAAGTAATGGTGACAAAAATGATGAGGTTCATTATGTCTTCTTCATTTAGATGAATGTGTCATGTCAATCTAGGTAGTGTCCAATGATAGTAAACAGTAAGGTATGCAATATGATGACTAATAGCTATCTATTTTAGGTGTTTTGTTGATCATTTAATTCTAAGTTCTAATCTAATTTCTTGAATTGAAACATATAATATAACTTGTAAAAGTAGAAACATGCTGAATTAAAATTAATTAGAAGGAAAAACATTTTATGGAATTGAAATTGATTTAAAGAAAACACACCTTTAGTCTATTTTTAAAAATGTAAATTGTATGAAATAGAAACATACAGCTAATCAATTTTATATAAAGGGAAATGCTTTGTAAGAGACATGCTAAAATGAAGATTTATTGAAACATACACATTAACACATAGTCCTATTGGTGAAACACATATCACAATACTTTACATAAGATAATGGATGACAAACTTTAAGACACACAATAATATGACATAAACATATAACTACCAAAAATGGATCCTACTTATTCGGTTGAGTGTGCCCTTGCTATTTCTAAAAAATAGGATTATAACACTCTTATAATTGTAGAAACTTTATGAAATAAATTTCTCATTACTTATAAAAAATGCTTACAATACTAAAAATTATGATATTGAAACTATTTAATCGTTAATACTCTATTCATCTCTTTATTATATCATCAAAAGGACATATTTATATATTACCATGTCTTATAGTATATGTCTTAATATAGAGAAATAAATTAACAAGATCATATTCTAACTAAGATGTTGTATTATTCTAAAATTATAACATAAGAACATCCTTTACACACTTTAAGGAAAATTGGTGGAAAGTGATAGATTCAGTTTCTTACATGATTCTTGATCTATTATTGTTTTCAAATTCCTTGTCAACTATAATCATCTATTCTCAGTCAACTATAAGATCAAAATATATTAATTACAACCACTCATAATAAAACTTATATAAATACCATAGCTAAGGATATATACTACTATTTTTTGAAAGGCTGTATATAGTTGTTATAATTATTCCCAAAAATATACTAGAATACTTCTTATCAATCATGTATGTGTTGCATCAATGCAAAATTCTTAGGTGTTCTTTACCAAGATTTCTATAATTATTTAAAACTAGTATGGGCATATTTAGAGCCAGACTGGGCATCTTTAGAGCTAGACTAGTGATATTCAGAGCTATACCGATGATCTTCAAAGTTATTCTGAACTAGTCCTTAGGAGTATTCTACTACCAAAAAATATTATCTTTAACTATAATACATTTGTATGACCTATACAAACAAAAATTGTGTCTTTCTCATGTAAATGTTAAAACAAAGTGGTTTAAATAGGTAAAAATACTTGCACAGAATAACTAAGAAAAAATACTCATTTTATAATTTGAATTAATAATGAGTTCTATTGTGCACATGTAAATCCACTTAAAAGGAAGGATTTTAGGGAAAGAATGAGGTAAGTACCTGGATATAATGAGCCATTTTATGGGATCATCGCCTAGGTTTTTAGATAAAATAATTTCCTCTCACTTATCTTGGCATTCCTCTTTATATTAGACACAAAATTTAAACATTTGGAATACCGTTATTGATAGATTACAAAGGAAACTAGAATGTTAAAAAGGTTTTCTTAACTAGGCAAGAAAACTACAATCGATCAAAATATCCATCCAAAATATTCTTGTGTATACATTGTCTATATTCAAAATACCTATAATGATAGGTAAAAAAATAGAGAAATTTAGAGAAAGTTTTTATGGATTGGTATGGAAGACAAACAAAGATTTGATCTTGTTGCTCGGGAAAAAATATGTCTTCCTAAAGGCTATGGGAGATTAAGAATACAGAAATTAATAAATATGAACAAATATATAATCTCTAAAGTAGGATGGAGATACTTAAAGGAGGATAATCAATTAAATACATGGACAATCTTAAACCTGAGTCCTTCACTTTGAGTTCTTATTTTTGTAATTTTCCTGTTCAAAGAAAACAAAATTGGAAGGAATACAAATGGAATATAGGATATAGATCTAAGGCCATTTTTTGGAATGAATCTTGTATTTTAAAATATCTTTTGAGTGAAACTCAACCTTGGGACAACATCAACAATAGATTAAAAGGAATCATGGTAGAGAAAGTCTCTGATTATATAGAGGTTAAAGAAGAATTTATTGTTGGGAAATTTATTCCCTTATAAGGATTCAATCAAGATAAACAAATAATTATCAATGATTTAAATAGTCTTCTAAATATCTATAACATTATCCATGTTGTCATGGAAGATGAGATAGTTTGGACTCCTCTGCATGGAAATTATAATGTCAAATCTGGATATAATATTTATTTAAATATTATGGTAGATGGTTTCCCACAAAAATCTATTTGGGATAAGGATATTCTACCCAAAATAAATTTATTATTTTGGATTACTTTAAAAAATAATATTCTTACTATAGATAACTTGATGAAGAGAGGTTTGATGTACCTAATAGATGTGTCTTGTGTGAAAAAAAATGTTGAATCAATGGTTCATATTTTGATGTTCTGTCCATTTGATTATATCACTTTAAGAATTATTCTTAATTATTTTGAGGTATGTTGGCTCTAACAAAAAATTATACTTGATTTTATTATGCAATGGTCTTCATTTTTTTCTAATGACATTCTTAAAAGGCATCAAAAACTCACTTTGCCTCACATGTTTTGGGGATTATGATGGGAAAGAAATTAAAGAATTTTTTGAATATAAATTATTCAAAGGAAATTGTGGCCAATATAATTTTATATGCTATTCATGAATTTTTTTTACCATTAAAATTAAAGAGAAAGACAAAATTAGGGATGATGAAAGGAGAATTATAGCCAATTGGAATATCAACATAGCTTCGATAAATAATTATACCCAAGGAATAATTCTTAGAATGGATATGAAATGGACTAAACTATCTTAGGGTTGGATAAATATAAACTTTGATGGTTCCTCTAAGGGTAAGCTAGGGAGATCAGGTGCAGGGGGTATTTTAAGAAACAATAAAGGTGTTATAGTAGCATTTTATGCAGGGAACTTAGGTACTCAAACTAACCATTTGGTAGAGGCCAAGGTAGTTTTATAGGGGATTAAATGGGAAATGAAAATGGGGATCAATAATCTTATTTGTTAATGTGATTCCATTAATAGCATTTATTTTTTAGATAAGAAATGC
Source organism: Torreya grandis (assembly GCA_037957365.1). Taxonomy (NCBI): domain Eukaryota; kingdom Viridiplantae; phylum Streptophyta; class Pinopsida; order Cupressales; family Taxaceae; genus Torreya; species Torreya grandis. The sequence goes on from JARHVA010000188.1 coordinate 6,005,014, forward strand.
TTTCCTAGCTGGACTATTATAAATTTGATTTCTAATGCAATCAATCACCTTCGATAATTTTAGGGCATTCAAATTCAACATGTTTATAGGGAAATAAATAAGGATAATAATTAGTTCACCTATATACAAGTCATTTTAAATGCTATGAAAAATTAGAGGGATCCTAAACTCCTACTGATAGAGATATTAGAGATTATCTATGGGGAAGCCATTCTTTATGTTTAAAATTTTATTTTAGGTCATTGCTTTTCTTATTTATCTGTTGAATATTTTTATGACTGTTTTTTAGGAGCTTCAACCATAATTTTTCCACCCTTTGATATCCTTCCATCATGGGAAATCAATTATGTATCCTCTTTAAGTGCTTAGTCCCAGGTGTAGAGTTAATAAGGGTAAGTGCATTTATGATGTTGAGCATGCCATTTATTTCAATCATGTAATAATAAACTCATTTATTATAATTATTCCTCAAGTAAAAAAATTTCTCTATGATTGGATTGACTACTTTGGATTTAATCCCTTTGACCATATTTCTTGTTTGTGAAGCTACTAGAAAGTTTTTGAATTTGAAGCTAGCAATGGAGGGAGATAGGTGTAGGGTTTATCCTCTTATAGATAAAATGAAAAAAATGAATACCATAGTGTAGAGAATTATTCAACAAGATAAACTCTCAAATTTCATTAAAGGGATAAAAGGTTATGACCCTCACATTTATTCATATTTCGTAAACTCTTGGTTGGTTTAGATAGTGAATTTTAGAGGAGTTTATCTCATTTTTTCTGAAGAGAACATCATCTTGGTCACATAAATTATTCATTATGTAATATATATTTTAAATGTAATACAAATAAAAATTAAGAGATAATTGGTTTATTAAGAAAAAATGAAAAAATAATTGAGTTTCAAGGAGAGTTTAACTAATTCAATCCCCTTGCCATGGAACCAAGGCTATCACTAGGTGATGCAATATACCAGCCTAAAATTTAGGTTAAGCATTCTCACCCACACCAATTTTACTTTACTTATATTTTTAACCATAAAAATTTGCTTAGTATCCATTTTTACATGATTCTATCTCTAGAACATTCAATCTTAGAGGTTTAGGCCAAGAATATTGTACTCCCTCTTCATCAAGTATTGATCTTCATCTTATATCTCCATGATAAAAATATTTATTCTTGTTTAAATTGAGTTTTGATTACCAAAAATAGAGATCTTCCTCAAGGAAAGATCTCTATTGTAAGAACTAGTAAAAGACTAAAAATGCAGGATGAGGGTAAGCAACCTCAAGTAAAGATTTATGATGTAGATAAATCCAAAGATGTTATTGAGTTCCTAGAGGAAGAATTTGAGATATATTATTTCCTTATGGAAATCACAGATAACTAGCTATTGGTTTGTTGTTAGATTGTTATTTTGTTGTTGCAACTACTCTATTTGTTAGCTATTTTTTGGTTATCTTATCCTCTATTGCTTTTGTTTCCCTATTTAGTTTGATTTTTCTCTTTGTTCTTATTATACTTAGATATATCTTTCTCTTTATTTTTATGAGGCTCGGTCCCATTTTAAAATCCTATTTTACTAAATAATAAGAAAAGCATAGTATTTTTCAATGGCCTAACATTTTTATGTTTGGAGATACATTGTTAATGATTTTAGAGATAAATGGAATTTATTAGGTATTTTTTGTGTATATTTTTCATAATTTATTGAGTTAAATTATTTAATTATGTATTTTATTTCTATAAAAACATTGGATTCTTTCATAAATAAAAATCATCATATCCAAGAGAAGAAAGAAACTTTAAAATAAAGAATAAAATTTATTGATATAGTATATGCTAATGTGAGACAGTTAATCCAACTAAATTATTGGGTTTAAACAATAAAAATATAGGATAAAATTCCTTTAAAATTAAAGTTATGATATTTAGATAAAATTATAATAGTTAATCATTTAGAAGCAAAAAAATCTATCATAAATAATAAAAAATGGACAATTTTTTTTAATATCCATATGAAAAACATAATCAATGCAAAAAATATATTTAAATTGATATTTGATAGGTTTTAATAATTTTAGACACTAAAATTTAATCATTAAATACTTGACATTGCTTTTCCTTGGCATATTTACTTGCTTGGCCAATTCTCCATTCTGATAACCCACAATCTCTAAGAAAGCCTTCAAAGTCTTGAAATTACAAAGAACATATTCTACACTTCCCTATTCAATTCTTATTCATCCTTATTTAATATATATTGTATTGTCATTCTTGTTTGAAAAGTCTCTATCCTTTTAGGACAAGTATGCACTAGGCAGATGGGGTCATACTACATACCTATCCAATAGTACAAACTTATCTCTCAAACTCTAATAAATATCATTTCAAAATGACATGCTTCTTAATGACTTTCTCCATGCATATCAATAGGTTGGTTATTATAAAATTTGAAATATTTATCTATAAAATCACATCAAAGGTCACACTTGAAAGGACCTAGCACTTTATTACAAGGCACATATCTTTATGATTTCAAAAGCATTTATTTTTTTATTAAAGATCTATATTACAATTTTACTATAATTTTACAGTCTTTGGACAAGTATAGCATTATTTATTGCAATTTGAGGGCATACATTTGCAATCATTAATCAAAATTTCTAGTTACATTCATATGATCTTCACTAAAGGGAGAACTACATCAGCCTAAGGCCCTTTGAGTTATGTAAGAGACACTTAGTAAGCAAAAGGGTTTTTTGAGGATAGCTCAGCCATTCCAACTTACTCCATTTTCCTCCTTTTTAATTTTATCTCATTTTATGTGCTTTTAAAAGATTAGGTTTTTATTTTACATGTCTTTCATGCATAAATTTAAGATCCACATAGAGACAGGTCACATAAAAATATAGGCAAAACCCCATATTTTTAGGTCTAGCACATACCCTAGTAGAACAACTTCACAATAGATAGATATAAATGCACTACACTCATGTACGCCTCCTATGGACTTGTCCCAATAGATATAAAGTCACTATTTTATAATATATCCATGTTTTTAGGTATTTTTAGATAGTTACATTTTGTATAAAGACAATACAATCTTAAATTCTAACCCTAATCATAGTTTTTATTTTTAACAAATTTACAAATTTTCTAAATTTTATGGATCTCTATATTTTACTATATTTTATTGTATATATCATCCTAGATCATATTTCAATAGTTTACATTTTAATTTAGAATTAATTATAATTCATAAAAGTATAGTGTAAACATATTAGTGAACCCACTATAATTAGAACACTACTTATTACTTGTTGATTTCTAGCTTAGGGTTTTAGTTTAATTATGTAAATTCTTAACACTTAAATAATAAAATCCTTAACCTTGGATACTATTTGTAACATAACAATTCAAAATTGTATATTTTAGTTTAATTTGAGACTAAAAAACTTATATTGTCACCTCAAATAGATATCGACATAGAGGATATTTCTTTCAACTTCAGGTTGAATTTTTTTGTTTTTCTATTAAAAAATATTTCACCTTTCATTTAATTTATTTTAATTTTTATTTGTTTGTCTTAAAAACTATGATTTGGAAATTTTAAATCTATTTAGTGATTGAGGTGAAGGGATACACAATGTTCTATCTACAAACATTGTGGCATGAGGGGTTTTACTCCAATACTCATAGCCATGTACAACATTAAACATGGAATTTTGATTGTTTTAAAAACTATGATTTAGAAATTTTAAATCTATTTAGTGATTGAGGTGAAGGGATACACAATGTTCTATTTACAAACATTGTGGCATGAGGGGTTTTACTCCAATACTCATAGCCATAGTACAACATTAAACATGGAATTTAGTTTCCCAATACCTCACATTATATCAAAAATGCCTAGGATGCCCTTGTTTAAACCAATATGAAGCATTTTTATCCATTTGATTTATGGTTGAGTGTATCATCTAGGGAATTTACTCTCAACTTACCCTCAAAAATGGTGTTAGTGAGATACATACATGGTTCTACATCTATAATTAGTTTTCTAAAACATTGAGTCAACACTAGTTAATAAATGAGCAAGTATATCTAAGAGCCTAAAAATCATTGAAAGCCTTGCCTAGATCACCCCTTATCCTTGATTTTTATTGCATTGTCTTATTAAATAGTATATTTGTTTGAGTTATTTTCTATACATAGTCATAATTATATTGATTCATTATATAACACTAGAATAAATAGTATTTCTTTTTTAAAATATTGTACTTCTAATAGGCTCACTAAAAGAATGTTTATTTCATAATATACATAACCTTGTTCAAATTATTATAAGATTCTCTTTTAATTTTCATTATACAACCCAATATATACATTATTTATTTACATTCAATGATGCTTCTAAGGTTACCTTAGAATAATTTTACTCATAAGCTAATTTATATTGTTATAATGTTCAACCTATTTTTTTCCATTTTCTATACATACAAATCATAATGTCCATATTGTTAATATTATATGTGGTAGAGGTCCACATACCTTATTCTTCACTAAAGCAGGTCAATCAATCAAAAGAATTTGATATTTTAGATCAACTAAATAATACTAATGCAAACATTTCCCTATTATATATTCTGAAAATAATATCGATGTAAAAATATATTTTATATGAAGCTTTATGCATCACTCTTCTACCAAATAATATTGAACCTCATTATGTAACTTCTATTATTTATACCATTTGATGGACTAAGGAAAGCATTTCCTTTGAAAAGTAACACCTTCCCCCATGTCATATTATGAACCACTATTTATCCTTGTATATCTAAGTTTTTATACAGATTAAAATGGTAAAGCATGTGTTTTTTAATAATCTATTTGGTTTGAACATATGTAATATATCCTTCTTAAATTTACTATGCATAAATTTAAATGATCTCACCTATTCATACATGAATATTAGCTGATTTGAAAATATCCCACAACAAGTACTTGGGTAGATTACATTGAATATCACCTTACGCCCATATACGCTTATTACAATATCTCAATTGATGTCTAATGTTCTTAATTACAATTTATTATTAAGATGACCTTGGATCCATGACATGAATTTTATCCCTTCTAATTTGCATGCAAGTCTTAAATTCAGTTATCAAGGGTATGTATACATGCCATTTATATTAGGAACCTTTCAAATATTTTTTACTAGTGAATCCTATTGTTACTTATATTCCATACATGCAACATTATTGTTTGGGCATACCATTGTCTACTCTAAATATTGAGGCCCATTACACCATATTTAGATGACTTTTATATTAGGGTTGAGTCCAAGGTTTGAACAATTTGAACTCATAAGCAGAGTGATCATACGAACCAAGTAGATTCACACCAAAAATGTAACTAAAAGCAAATGAAACCAATATGTGAGAATATTACACAAAGAGATTGGATCCAAAACCAAAATTGCATTAAAAAATCTCATAATTATGAGAAGTAAAAATAAGAGAGTGTTGAGTAACTCCACAAAAGGTGGTCAATAGACCCTCATAATAGAATAGTAACTCCTCTATAAAAGGTGGTCAACAAAGCCAATAATAGATCAATAACTCCCATAACCAAAATAGATTGTCAAGGGAGTTAATTCTTAGTCATCAGATCAACTTGTACACCTAAAAAAGCTTCTCCATGAAATTAGTAAAACTCCAAATGAGAGAAAAATCCCATATTAAGTAAATATGGGGAAATAATAAACCCCTACTCTAACACCTCCCATAAGGATAACTTAGGTGGGAAGTGTAAAAAATTGGGTCCTGACAACTGGGCCTAATGAGGTACCCATGTACAATTTAATCTCTTATAAGGTAGAGAAATGGATAAAACCCAAAGAAAAAATTGGCCTCAAAAGAGAGACATAAAAAAAGATAGAAATCCCCTAGAAGATGATGCTATAGTATCCTAAACATCAATAAGAGCTTGTAAGTGAAGATATTTTCTCCCTATGAAAGGTTTGGTGATGATGTTTGTAGTTTGATCTATAATTTGGAAATATCTTAGATCAATTATGTCCCCATGAATGAGCTCTTTGATGAAGTGTATGTGAATCTATATGTGTTTGGTCCACTGATGCTAGACCAAATTCCTAAAAATTGGAATAGTACTCTAGTTGTCATAGTAGATGATGGTAGGTTATTTGAATTGGATATTGAACTCTATGAGAATCCCCTAAATCTAAATGGCCTTAGTGGTAGAATTTAAAACCACCTATATTATAGCTAAGTAAATGATAAAAAAATAACATTATGCTTCTTACTTCACCAACTAATCAGACTTGAACCAATGGATAAATTGTAACCTAAAGTGGACTTGTAATTCTAAATATTTCCAACCTAGTTTAAACTAGTATAGCCAATCAAGTCGATGTTTATGCCATATCTATAGTTAATCCTAAATCTATGTGTGCCTTGAATGTAGTGCAATATATTCTTAGCTAATTTTTAGTGTAGCTCATGGGGTTCTTGCATGAATCTAGAGACTAGGCCCATTACATATGATATGTCAGGTCTAGTATGTGTTAAGTAGATAAGGCTTACCAAAAGTTATTGATATAAGGTAGAATTGACCAAAGGTGAAGTAAAATCTACCACAAGCTTGTATCTAGATAAAAAGGGAGTCTAACATGGATTATAATCAACCATGTGAAATTAAGTAGATTGAGAGCATACTTAGGATATGCAAGAGTGATCCCTGAGTCAACCTGAGAAATTTAAATCCTAAAGAAGTAATGTAGTAATCTTAAGTCTATCAAGGAAAATATGTCTTCAAGATTCATTTTCAACACTATAATTGATTAATTAAATATACTATTAATTAAAAGATCATCAACATAAAAAACCATAATCAAGAGTGATTCATCTTACCATAAGAGATAGACATTTTAATTTGAATGATATTTGGTGAATCTTGATATATGAAGTACGGAATCCATCTTTTCATAGCAAGCTTAAGGGCATATTTAAGGCCATAGATGGATTTACAAAGTTTGTATATAAGGTGAAAATCCTCAACAAAACCCAAAGGTTACTCCATGTAAATCTCTTCCTCAAGATCAACATGAAGAAAATCACTCTTCATGTTCATTTGATGAACATCCCAATGATTTACTATGGTAATAACAAGTGTTAGTCTGGTAGAATTCATTTTGGATACTAGTGAAAAAGTATACACGTATTCAATGTCAAGCACTTATGGGAAACCCTTTATGACCAACTATGCCTTGAACTTGTTAACTAACCCATTTACTACATACTTAGTTTGATATATCCATCTACATTGAACCATCTTTATTCCCTTAGGAAAAAGTGTCAAGTACCAAGTGTGATTTATGATTAAGGAGTTATAATACTCATGCATGGTATAATCTCACTCAAGAATACTTTATGTCTCCCAAAAATTTTGTAAATCTAATTTGGAGGTATATAAAGGATGCGGCCCACTCTGAAACTATGAACATGTATGCCTATCATCTAAAGGATCCCCAACCCATGTACCTATGCTTTGAAGTGTCTACCTAATCTAAAGAGGAAAATAATTGTATGATTCAAGTAGAGAAAAATGATCCTCTGAAGTGTGTCTAGAAGTGGATGAAGATGATTCCCATCACTACTCTCACTATCATAATGGAACAAGTATCTTCAAACTCTAAAATGTGCTCAAGTTGATCTAAGTCTGAATCAAATCCAAGTGAGTCCAATGAATTTGGAAAAGTGTCAAGTGTTGAGTCTATGGGAATATCCTAAAAGTGAACACTTATCTTTATAAACAATTCGTGTTTAGTCAGATGAATAAGACACCTTGACACCATCTAGATGACCTATGAAGATGCACAACTTACTCTAAGGTTCTATATCCTTACACTTTTTCTTAGGTATAGGGTCCATAGCTATAGATTTCAAGACTCTGAAATGCTCAAATGTTGGTTTCCTATTGTACCAAGATTTAAAGGGAGTTATGCATTTTAAATCTTTGTGGGGAAACCTATTTTCAATGTATCAACCATAATTGATTACTTTGGCCCAATACCATGATGCAAGTGACTTAGAGTGAATCATATAATTATCCATCTATTTCAAGTCCCTATTCTTACATTATACAACTCTATTTTATTGAGGACTGTATAGAACTATCTACTGAAACTCAATCCCTTATGTGGTGAAAAATTACTCAAACCTGTTATTGACATACTCACCCCCATTATTTATTCAAATAACTTTGATACATTTCTTAGATTATTTATATTTAATCACATTGATGTCTCAAAACTTGTCAAAAACTTTAAATTTATACCTAAGGTAAGGACATAATTAGCCCTTGTGAAAGATAGATTTGGAAAAGGCCCAGTTACATCACTATGTACTAACTCCAATGCTTGTGAATCCCTACAAGGTTTTCCTTTGTCAAATTTCTCTTAGGGATGATTCTCAAGGGTGGAACCCTCACAAAGACCCTTATATAAATGAACTTAAGGTAATCCTATGACTATGTCATTCTCATTGAGTTATTCTAGGTAGTGATATCTGAGGTGGCCAAATCACTCATGTCTAAGTTAGCTAACTCCATCCAAATGAATCAGCAATGTAGTTAGAGATGAATCAAGTGTAAAATTTGAGAAGGTATATAACCTAATTTGGTGATCTACCCTACCCACTTCCACTATATAATCATTATGCAACTCTTTGATTATGATTGAATTTGGTGAAAACTCTACCCTCATGCCCTTATTGATGTGAATGATTTGGTACATTGATAATATATTAGTTTAAAGTGATGGAACACTTAAAGCATCATTGAATGTTGCTCCATCTATTTCAATAGACCCTCTCCCTTAAACTTCTACTAAAGTGTCATCACCCAAAGTTATAGAAGATATGCTACAAGGATCTAAGGAAGAAAACTTAACCTATGAATTATGCATATGGTAGGAAGCACTGAAGTCAATAACCCATGAATATGTTGGAGATACAACTTTTATAAGAGCCTTGCCCTTTTTTTCTCTTTTCCTTTGCCTTTTGCCTTAGAATAATCTTGAGTTGATGAATTATTCTTTATAGATTCAAGAATACCCTTGTTTTTATTTTTTAGAAGATGATTCAGGTGGTCAATCTATTTATTCATGCATTTGTGTTCATCATTCCCATTTTAATTGTAATAGGCAATACTTAACCTTCTCTTTCTTAAGTTTATCATTAGAAGAGGAAGTTTTAGTGATTGTTTTGACAAAGGTTGATTCTTTCCTCTATTGATCCAATTATTTTTCTTCTTCTCTTTATTTGAAGCCTTTGCTTTCCCACTCCCAATAATTAGGGTTTGAGTTTTTAAGGACTTCAATGTGCCAATATTTATTAACTTATCTTGCTCTCGAGTTAAGTTGAAAACAAAGTCATCTAAAGAAGGCATATTCCATGTAGTTCCTAAAGCACTTTTAGTGAAATGGAAGGTAGAAACAAAGACAAAGTAATCAAGACCTAGCTCAGAGAGTATATAAATAATAATTTGGTCATATATTTTCTCTATTTCACATTATTTTAACTATAATATCAAAAAATTGAACTTGGTGAAGAAATATTGAAAGGTGTCAAAACTACTGGGACTCAAACTAATGACTTCATTCTCTAGTTCATGCCCTCTCATTACATATAGATTTCCAAAAATATTTTCCAAGGTGGTCAAAATTCATTAGAGTTTTATTAGACTCTATATAAAAGAGAATATTAGAATAAACTAATAGACATAATAAACCATAGGTTTCATCACAATGGTTGTACCACTTAACTTTTTCTACTTTTGTATTGGATTCAATTTCACTTCCCATTATAATATGATGTAAAACTTTATTCCTTAATACAATTTTTGTTTTTGTTTTCTATTCATAGTAATTAAATGGTGTTAGTGTATTAACTAAACTTGTATCTATTGTTTAGAAATAAAGTGCAGTAGTTGTAGTTGAAGTTGTTGTTTGTTGTAGAAATAAAAATGTAAAATAGAATGGAAAGTGAATTAAAACATAGTATACCCTTGAACTATCAATGATGAACCCCCATGAATGTTTCAAATAATGCACACTCAAAATAAAACAAGTAAAATCAATAATGCATCTAGAGTAACCAATGCAAGAATGTCTAAAAGACATGATTTACAAAGCAAGGGAACATCAAGCTCAATCAATAATGTGTCTACTAGTAGTATACATAATGAACAAGCAAGAGAGAGAAAATAAGGTATTATTTTGAATGCAAGTGGGTTTGGACACCTACCAAAATAAACCTCACCCTCTAGTCTTCGATTAGAAAGGATATGAAGAGTTTCAAAAATATACTAATATCTTTCCATATTTTAAAATGATACTCAAAATATAATATTTTTTTATTAAAAAACAATAATAAACCTCCCCCCTTAATTATTTTATTAAAAAACTTTATCACCCTCTCATCAATAATGACACTAATACTATTCAAATTTAAGGGCTTTTAAATGATTATAGTTTGATAAAAGTGATTTAATTTTTTTTAAATAGCATATCCCACTAAATGAAAAATGAAACAACCTAAAAATTTCTCAAAAACCACAAATTTGTAAGGACAATGATTTTAGAAAATAATGAATTATGTCATAAGGTGTTTTTTAACCAAAAAATATTTGTTTTAAATAAATACCATTTGGAAGGCATTTAGATTAAGGTCTTAGAGGTCTAAGAGTGGTTAAACCAGGTCTGAGAATGATTTTGTGGTGATGTGGAGGCTATAAACTTGGTCTAAGAGTGGTTTGGAGGGTGAATATCTTGATGGCGAGTCAAACAGGGTTAAAAAGGTCATTAAACTAGACATGAAGCTTGAGACCAGTTGTATGTAGGTCATGATCAGTCCACTAAAGAATTAGGAAACAAAAAATGATGCTAATGGACTATGTGGATTAGGGGAAGGTTGAGGGTAGAGGATAAATTTTTAGGTCAAATGGAAAACTAGGTGAGTGAGTTAACTTTATTTCATAGGCCATATGACTCAAATACCATGTCATATGGCTCAAAGATTAACCATAAATCCTAATGAAGTTTTGAGAACTCGACAAATTATCTTAGTTGTGAAACCACATTTTATAAGCTCATGTAAGTCACCACAAGGTGATTTTAAATACCACTTTTTATAAATAGTGTACAAGTTAAAGATTATTTAGAAAATTGAATTACATTAGTGGAAGTTGTGTTTCTTTTCATGCAACCCTGTTTGCCTCTTTGTGATTTCCATGTGAATAACTTGTGGATAAATTATCCAAACTAATATAAACAAGATAAGATCTAACCTAAAACCAGAACCCTCATGGAAATATTTCCAACCCAAGATAAATCCAATATAATAAAATCAATATTTCAAAAATATCTTAATAAAAAAATAGACACACAATTACTAGGGTGGATTTGATACCATATTGTGGTTGAATCTAGGATCCAGATAAGTCAAATGCACAAGTAGAGTGATCACACAAACTGAGTAGGTGCACACCATAAATTGATTTTCAATAAAATGAAACCAATATGCAAGAATATTTCATAAAGATATTGGATCCAAAACTAAACTTGCATTGAAAAAATATCACAAATGTGAGAAGTAAAAATAGTAGAGTGTTGAGTATTTCCTCCAAAAATGGTGGTCAATATACCCTCAAAATAGAATATTAAATCCTCCACAAAAGATGTTCAATAAAGACAAGAAAAGAGGAGTAACTCCTATACCCAAAAAATTTAGTCAAGGTAGTTAATTCCTACTCATCCAATCAACCTATACATCTAAGAAAGCTTCTTCATGAAAGTAGGAAAACTTCAAGTGAGGGGAAAAAAATCCCATAAGAAATAAATATGAAAAAATAATAAACCCCCACTCTAACATCTTATCCTCCCTATAATCAATATGGTTTTGGGTTTAAATATTTACAAGAAATATAAATTTATTATGGGACAAGGAGTGGGTAAGCATGTTCAAGGTATTTTTGATCCTATTTTTCCTTTTCATCATAAATAGCGAATAGGTCTTGGGTATAATAATGAGTCTACTTATCATATACATCATCTTAATAAGCAATCACCCACATTTATTTCTAATACCAAGGATTGTTTTGAGCTTCATACTAAAATCAACCATGTTTCATAATTATCATTAGCATATCCTCAGTGTATTGATGATACCATTTCACTTGAAATTTTAAAATTGGATGAATTTTAGAATGATGAATCTCTTTTGGAATACCTTGGTACATATTAATATCTCCTTTCTTTCCACCATAATAAGCTATTTCATTGAGAAACTAATGCACATGCATATTTTTGTGAATGTGATATTCATCTTGATAAAATGCAATTAGATGATCCCAATACTATTCCTAATACCTCATATGTGGAGGATCAATCAAAACTACTTAATGATGAAATAAATGAATTTCATTATCCTAACTGCAATGTTAAAAATTGGCAAAGTAGAATATATGCAACAAACATTGCATGATTATCCATAATTTTTTGCAAGGGCAAATAAATATATACTAGGTATTGATCCATCAATCACATTGCATAATATTGTCCTATATCCAAATGCCAAACCCTTTAAGCATAAATTATGGAAAATGCACCCAAAGGTGGTTTTACTAGTCAAAGATGAAATCCAAAATCTAATGGATGCTAGATTCATTTGTGTTGTAGATTATCTTGAATGGGTTTCTAATATTGTACCAATAACAAATCCTAATGGAGATATTCTATGTTGCAAAAATTATGATGATTTGAATAAGGCTTACCCTAAAGATGATATTCCATTTCCAAATATATATATGATCATTAAATCTATGTTAGGACATGAAATGTTATAATTTATGGATGAAGTTTTAGGATACAATCAAATTAAGATTAATTTTGTGGACAAGGAAAATACATCATTTATTACACCATGGGGAACTTTTTGCTATAAAGTTATGCCTTTTGGATTAAAAAATCAAGCACAACATATCAAAGAGCTATGAAATACATTTTTCATGATTACATCCACAAAATAGTTGAGGATTATTTTGATGGCTTATTAACAAAATTAAAACATTGAAAAACTCATATTATTGATTTACGATAAATATTTAAATGATTGTGATAATATAATGTGCATTTAAATCCAAAAAAATGATTTTTTGGAGTTACAAAAGGAAAATTATTCTATTTTATTCTTTACCAAAGGAGTGTAGAATTCAAACCTAAAAATGTAAAAGCTATACTTTACATGCCACAACCAACTAATCTCAAGTAACCTATATGCTTACAAGGATGCATTCAAGCTATACTATTTTTTGTGGTTTAATAGGTGGATAAAACCATATATTTTACATGACTACTTAAATAAGATACCAAATTTGAATGGTATGAATTGTTTCAACAAAGTTTTGATGAAGTTAAGGAATATCTTCTAAATATACTAGTTTTTATACCTCCCATTACATAAAAGACTCTTTTATTATATATTTCAGCTATTGATAATGCTTTGGGAACTTTACTTTCACAACATAATGATTATCATCATGATCATGCCATTTATTACATTATTCACATGTTTCTTGATTATGAGAAAAAATATACTACCATCAAAAAGATATGTTTAGCACTTGTTTTTGCTGCACAAAGAAGTATGACATTATCTACTTCAAAATGAGACTCTTGTTATTACTAAATTTGATCCAGTTTGATATATTATGTCAAAACCCCATATATTAGGATGCATAAAAAAATAGGTGATGCTTCTTATTGAGTTAAATTTAAAATTCATTTCATAAAAATATATTAAAGGAAAAGTTGTCATAGATCAGTTATTTGTTGCTCCATTATAGGATTTAATGTTAATCAATGTTGATTTTTTAGAATAATACACCTCTTATATAATTCAAAATGATACTTGGATTATGCATTTAGATGGATCTAAATGTGCTATAAGACTGAGGTAAGAATCATATTCATTACTCCTCAAGGTTTATCCATTCCCTTTGTACTTCATTGGGATTTACATGCACCAACAATATTGTTGAATATAAAGCTCCCATTATTGGTTTGTAAACAACACAAAAGTTTAATATCAAATATTTATGTATATATGGTGATTCACATCTTATCATTATTCATGTTTTAAATATTTATCAAATGGAATATGATAAGACTACCCTTATAAAGATATGGTCCAACATCTAACATCATTTTATTATTTTCCCATTGAAAATATTTCTCAAAAAGATAACCATCATGTCGATGCAATGGCTAGTGTTGCTTATTTAATTCTAATTGATATTAATGATTATCATGAAATTTTTACCATACAAAACTACATAATATTTCTATAAATAATTATAGTAACCAAAATTGAGAGAAATCTTGAGTGTTGTATGTGTGTACACACACACACCTTTCTATAAAATGTTATGCATGGGAATAAAAATAATTTACAATGTCAAGCAATATTTTATGTTCTCATTAATGAATTTATTTTGAAACACTCTTTTTATGGAAAACTATTATGATGTCTAAATCATACTGAAGCTCAAACAACCATATTTAAAAGTACATGATAGTGAATTTGGTGGTCATTTTAGTGGTAAATATATGTCTTATAAAATCCTATGTCAAGGAAATTATTGGCCCATAATGGAAAATTAATGTCATGAGCATGCCAAATTATACTCTCAATGTCAAAATCATAACAATCTTAATCATGCACCATCCAAGGAATTACAACATATTGTCTCTCCATGGCCTTTTTATCTTTGGGGATTTGATCTAATTTGAAAAATAAATCCTAAAACCTCTAAAGGACATAAATTTATCATTACAAGTACTAAATATTTTACTGTTTGGAATCTATATCTTTACATTTTAATATTGGTGAAGATATTTGCAATTTTCTCCCTACACATATCATTGCATGATTTGGGTTACATTTTTAAATCATCATGTACAATCACTCCTCTTTTAAGAGTAAAATGGTAAAAATATTTCGTGCTAAGTTCAAAATCTAACATACTTTCTCTATTCATTACTAATTATAAGGAAATGGGTAAGCTAAGGTAACTAATAAAATAATTCCTAAAATCTTAAGCAAGACTATTACAAAACATGAAGATGATTGACACAATCAAATTATTTATGCTCTTTAGGCATATCACAAAAGTGTTCAACACTAACAAAAGCCACACCTTAATCTATTGTTAATGGAAAAGAAGTAGTAATTCCTCTCTAAACATAAATAGCTTCTTTGCATGTATCATTAAAAGTCATTGTAATAGATAATGAATATAGAAATGTTTGATTAAAAACACATATAATCTATCAAAAATTTAAAAATCTATCAAGCACACATTACAAGAGCATATTTTAATAAAAATCAAGATAGATAATTTCAAGTCGATGACCTTGTACTCAAATAAAATAAAAATAATACCAATGTTGATAAAGAAAACAAAAGAAAATTCAAGCCAATTTAGTTGGGGCCTTTTCTAATTACTAAAAAGATTGGCCTTGGAGTTTATCACCTAGCTACACTCAAAGGAAAAAATATTAAAAATCCCATGAATATTATGCATTTATGTCTCTATTTTATATAGATAGTTTTCTCACTTTCACTTATGAATAGTTTACTTTTCAAATATGGAAAAAATACAAAAACATTCATCTATTCTACAACTTTAAAAAATTTAAAACTATTTACAAAAATATAAAATGAATAACTATAATCATATTCTCATTACATCTTTTCATAAGTCATCTATCTTTATGTTCAATACATAACATATTTCAATAATTTTTCAATATACAATGTTTCTCACAAGGTATATAAGTGTGAAACATGACATATTTTTATAGAACCAAGAAATAGTCATACATCGACGAAAATATCATGATTTTAAATTTTTATATATATTTAATCTAGATAAAGTCACACTAAATTAACACCTATGCACTACACACTACACACCTATCCTCCTATCACATACCTATATCTGTGCATTTTAAATCTCTATGTTTAAATGTAACATAATCATTGAGACCTCCTATATAATTTTTTATCACAAAACACAACACATATTCAAATATCAGTCAAATTTCAAGCTAAGACATACTTTTTACATGGTTTTGATATTGGGCCAACCTTTTACCCAGCAACCTTACTCAGTTGGGGGCATCTCATCATTCTACATGAACACTTTTATAGGTTGTATTTGGATTTAATATACTATATATAGTAACTTCACCTAAAATATACAAAAAACATTAAAAAGAGAGAATATAGAAGCAATTAGAACTTATAAGAAGGATCTTACCATCACCTTGCTTCTCTTGGCTTCCCTCCAAGATCTTCAAACAGATTATCCAAAGATTATCGAATTACTTTTTGGATTATTGTATAATGGTGGATTCAATATTTAATATGGATTCAAGAGGTATCAATGGCTTCTTAGATACAAAGATGATGTGGATGCAATGGGAATATGAAGGCTCTAAGAGAGCTTGGGTGTATTCTCATGCAAGTTCAAGTTTTCAAGTTAGTTTAACCAATATCCATACTTGGTTATTTATAGGGTGGTAGGGAAGTTTAAAAATGAATTTTAAATTTATAAGAACTCTCTAGTTTTATAGAATTCTATAGAATTATATAAGGCTCTAAATTTTAAAAGATTCTAGATTTGATTAGGGGTTAATAAGGATTAGTTAGAGGTTTTACGGATTTTTAAGGATCTAGGTGTGTAGGAAAATCTATGGATAGGCTGGTTAGGGGGTAGGTAAAATATTTTGAATTTTAAATTGGCAAGTGGGGAAAGTGGTTAATAAATGAGGTGGGATTAGTGGTTTAATGAAATGTTAGTGGGATAATCAAGGGATTACCATAGCATGGTGTGTGTAGGAAGGTTAATATGATGTAATAAATATATAATAGGGAATGGGATTTATTTATTTATTTTAGGACCATGGTTGCATGATTAATTATGATAAATAGCAAGATTAATGGAATAGTTAGGGTGCACAAATTTAGATGTATACCTTTTGTCCCTATTTGAAAGGGCATTATGAGTGACAAAATGGGGATTAATGGTCTTTCAAATAAAAATAATTTCATGGATGGGTTAATAAAAATGAGGTTGGAGTAATGGTATTTCAATGAAAACCCATTACATGGATGGGTTAATAAAAATGAGGTTACACGATGCCCCCTCAATGGGGCATGTGGGGAGGAAAGAACTAGATGGCCACTAAAAAGGAGTTCATGAGATGAATTAGATGATGAAGGGTTAGGATACCCTAGATGCTAGTTGAGATACAAATGATAAGGTTCTCCAATAAAAAATGTGAGGGAATGAGGTTATAGGTGTAATACTAGTCCCAAGAGGGAACACACATTATCAATAGTGATTAGCCTCTTAAGATGAGTCCTAGGCAAAGACCAATGCTGAGGAGAGACAAGAGGGGATTCATCAGGTAAGATGAATAATCCTAAGACAAATATATATGTTTAGGAAATGGATATATTAGGATAAATAAGGCCAAGATTTGTTGACATTTCCTAGGCAAGGACACATGCAAGGGAGAGTTGCAGGCCTATAAAAGTATATAAGTGATTTGTGATAATAAACAATCATAGTTCAACATGATTTAATATATTCAAATGACCATGAGATTATAGGACAATAATTAGTGTCCAAGTTATCCTAAGGCACTAAAAAGTGGCCAATTACTACCTACATAATCTGAAAAGACCTCAGGCTGATCTAGTTCTAACTTGGGATGTTAGATAGGGAGCGGGGAGATGGAAGACCATACCCCTAAAAATGATTAAAATAACTTTGAGGATGGAGAATAGTCATTGGAAACATGAATAAATATTATTAAAGGATGTATAAATAGATATGAGAATCAAAATTAGCTATTTAGGTAGAAGGGTAGGGTTAATATGGATTAAATGGGGTGAGTGGGGGAAAAATAATAAGGTTATGAGTGGTAAAATAAAAAATTAGGGGTAAAAATAATTTATTTTCACTCTTGGCTATTGTAAAATTATGCTCTAAATATAATGATGATGGACCACAATCTATGTGCTTCCCACAACAATGAGAGATTTCATGAGTTCTAAAGACCTATGGAGGCTCAACCTATGGTAAGTGTCTTACCTTAACTTTTCACTTTGTTCATTGATTGAATTTATTAGGGTATCTATTAGGGGAAAATTTTAATAGAGAAAAATTGCATTTTGTTCATGTAAAATGTGGTAATGCACATGTAACCTATGGTTTTACAAATCATAATTGGAAAAATGTAGTTTTGTAAAATTGCAGTGGCTGATTTATAGTTTTGCAAAACTGCAAGTAGTGAATTGTGAT
Organism: Torreya grandis; assembly: GCA_037957365.1. Taxonomy (NCBI): domain Eukaryota; kingdom Viridiplantae; phylum Streptophyta; class Pinopsida; order Cupressales; family Taxaceae; genus Torreya; species Torreya grandis. The sequence continues at coordinate 6,023,470 of JARHVA010000188.1, forward strand.
TTTGAAAAGTTTCAACAAATGAATTTAAGTTTTGAAAAATTGTAGTGGGTGATTTATGATTTTACAAAATTTCAAGTAGTGACTTATGATTTTTCAGAGCTACAATAAATGACTTGCAGTTTTGTAAAACTATAAAAGGTGAGTAATGATTTTATGAAATTGTAAGTTATGGTTAAGAGCCAAGGGCACTTTTATTAGGGTTAGTGTTAGGGCTATTTGGGTAAGGAGACAAGTAAGGGAATGGTTAGATTGGTAGATAGGATAGGTATGTTATAAGAAAAAGTTAGGTTAGGGTATAAGTTTGTGGTGATTAGTGGTTAATAGGTTTTGTGGTGTAAGAGGATTTAGGTGTTCTAGTGTCCAAACTACAATGACCCCTAGTGCTACATGAGATGCATTATTTGAGGCTGATTTATTTTAGAGTCTTAGAGATGACAAGACTTTATTTTATTGACATGATGCCCTTTATTAAGATAGATAGAGTTCTTATCACTACAATGGTGGAGATATGGCATTTAGAGACAAGTACCTTCCACTTAATCATATGAGATATGATCATGATGCTAGAGGATGTGTGGTGGATTTTATGATTACCTATGAGATAAGATGAGATCTATTAGAGGTCATGGTCATTGAGTACAAATTTATAGAAATTATGTGTACATTTATAGGTCAGGTTCTATGATTCATAGATTGACATTGATAGGGCCTTCAAGGATGGGACCATAAATAGATTGAACCTAGCGTTCATGTCTCTTGTTACTGGAATTTTATTTTTAGACAAGAGATAATAATGGTTTTGGTTGGGGTTACGGGGTATAGTGGCTAACATGGTGCAAGATTACAAAGTGGTTTCATGGGGACTGATTATTTTGGGCCACCTATATAGGGAACTACATATGAGGGCATATAGGGGTCAGTGAGCTTTAGGACCCCACTATTATTTCAAATCTAGTGTTAGGATCATGTGGTAATCGAGAGGCCTCTAGGTACCTAGGTAGATCATGATCCTAATTAGTCAATAGTTTTTAGATGGTATATTATTCTATGGGTTCATAGAGCTCACCTAGTTGACACGAGGTTTTATAGATAGGCATTGGATGGTTTTAAGGATGATTAGATTACTTGGATGCCATACAAATAGGTATAGTGGGCATGGGAAGAGGACATGGATTACACTATTTATATATTGATAGAATGTTATTTGATAGGGCACCAGGATTATATCATAGAGAGATACCATATTAATAGAGTGTTGAGGCAATCTAGGCATCAATGAGATGTCCTAGGAATAGAGCACCTATTTACTAGGAGTGATAAAGAAAGGCCTCAACGGGTGCATACAATTGATAAGGTTATGTCACATGTGGATTATGATAGCATTGTGCCTATTGTATGGTATTTTTAGAAAATGATAGTATATATTGAAGTTACTATAGCCTATACAAAGTGGTGGAGATAGAGATGACCTTGAAGACTTTTGAGGATGGTGAAGGGGGATAAGAGGACAAGGGTAGTGTGGAGGATCTTGTAGGCTCAGGAATAATTGAGGATATGAAAATCATAGAGGAAAAAACCATAAGTAAGGAGAGATGGTGGGGATGGTGGGGATGATGAGATTGATCAAGCCTTGATTATGATTTATAAAGGTGATTAGGGGGTGGTAGAGAGTGATCAAGGAGTGGTAGAATGTGATTAAGAGGTGAGAAGGACATGTCCTAACATTACAAGGTTGTTTAGACCATCTACTAATGTAAAATATTAGGTACAAATTGATAGTCTATAATAGGAGGTGAGAGTGAGGGTGGATGAGGTATCTATTATTACCATTGAGAGAGACATATATCATCTATAGGGTACATGTTTACAAAGGCATATAACTTGATGAGACATTTAGAATGGATTGATATTAGTTCACTTGACCACCTTGTTAGGATAGATAGAGGCTAGAGATACATAGATAGTAATACTATAGGGTCAAATAGCTCAGATTCAAGCTTGATTGAGACAATAGGAGGCTAAGTTATAGGTAGTAGATTAGACTAGGGATGAGGGGGCTACTCTACTACAGAGATAAGGCTTGGGTGACATAACTCATTAGATATCACAATTGAATAGAGAGGCCAATTATAGGGGTATTTATGAGGGTGTGGTGTTATTCGATCAGTGAGCTCCTTCTTATAGGGCCAACAACTCTTCTCATTCTATGCATCTTCTACCTAGAAGACCACTACGACTGCCATGGTTTAGACTTATAAGACATTTTTTGTATATTGGATATGTATATTTCATTCTTAGCACATGGATTCCCATGATGCTCATATTGTATATATTTTTTGACAAGACTCATGGACATTTATGTGATTATGATGGGATTTATTATATTATATGATGTGTTTATGTATTTTCCTTATGTGATTGTGATGTGTTGGTTGGATTAGACATTAGATTTATGATATGATTATATGTTTATATTTTATGTATTATGGATGTAATAATGATTAGGATTCACTTACATATATGGAAATGATTTATGATTATATGTTTTATGGATGTTATTTAATTTGATGTATATGATAATGTGATGATAATGATATGGATGACTTGGATTTTGATAGATGATGTGATGTTATGATTTAATTTTATCTTTTATAATATGACATTATTAATGAAATGGAATGTGTTATAATTTATGACATGTGCCAAGATTTTAGATAGGCAATTCGTTAGTGAATATAATTATATGTCTCATAAATGGATAATGGGTAAATCCTTATGCACCAAGGAGGTGGAAGACATAATTATTGGGTTAATGAGGTCAGATGGTATGATTTAATTATTAGGGGGTATGGGTTATGGGTGTTTTTAAGCCACTAAAATGTCAACAATCCAATTTTAATGTTGCACTTGATTAAAAATGTGCCTATGACATTTAAATAGTTGAGGTCAAATTTATTTATAGTGCATGGTGATTTAAGAGGGAAATCCATGAGTGATATTTCCAATTCATAATGGGTAGTCATTTGTGGCCATCCTCATTCCCATGAATAAAGAAGACAAGAACCAAATATTTACAAAAGACTATACTTAAAAAGATAATTTAACACAAGTATTTACATACTCATCTAATATAAGACAAATTGATTACAATGATTAAAAAGGATTTTAAAGGACAAATAATGATAACCAAACATAAAAAAAGATTAGAATAAATATTTACATGACATGAATATTGATTAGATAATTTAATTATGTAAATACAAAATGACTTAAAAAGTTTTACGTGTATAAAATACTAAAAGGGTTTATTTACAAAAATATAACTTAAAAGGATTTTATAAAAGTATTCACAAATTATAACCTAGGTAAAAAGGATTTATAAGAAGGATGAATGACCTAATTACAATTTAACCTAATCATGTAAGGTTTGACTAATATGTATAAAATGTAAAAGATTGACCATTATTTGTTTAAGAAAATTTGTTATATATATATATATATATATATATATATATATATATATATATATATATATATATATATATATATATATATATATATATATATATATACACAATACCACTCAATATATGGATAAGAGGTTATTTAGAAAAATGGACTATTTACAAAAAGACATAAAATATTTACCAAGGATAAGTAGGGCATAATAATTTTATGACAATTGAGACATGATCAAACTAGATTTAATTATAATCCTAGGAACTAAATAAAAAATTTAGGACTCTGTTTAATTTTTTACAAATGTATTATACATCTTAGAGGAGAAATAATTAATGATCCTTCTTTTGAAATTAGTAGGTATGGGTGGATGTATGCTTAGGTTAATGAATGGGGATGAGTAAGGTTTGGTGTTATTGAGACTGATAAGGAGAGAAGCTATCTAAGAGAATCAATTTTTATTTGGATTGGGATATCAGAAGGAAATATTGATTTTGGAGTGGAATAGATGTTCTAGATGACTCTCTAATAATTGTCCCCTTTGCACTTTTAAAAATTATCTGCCCCATTTTGAGACTCATATCTCCTTATTTTCAAAGAATATATCTTACACCCACCATTAGAATTAGGTTCATATGGGAGGTGAGCATACAGGATGGGATGTGCAGAATGATGAGAGATGAGGAGGAATGATAAGAGGCAAAATAATTAGAGTGCACCCAAGTATGGGCTCTTACAGACAGAGGACCAAATATTTCAAGTTCTCTAGGTATAGAACCATTTAAGATGCATAATATTCACTGGCTCATCAATTTCATCTCCATTCAAAGTGGCCAATATGTATGCCTCTAATCCAAATTTGGTAATAATAACATAAGTCCCAAGCCAATTTTCTTAAAATTTCCCCTTCTTTTCATGTTTAGCATTGGTATTTTTTAATTTTCCTTAAGGACTAGGTCACCAATTTATAATTCTTGGGATTGGATTTTCTTATGATATTGACCTTTGAGATTATTTTTATATGCCCTGAGGTGATCAAGAACATTCTGACACTTTTCATCCAATAATTCTAGTTCTTGTAGCTACTCATTTCTATACTCATTGTCTATTATCATTCCCCATAAAGATATACATAATGATGGGAGTTCAAATTCAAATTTTAGGATGTCCTCCATTCCATATACCAAAGAATTTGAAGTGGCCCTAGTGGGCATTCATACTCTGGTTCTATATAACCAAAGTGTAGGATATAAATGTAGATGGCAATTTTCTTCCAACATCATTAACAATTTTTTGAGAATTTTTATAAGCATTTTGTTTGTTGCTTTCACTTTTCCATTACCCTAGGGGTAATAAGGTATGGAGAAATGTTTCTCAATATGATATATATTACAAAGGTCTTCCACTTCCTCCTTCTTGAAATATGTTCTATTATCTGATATTATTTTGGATGGGATTATGAAATGGCAAATGATTTGATTCAAAATGAACTTAGATATATGAAGACTTATGGTGTATATGAGTAGTATATCTTCCACCCATTTGTTGAAATACTCCATGACTAGAATAATGATCTTGTATCCATCTAATCAAGGTTAATTTTAAGAGGTCATGATGAAAACCACTTAGGTTTGTTTAGGCAAATTAGATTTGTTACCTTGGTAAATTAGACTATGCAGAAGAGGTGTAAAATCACCTTGTTTGTTTTCCATGAAATTATGTTGATGGGTGACATTCTGGTGCTAGATCCTAAGATGAATACACTCATAAATGTGTATTATAGTTCTAGGTGGTAATATGTGGCCAAGAGACTTCACATTGTTGGGTGATATTATGTCATCGAGTGGCATTATGTTGTTGAGCATCATTATGTTTTCGATTGGTAGCATGCCACCAAGCAATATTATACCACTGGGAGCCTATATGCCACTAAGTGAAATTTTATTATCTCATGACATTATAATGCTAGGTGGTAACATACTATCTAGTGATAGTGTGGGTGGTAGCATTACATTGGGTAGTAGTATAATGTCACCTCGTAATATAACGTTACTCAATAGTATGCCATCAAGTGATATTTTATTGTCGTACAACATTATGCCACTAGATGTCAACATGGTTTTTGGCAACATCAAGGCGTTGGCCAGCAGCAAAACACCAAGTGATAGTATAATGGCACCCAGTAGCATGGTGTAGCTTGGTAGTATTATGCTAACCGACAACATAATACTCATGACCCCATGTTGTTATTGCCCATCAGCATGTTATTTCATATCACCATGCTACCCCTTGATGTTGTAAAACATAATGCTACCATGTGTTGTTATACCACTACCCAACCTACTAACAACTATTGAGCAATAATGTACCCCACATGTCACTAGTCCTGCCAATTGATTACTCTAGTTCCCTTTTTGGCTTATAAATACCTCTATAGTGCCCTCATTTTCACACTTTTCTTAAAAAAAATTCTCATCCTCCCTTTTATTTTTACACTTCACCTACCTAATTCAATTCTACATCAAACTTTCAATGGCTTCTGCATCCACAAAAACTCATAGTCAAATAGGGGTGATCTAGAACTATATTTTAAAGAATCTATTATGTCTAGATTTCCTCTAGATGGTGGAGCAACTAGAATCCTATGTTGATTGGATAGATCAATGCAAACTGAGAGGCCTAGTGTATATGCCTAAATATGACATGAAGATCAACAATAACCTACTACAATCTCTGGTTGCCTATTTTAACCATAGTGAGAGTCATTTTTATGTTTACTTTAACAATAAAACAATATCCTTTGGCACCTCTCCATTGGATATCCATAATTTAACAGGCCTTCTACATTGTAATGCAAGTCTTATTAGCATTAAGGTTATCTTAACTAGCATTGATAAAAATTACTTAGAATCGGTCTACAAAGTGGCCATTGACCCAACTGGTAAGTTTTAGATTTATTAATGAAATTCATACTTCTTAATTATTCTTGAATCATTTATTGTAAATAATTTGATATCCTAATTTTAATTTCATGTTTTTGTTTTCATTACAAATATTTGAAATCAAAGGGGAATCTTTGTTGAAAAAATCATGAATCCATTTCTCAAATCTATTATGCATTTCTTCCAAGCAAGAATTGTTTTACAGGGAAGACCATTATAAATTCCCTTATGGGTTATTTACTATATTATTCATTCTCTATTGGGTGTTATATATGCCTGGTGTATAGTTATATCTAGTAGGATTAGAGCTAAGTTGAATTTTGCATTTTTGAAAGACACTTGCACCATTTCATCTTCTAGCTACATTTTGGCCTTGTATGTTGAGGCCTTATATGAAATCTAAAATACTAAAATTCTCACTTCCCTCCATCAAAAAATGAAAGATAATGCTTTGTCTATCGAAGAACAAGAGGTAAGTTTAGTTTTCTTAAGTCTCCTTTCTTGATTTATATATATTTCAAATTTTAACATTTTTTAGCCTATTATTTATTACAGGCGAGAGTGTGTGCTTATGACACAAGAAAATAGGTAGCAACTAAAGGTCAACATGCTCTAGAGGAATCTAGTGATACCCAGTATATGGAGTCTTCGTTCAATTTGTTTCAAATTACAAAACACCCAAGAAATGATTTTATTTCATCTCCACTTCCAGGTTCTCCCATATTTCCTTTGATGTTTTTTTCTTATATTATTTAATGGAAAAAATAATTTTCATATTGGTTTTTATTTATTTTTTTGTAATTGAATCTTGAATTATTACCACTAAGGATTCTTCCATACAACATAATCAAGTTTGCCAGCTTACAACTTTATTTGTGATTTGAAGTTTCTTAAAATTTGCTAGTTAATTAATTGGATAATTTACTCATTTTGTAGGTGAAACCACTAATGTCTCTCCCACAAGCACAATGACATGGTGAGATCAAACTCCTACAGGGAAAACAAGAGGAGAAGAGGGAACTCCATCAAGGACAATAAAAATGGAAGAGGCTATCACCTTGATAGGTAATAATAGATTTGATTTGAATTTGCATTAATTTTATGTTTTCAAATTTACCAGTTTGGAATAAATTTTTTTGCATTCTACCCAACATCTGTCAGAAGATTGAGAAGTATGCCACCAGCCCCACCACCCATCTAAATTCATAGAAGATTAAATAACATCTCCCTCACAAAAAGTAGAAGAATGCTACAAATTTTTGATTTTCCAAATTTCTCTGTTGGTGGCCTTTCAATTGCACAGGGTCTTACATGTTTGTAGTAGATTGATCCGAATGAAGAGTTTCTTGGGATTGAAAGTGGGCCCCTAGTTGTTGGTGAATTCAATCCACATGATTTTATTAAAGTTTCTAATGTGCCTTCATAAGTGCCTTCTATGGCTACCTCTTCCCCAGCTATCCCACCCCACATTGATAATTTAAACACCTCTAATGATTCCATTACTAATTTTTCATTGGAAAATCTAGTTTTAGAAAATATGCTTTGTAATATGAGGGAAGGTGTTATTGAAGAATTTAATGATTTAAAACAATGGGAGATAAGGGAAAAAATACTTATCAAATAAATCAATGCCTATTATCACAACCACTCCGAAAGAGTGAATTTTTTTTTGCTTGTTCAAAATGAACCCTCAAAGATTGATGTTTTATTCTAGCAAGCTCAATTTGGATTGATCTCTAATGACAATGTTTACAATGATAGGATTTTAGAGATTATGATAAATAGGTTTGAAAATTTAAATGGAGAATCCCAAGCATATTACAATAAATGGGTTAAAGATATCAACCTTATTACCATTACACAAGCAAAGAAGGATAAAGTTGTGGTAAGTTTTCATTATCTATAATATATATTTTGATTATTAACCTTTGTATGTGCTTGACACTTATATAGTATTTGTTGATTATAGGTAAAATATAAAAATTTGAAGAAATAAGTACATCTTCTTAATGTGCATTTAAAAAATGCCTACAAAAGTATCTCCTCAGTGATTGCATGGAAGGAAAAGCTTGTTCTATTAAATAAACAAAACAACACTTTGAAGAAAATAATTAAAGAGTATGGTATGGATCCAAGCATTTTATAAAAGTAAAAAATAGATGTGAATCCAACAATTCTTTAAATAGGTGATGTAACTAATGAGGAGAGGGTGATTATTACACAAATGAATTCTATTGCAGAGGATCTTCAGAAGGAAGGAGTGATAATAGAGGATCCACATCCTGGTTAATATAACAGGGTTTCATGCAAGGTGATGGTAAACAGCAAGGGGGTGGAGAGTCTCAACCAAAAAAATGTTAATTTGTTTCAGAGTTTATAATATTCAAAATGATAGTTTCTAATGTTTAAAATAGTTTATATCATGTTTGTTTGAAAAACACTTGTTTTATTAAATGATATTTTACAGTTGTTCCAAATACTCTAGTTATATAATTTTAATATTATATATATTGTGGTTAAGTTTATATATTGTATGGAATTATATTGTTTTAATAGTTGTAGTATTTGAATGCGTTGTTATATTGTTCTAGTAGTTGTAGCATTGAATGCAATGTTATATTGTTATATTATCTAATAGTTGTAGATTTGAATGCATTATTATACCATTCTAGTAGTTGTAGCATTGAATGCATTGTTATAATCTTATATTGTTCTAGTAGTTTTAGATTTGAATGCATTGTTATAACATTCTAGTAGTTGTAGAATTTGAATGCATGGCTGTACCATTCTAGTAGTTGTAACATTGAATGCATTGTTACACTGTTTTAGTAGTTGTAGCATTGAATGCATTGATTGTGGTGAAATTTAAAAATATGCAACCCCAATTATAGGAAAAATATTTATAGTAGTTTTAGTATTTGAATATTGTAGTAGTTGTTGTTTTAGGAAAAATAGACTATTTTAAATTAAATATTCTATGGAATTATATTATTCTAGTAGTTGTAGTATTTGAATGCATTGTTAAACTATTCTAGTAGTTGTAGCATTGAATGCATTATTATACTATTATACTATTCTAGTAGTTATAGATTTGAATGCATTGTTACACCATTCTACTAATTATAGCATTTGAATGCATGGCTATATTGTTCTGGTAGTTATAGCATTGAATGCATTGTTACACTATTATAGTAGTTGTAGCATTGAATGCATTGATTGTGGTGGAATTTGGAAATATGTGACCCCAACTATAGGAAAAATATTTCCTACATATTTGTGTAATGGTTCTAAATAAATGTGTAATAGAATAATTATTGTTACATTGTTCTTATGCATGTATTAAATCTATGTATATGCTCTCCAAATTACTATTATAAATAATTAAGATAATGAAAAACAACAAATCTTAATAATTAGAGTTTTAATGACAAGAGAACTAGTTTCCTATGGTGCACCATGTATGTCTGGACATAAGACTTACATGCTTCAATGAATGCTATAAGGAAATGATCTGTACAATGTTAATTAGAATTATGATTTGTACTTAATGAATGACATACATTGCAAAGATATATAAGTACTATTTGAAATACATAGAATTGTAATAGGACAAAAAATTATTAATTCCAATGTATTGAATAAAATTCACAATTTTAACATGCAGGAAATAGATTACAAAATTTAATGTATTTAAAGATGAAAGAATATGAATATTTCAAATAGTAATTGATATACTTATCAAACTAAAATTTGGGTAGTTGAAATAATCCTTGAGAAACTTACTCATCATAAGTGTGATTTGCATCTACCATGCCAGTGGCATATTCAGTCTCAGTATTCTCATCCTCTATATTGGTAGTTGTATTAGTCACACCTCTTCTTTCAACTAGAGAAATCTATTTTTCTATTGCTCTATCATATGGAAATGTGTCCATAGAATAACATGAAACATATAGTCTCATGCAAGTCTCTATATTTTTATCCAATTTGTTTCTAAGTTTTGACCTCACAAAGGATAATGCACTAAACACTCACTCATATTCCATAGAACCGAAAACCATTATTTGAACAAGTTCATATAATCTGAAATATTCACTAATATTTTTTTGTAATATGCTACTTGGATAAAGTTTTTTCCATAGACATGTAATGGCACCATTTTCTATTGGGTCACTTAAACACTAAAATTGATCCATCATTATAATCCCAAATTATGTTGACTGAGATGTCAGTAATTATTTATTTGAAATACCATTAATCTAAACTCCATTCACATCTATAGATTTATAGAAATGCATAACAATTATACCCATGTATTTATGAAATAATTTGTTGATCTATTTTTTATTGTTAATATTATTCCAAAAAATGGGATTCACAACTCCCATGCCCTCCAATAACTCATCCCTTTGAAAACATTCTCTGATCTCAGTAAATAAACTTTGTGATATTTTTTTAATTTAATTCATGTTTTTGACAAAATAGTGTCATTTAGTAAACATGTCATAGGTGCATCATTAGGTTTAGCTCCCACAATTTTAAGTCTTCTAGAGCATGTGTGTATTCACATCTCAATTCCATTTACCATGACACAAAAATGATCATGTATATTGAATTTCAAATAACTCTTTGGATTTTAAAAATCTATGAAAATTTGTCATGTTTTAAAAATAGGTCTGTGAAAGCTTTCATTCAATGTGTATAATATATCTAAACATTGACATACACGTTTTCTCAAATGTATGAAATCAACAATATAGATAGATCTCTCTTGGCCATGTTTCATTAAACTGTTGATTTCCTTAAACATTGGAAAAATACCACATAATGTGAGAAAAGTTTCTAAATTTCTTAAATGACACATCAAATCTTTTGCTTTGTCAACTTCCCTGTGATATTTATACATAAACCCTGTCAAAGATGGATATTTTTTAAAAATTCTACATGTAGGTTCATATATGGAAATCCATTTAGTTTCAACATCTTTCAGTAGTTTTTTACCATCGATCACCCTAATTTTAAATTTTTGGAACTCGATAAATCTTTTTGGGTTGCTTAACATGTAAGCATGTAAGTCACAAATAAGCTCTTCCACTTTTGTGACATTATTGAATATGCTAACAATGTTATACATAAGATTCATCTTATGTGTCATACAATTGATTGGAATCATAAATAGAGAAACTATTGTTTGAAGGCAAACACAAAGACCCTTTCTATGCCCCTACATCACTGATGCACCATCAGCACCAACACACACTAGCTTCATAGTTATAGCATAATCATCCATCTTAGCTCTCTCTTAAATTAGATACAACCAATTTATGGAGGTTTTCTGCATTACAATTTTTTACCATTTTATGGATAGCTAAAAGATCAGATTGCCTTAATAGTTTTCAAAGGTATACACATGCATGTAAACCCATGTTTTGTTGTCAACTGTAGTGACCTCATCAATGGAAAGAGAGATAAATAGTGATCTCTTAACACTTTCTTTCAAATCTTCCTTATCAATAATGGCTAGATATTTTGCCATTTTCCAAGCACTATTATCCGACCAATGTGACTATGGAATATCCAGAAACCCATTATGTTGAAATAAAAAAAATTAATCTACAAAATCAAAAATAGGTCTTCCCTTTTTTTAAATGTGGAAAATAGTAGAGAACTATACATATTTTTCCTTACGATTGGACTGCATAACTTTTCCAAATTGTGCTTTGATTTTTTCCCCTTTCTCAACAAGATGTTTTTGTCATTTTTGATCATTTTCATATTCATGTGCATATCATACATGCATGCATTCTTTTTCATTTTTTTATTTGTGTGTTCTTGTTATCTGTCCATCTAGGTGCTTTAAGGATATATATATATATATATATATATATATATATATATATATATATATATATATATATATATATATATATATATATATATATATATATATATATATATATATTCCCATAATGTTTCTCAATTATGTCTAATTTAAGTTGCATTCTATGTTTTTTTCCAAGTTTCTAACTAAAAACTATACATTTGTATTTTGTTCTATAAATCGATATTTTATAGCCCAGTCAAATTGAAAATACCTTCCTATTGTCCATGTACTTATGTTCCTCCATAAAAAAATTTGAGTGGAATTTTCAACAAAATTTGGTGTCTAAAAAAAATTGCAATTCTCTTGTGAAGTGCCCAGAGGAGTGTGTTCTAGTGAAGTGTCCAAAGGAGTATCTTCTAGGGGTCGAATTTCATTAATAAAATCTTTAGGTGGTGAGAAGTTATTGGGATTAATTCTTTCTAATTAAATAGTGTCAATATCCATGTCAATTTTTGCATTAAAATAGTTTTGTAATTATTCTACAATAAAAAAAATTAACTGATATTTTTTAAAAAGTTTCAAAATTATCTTTATTCATAGTGCCTATTGTTTACGCAGTCCTTTTTTTTGGATTTCTAAAATAATACATGATGTTGGATTTTTTTGGTATTTATTGTGGTAATTTACCCTTCTTGTTACCTCATGATGCCATAGTTTTATTGTCAGATAATTTAGTGTTGTTGGATTCCTATCTATTTTTGTGTGTCAAGTTGTAGTCACGTAATAAGCTACTACCACATGGCACAGTGTTATAGGGCACCAATTTATTGTTGCATAGCACATCAATACTAGATGTTACATTGATATTGTGTGGTACATTGTTGCTAGGCATCAATTTGTTATTGCATAACACAATGATATCAGGTATCAAGTTACCATTGTGTGACACATTACTACTAAGAATTAGGTTACCATCATGTGGTACATTGCTATTAGGTGTCAGGTTTTTGTTGCATTTCACATTGGTTTTGGGCATCAAATTTTTATTTCATGATAAAGTGATATTAGAAGCCATGTTGCAATCATATGACACAGTGCCATTGGGAATCTGATTGGCATTACATGACATAATTCTATTGGAAATCAAGTTGCTATCAAGTGGTGTATTCTTTTGGTGTGGTTTAGTTACTATTGAAAGTAGTTGAGTGGTGCATTCTGACCTCAAGTCTCAAAATCTTTGTAATCTGGTAAAGAAAGATATTTCGATGGTAAGTTCATGACCTCTAGGAATATATGTACTATATATATGGTGAATTGCATAGATAACCCCATAATTATTGTAAATTATTGGTAAGCTAAGCTCTAAAAAATGGCATCCTAAAATTTTAGGCCGAAGGGTCCTATGTTACACCCAAAAAAATTGCCAAATTTAAAATCCTCAAATCAGAATATTTGTGCATTAACAAATATTCACCACTAAAATTTACCCTACATCTATTGAGGTAGGATTAATTTTTCCAATGAGATCTAATCCCCATATTCAAAAATTCTAGGGGATTATTATAGGTTGCATATCTTGAGCTAGGGCATGTATAATATTTCCATGTTTATGATAGGCTACACACTTGCACACATACTAACAAGCACAATGATCTATTATTTACCAATAATATCAATTTCAAAGTAACTTATTGTCTAGGTCCATTCCACTAACATGGCCTATAAAAATACCATCATGGACCTCCTTGTTTCAAATAAGAGACTCCTCTAAGTTTAGGCATCTTAACAAGGTCCTGACATAGCCTCATCAATAGAGTGTATTGTCAAGGATGGTGTAACAGGATGTGTGTTGGATAAAGTCTTTACATTGATGGTGATTCAAATATGGTGGAAGGGTATTTTCAAGGAGGTAGGCATATATTTCCTAATACCATGGTTGATTGGGATTAGGGATTGCATCGATTTGATAATGAGTCAAATCTTGATGTGTAGGTGATAATAATTGTTTAACTAGAAAATTACCTTCAAGGAAATATTCTAAGAGATATATTAGAGACTTGATAATGGCCATTGCATCTAAAACTTTGTTACTTCCTCTTTCCACTTGTTCAAAGGTTATAAACTAAAAGTTTTTCCTTAATTGATTGACCATTTGCTTGTATGGAAGTAACTTCTCATCCTTACGCTAGAACTCTTCATTAACCTATTTGATAAACACTTGAGAATCCTTGAGGACCTAAAGATGATATATACTATAATGGATGGAAAGTTGTAACTTGGAAATCAATGCCTCATATTCAATGATGTTATTGGTTCTGGGAAATATATTCAAATTAGGGATCAAGTCTTCTTGTGGTGTTACCAAAAATATTCTCGCTCCCAACCCATGCATGGTAAAGGATCCATCAAAATATAATTTCCTTCATGGTGATTATTCATTTGTCAATATGGACACATCAGGGAAGGTTATTGTTAAAAGTTTCATGCTTGCCACAGTTATTGCTACTAGTTGATCTACTATAATTTGCCTATTGATGTCTTTTGTATTCACATACTTGATGTCAAATTCACTTAACAACATAATCCATTTAGCCATTCTTCTTATTAGGGTAGACTTGGATAAAATATATTTAAGTGGATAAACTTTTGCAATTATCTTCACTTCATTATTCAACATATAATTATGAGTTTTTTTGAAGCAAAGACCATAGCCAAGCATGCCTTGTCTATAGGGGTATAGTCGAGCTCATATGAGATAAGTGTTTTGCTTGGATAATGTATTGCCCATTCCTTTCCTTCATCATTGTGTTGAGATAATATATCCCTTATAGCACATGGAATAATGTATATATACAAAAGTAATGGCCTTCTCAATATTGGTGGTGAGAGTACTAGAGGCTTCAATATATACTGCTTCAAGTTGTTGAATGTCTTTTGACATTCTAGATTCTAGTCAAAATGAGATCCTTTATTTAATAGATGATTAAATGGATGTAATTTATTTTCCAATTTAGAAATGAAATGATGAATGGCCTAAAAATTTTCTTGAAGTCTCTATAGTTTCTTCAAGGTTTTAGGTGGGGGTATTTGAATAATAGCTTTTACCTAAGCGGGATCTACCTATTATCACTCAGTAATGCATCCTTACAAGAATGTGTGATTATCCTCACTCATGTTAATACAATTGAAAATATCCAAGGTGTGGGACCTTATATTGGAGTGAATATCCATATAAATGGATGGTATCTTTTTTTACACTCACCTACTACTCTCTAAACTATCTAATTTCTTGATTTCTTAAAATTGGAATGATGCACCAATGTTAAGGTCAATTATGCCTATACGTGATACACCTTGGAAGATAAAAAACTTGCACACATTAACTTCTTATTCATATAATGACTCTTTCATCCATATTTCACACAGAGGTCTTGACAAACACTCACACTAGCTTGGAAAGAATGAACAATGGTTGAATTCACTTACAAATTAGGTAGAAATCAGACTTAAACACTATCTATGACCTATAATAATTCATATTTTTTTAATAAAGGTGAGATATTTAGACATAAACATAGAAAAAATAATCATTCACTAATTTCTATTAATGAAAATAAGACACACACTTCATGAATAACTTAAAAATAGAGGAAAATTCAGCTCTTTATTGCTCCAAAAGTGAGGAAGTAAAATTTTTTGGAAGATTTTATGTAAGCTAAAATCATAATCTGATAATAACCATTCAAAAATTAATGTACATATAGAAAATAATAAGAGAGAGAAGACAATAAGCTAGAGATGATTCCACATGCAAGTCAACTTTACTCCTCTTAAACTAAACTTCAACACAATCATCAACTCTAACCTAAAACTTCACCTCAAAATCCATCTCTAAATTAATAAGTAGTAAATTTGGAGTTCAAATTTGTCCTACATGGAATATGGTTCCATAGGAGAGAGGAGAGTTGACAAGTCAAAGGGTTCTTCATGCAAGTTTGAGCCTTGAGTTAGCTTGCTTTAATCATGCAAACATCTTGGTCTTATTTAGTTAACTCGCCTTGGTATTTATTTAAATACTCTTGGTCTTTCATGCATCTTTTCACTTGCATCTTGAGTTCACTAGACTTATCTTGACTTCAAATCTGGAGTTTAACTTGAGCTATCTTGCATGCATGTTTGGCCTCATGTATTTTCTGAAAATAGCCCAAAGGGGGGTGTATTATAATTGGGATGCATGTTTCCTTTTGAAAGTAATATATTTTATAAAAATAGGTCTCTAATATTATCCAATACTTAAACTCCACTTATCCACCTTTGCATGTTTTGGAACTCCACTTTTGTAGGGCTAATTGAAAGCTCTTTGAAGTTGGCTTGTAGTTGCTAAAATTATCCTAAAATGAGGTTACATAGTTATAGAGGGGATCATTTTTATTTTTAATTATCCATTAAATATTATTAATAAGTGTGCAATTGATGATGAACATAACAACTCTCCAATCTAGTTCTTCTTCCATATGCCTATCTTGTGCAACTTTGACAAGCTTCTTGAAAGCACTATGAGAGCCAAAAACTTTATGGATATTCATAATTATAATATAGGATAAAACATTTAATTTTAACATAATACCCATGGTGTCTTATACCTTCAAACAATTATTTATCTTAAAACTCCATGTACAACTCCAAAAAACACCATTTTATGTTCTTTTGTGCTCTCTTATTTTCAAGAAACCTTGATTTGGATTGGGGAGTCTAAAATAAGTTTTAGGATTTAAAAAACACTTGTCATATGATTTTTTGATAGTTCACAATGATTCATACCTATAAAAAATTTAAAATTTTCAAAACTGTTCACTAAACTCCCTAAGAAAACTTCACAAAAAAAATGCTTGCATGTTACCCTAGGGATGACCTAGAGATGTTTTCAATGATTTGAGCCTATTTGAATTGTTTTTCATTGCATGAAAATTTATTAATACATTTAAATTAATTATTCACATTATAAAATCATTTTATGTCATTTGAGGGACCTAAAACGTCATTTGTGAGCAAAAAAGTGAAAAAACCTTCATTCCCTTCATGAACAAACCTATATTTTAGAATTTTATCTCTCTTAAGCTATATTAATTATCTAAAATCACTTTAAAACATTTAATTACATCAAAACATATTTCCATGTAAAATTTTAATAGTTTTCATTTAATAAAACTTAAAATATGCACTTTTTGGTGTTTCCTAGTTTGTACAATTTCATTTTTAAACGCTTATTGGTATGTGTTTTGACATTTTATTAAGTATTATGACGAATAAATACCTAATTATTTATTAATTATTATATTTAATTACCCTAATTATAATTATAATAATTGGATGTACTCAACCAATCACTTAAACCTCTCAAAAATTGACTTTTTTACTGTCTCTCTTGTTTGCTTAAAACCCTGATGCTTGTACCTTTTCCTTTCTCTATTATTTTTTATGAAATTTTGATTGAGGAAGGTGTATAAATTTATTATATTCAACATAATATATCACACCACATTTATTTTGTAACAAATAACTCAAGAATGTAAACATACTGCTTAAAATTGAGCCATTAGGGTTTAAGAAGGGTTTTAGAGAACTTGTTCTTCTTAACGATTGTTCATAAAGTTAAGCCAATGTAAAATAAATAAAAAATGCATGGAATATTTATTTCATAAGGGCCAAAAAAGTTTCATAATACCATTTTATCCAGATCTTCTTTACCTTCATGTACCGAGCATTTGAAAATTGACTTCACTAGCTTACAATTAGTTAGTTAGAGGATCAAAAGAAACCTCTATCAAAATTTAGACTTGTGAGTTATTATTGAGAATTATTTTTGCCTAATTAAGGTTTTATTATGTTTTAAATACATTTTTTTACCTTTATTACATTCATTTATCCTTCTTTAAAACCTACACATAAGCAACTTTGACCAATGGTGGCAAAATTATCAACACTGCCTCCATGCCTCGTTGAGATACTATAAACCCAAAAAGTTTGCCTAAAATAACCCCAAATACACATTTATTGGGGTTTAGTCAAATTTTATATGATTATATCCTCTTAAATATCTATCTAAAGACTGTTAGATGTTTTTCTCTTATTTTTTACTTTCATAAGATGTCATCCATATAGTCTTCCATAATATCATGCATCATGTCATGGAAAATGACTATCATGGCCCTCTAGTAGGTTGATCCTAAATTTTTAAATCCAAAGGGAATAATTTGATAGAAAATATTCCCCCATGGATTAAATAAATTTAGTTTTATTTTTATCTTTTGGAGAAATTTTGATTTGATTATACCCGAAAAAGCCATCCATAAGGGAGAGCATTTCATACCTGGTGGTGGAGTCTACGATCATGTCAATATTTGTTAAATGAAAGTCATATTTTTGACATGACCTATTTATATATTAGAAATAATTACAAATATTTTTTCATCCTTATGGTTTTGTGATGGGGATGATATTAGAGATCCATTCAGAATAATCTATTGGTCAAATGAATCCTACTTCCAAGAACTTTTGTAACTCTTCCTTGAATAATAACACCACTTTGGGGTGCATCTTTCAGATCTTATGTTTTATTGGTTTATAATTTAGATTCACTACAAGGTTATGTACCACCAAAGTGGGATCTAATCTAGGCATGTCAAAGTAGATCCATGTGAATATGTCTATAAACTCTTTGAGAAGCTCTATAAGAACTTATTGTTATTAAAATATAAAGATTACCCCTAGTTTGATTATTCTAGTATTTTATTTAGTTCTAATATTAAATTATATGACCTCCTCAATTAGGTAAGCTGATTGATCTTGAATATATGCTAGGGGTGATGGTAGAGCTTCTCCTAAAGCAAACTCAGCTGGGAGATCTGCACTTAGCTCTTGATAAAGCTCTTGTTCATCAAGGTTTGGCTATATTTCTTCTATATATATAGAGGGATAAACTTCATCATATTCTTCCTCTTATACTTGGTTTAATGACTCATGTTGCTCTCAAAAATAGGTAGACTCATTTAAATAGATAGTGAATCCCCTTTTGTGATCACCTAAAAACATGAAACCTTAGGCTCCCATGTACTCAATAATAGATTCATCACTTTAAAACATATCAAAGGATGGCTATTTCCTATGATCCCAATCTATTAGTTTAGGGTAGTGGAGGGAAATATTGATAGTGTAAATGGTAGTGTCAGAGAATAGGTTTATGGCAAATAGGTCTTCATAAATGCTATAAATGAAACCTATCTCAACTTATTCATCAAAGCTAGACTCTTAAAGAATCAAAGAAGTATATATGGTAATAGAGTTGAGATCAATGCCTAGCGTTTTATACCCTAGGCCAAGTCATCTCAGATTTTCCTAAACACCAATAGGTTTTAGCCTTCCTTGTTCCTCTCATCCTAGTCCTCGACCCTTATAGTTCATATTTTAAAGCATTTTTTGTAATTGGGGATATTTTTCTTTTGAAAATCTAGGGTCTCATCTTCATGAATAATCCAATAATCATCATGATCCTCAAAACATTCTTATTATAACATTTCTAAGCTAGTGACAGTAGTTATCCTAAACTAATAAATAATAGGTTTATCTTTGTACATCATTAGGGACCTGTAGTTATGTGGGGATAGTGGAAGGTCTCCTACACAAAGAGTTTTATGCTTATATTCCCCACACCCCTTGGAGATAATTTTTAGGTGAGTGATTTGTGGTGACTTAGATGAGGTAGGTGATATACTATCAAGGTGTACATATTTCATATATTTTGGATTATAATACAATATTTGGGTACTTGGAAAATAAAGATCATGATTTTATTATTCCATTTGACAGCTATGAAAATGTTTGATTTCACGTGGGATGATGACCTTCATGCCTGAATGTGACAATTTGAGACATTGATGAAGGGTGGAGGGTACCAATATCATATCATAGATCCAAGGGCATCTCAAAATCATGATATAAGTGAGATCTAAATCCACTACATGGATCAATGTTTGGTTAACTACATGCCCCACAACTATAGGAAGATATATTATTCCAATAGAAGGTCTTTCATTATCATCATAAGCCTTTATCATTATTAGAGTAGGCCCTAGTGAAGATTCTAAATATCCCAAATTCTTGATAAATTCAATATTGCATGAATTTAGGGTGGATCCTCCATCTATAAGAACCTATGGGATTTTTTGGTTTTCAATGGATATTTCAATGAATAAGGGATAATTATGATAAGGGCCTATTGGTGGCACGCCGTGAACACAAAAGGTGATTTGTTGAAATAAAGAGAAGTGACACACCAAAGCTTTAAATTTATTTGTATCAATATCCCTAAGAAATAAAAATTCATTCAAAACTTGATTTAAAATCTCCCAATGTATAGAAGAAGTTTTGAGAAGATCCATAAGGGAGATTTTTGTTGGGGTCTTCTAGAGCTACTGAATAATATCATGTATTATTGAGATAATTCAAAGCTTTCTTAGGGATGGTGATTTTTTGAGATGAAGAAGTGGGTGGATATTTTAAAGGTTCTCTAAGAATTATTATTTTTCCATGTTTGGTAGTAATTACACAATCAATAGTGGCTCTATTAATTTTAAGGATAAGGGATGGTAGATTTGAGGGTTTTTAGAGGATTTTGATTTTGATGGTGTTAATATAGTGATATGGGAGGAATGATAATCAATTTTGTTGGTTTTAGAGGATTGAACTTGATACCTTAGTGGTTTATTTTATTTCTGGTCATGCTTTGGTAGAGGGTCTTGATATATCCCCAATTGTTGATTTTTAGATTGGTTTATTTAAATTTAACCTTCAACTTCTATCTCCTATTTTTTTATCAAGTCTTGGATGAAATGTCTTAATTGCATGAATTTTTTAGTATCATACCCTTTGACCCAATGGTAATGACAAAACTCATCTTCATGATACTAGTCAAGGTGTAGTTTATTGTCATCCAAAGGTATAATGTCTAAGAGCATTGTCATATTGGTAGTAATTAATGTTTTTAAGACTGTTTCAATGGGCACACCAAGACTAGTAAGATTATGTTTCCCTTATTTAGGCCTTGGTCTTCCTTTAGGTATAGTGATGGTAGAGATATTTTGACTTTTGGTAGTGGGGGAAGATTTTTGTACTATTTGTACATGTTTTGAATCAGTAACACCATCCCCAACTACATTCTTGTTTTTATTGAAGACCTTTATTTTACCTGAGAAAACATTACCTTGATTTTTACTTTATTTATTCTATGTATATAATTTGATAGTACCCCATTTTATAAGTGATTTTTCTATCTAGATACCCTTTTCTATAATATCATCAAATGATTTGACACATTGTAATTTCAAATGATATTTCAATTTTGCATTTAGATTATTAATGAAGATCTTAGCCAACTCTTTTTTAGGGAAAGTACGTTGAAAGTGATAGGATAGACTCCTCCATCATTGTAATAATGATGAAATAATATCTCCATTACTTTGTTTGGTGTTATAAAGATTAATTATAGAAATTTCATGTTGGACATCAAAAGAAAATTGTCTCACAAATTTTTTTATTAGTTCCTCAAAAGTAGCAATGGACCCCTTAGTCAAATACATAAACCATTCAAGAGTGGGTCCTATGAGACTTTTAGGAAAGAGTCAGAGTAGAAAATCATCATTGTATACAACCTCATGGCATGCTACATACAGTTATTGAACATGGTTGTGAGGGTCCCCTCTCCCCTTATATTTATCAAATTTTAGAACTTCAAAATGTGCAAAGAATGGTATCTATATAATACCCATTTTTAATGGGGATGTGCAACAATATTCATATATATATTTCATTATCTAAGTGTGAGGGTCTATCTGCTGAAGAGTTTCCTTCATCATCTTCCACTCTTAGGAAAATGATGAATCCATTAAGGGATTAGAATTATGAGTTTGGATTGATTTTTTTTTTAATGGGTCAGTATTAGTGTTTTTAGTTGTTCTTTTGAGTGACTTGGGTCTTTGGGTTTCAAAATGGATTTGGGACACTAGTGAATTGATTTGTTGAGTAAGCTAGTTTAGGTGATCTTCCAAGGTGGATATCCTTCTATTAGCCTTAATACAATTATTTTGAGTGGCTTCTTCTTCATCATCTAGTTTTTGTTTGTGTTCTACGAGCTTAGGGTTCCCCTCTTCTTGGTTTAAGACATGTGGGTGAGGAGTGTTGGGTCTAGATGGTGGTCAGATGAGATGTTATAAAATATTAGGGTTAAATGTAGGTGTCAATTTGCCTCCCATTCCAATAACTTGGGTTAGGATTTGATCATGTTTTTATTATATATACTAGTTGAATTGGGATATAACTTCATCACTATTTAATAAGTCATTATTAAGTCTTTCATCTCCTCCAAGAGTATGCATGTCACTCTGATTTTCTTCATTATACCTACCCTATTCACCTAGTGTCCTTAGGACATTATCTTCCTAGTTTGATCCTTGTCTCAACCTTAGGACTTGGAATGGGTCTTGATTGGAATGGTGGATAATTTGGGGTGATATGAAGATGATTTGATGTGAGATGGAAATAAATGTGATGTTGATAAATAACTTGTCTTGAGTTTTAGACTATAATGGTCAAGATGTTTGAAATAGATGTGATAAGATTTGGATTTTAAGATAAAGGACTAGGATGATAAAGTATTACCAATGTGGCAAAATTATAGATATTTAACCTAGCAAGGAGACTAGATGATGAGATGACTAGATGTCTTTATTCACACTAGCAAGATGATGATTGGATAGAGGCTAGTTATGAATAAGTAGGATGATAAGATGATAGTGTTCTAGATGAAATCTAATAGAGTTATAGACTTTGGTAATGTTTAATCAAGGTATTATGTTTTGAGATGGATGAAGTGATGAATATGATGATTTCAAGACTTTTAAGAAGGGATAGGTCACCACTATATCTTAGTTTCAAGATAAAATATAATACTTAAAAATGTGGAGGATGGGATGAAGACGAAAATGATTTATATTAAGCACTAATATGTAAATATATCCTAAGAATTTTCTATATGTTTTTTGAGAAAGAGATAAGGCTGAATTGACTAACAAATAATAAGGGTCGATCATGACACACACAATCACACCAATCACAAACCCTAAGATTTATTAAACTTATGGATGTGTATCCCAATGACTACACCATCTAACAGATTTGTGGGTGAGGTTGTAGGTTGGTGACCTATTACAAAATCTACCAAACTCTCTCAACCCCATCTACACTTGATGGTCACTATGGGGGATGATATTGTCCCTCACAGCAAGTTACCTATTGTGATTGAATGGCTCTATGCTAGGTTTAAATAATGTTTCTAGGGCATCCCTAATATATACAAGGTACATGGAGATAGAATCCATGTAGGGTGTTGTGTAATGTTTGGTTCAAAGATTTAACTCTTTCCATTCATGAAAGACTTGTATGGGGTCAACCACTTGGCCTAATGACAACTATCCCTAATTTTTATACTCTGTGAGAACATTGAGTGTATTTGAATACATGGTGATGAAACCTACATTACCAACCCCTAAATACTAGGTAAGAATGTGGGGATGAATTCTAAATCACATTGAACCCTAAAATATTCAAAATTCAAGGTGACAAATAGGCAAACAACTTATTTAATAGATTATTCAATTATGTGAGACAAAAGAACAAGTAATCAAAGAGATATATAACAAATTCAAAATCTAAATTTTAAATAAATCCCATATCCTTAAATTAAACAAGTTAGAAATCTAATTTAGGGATTTCCACTTGTGTGTCCTGTACAAAAACTATTAGTAGTCTCTCCAGCAAAACTGCTTCTGCATAGTGGCATAGGGTTATTTTTCAAAATTGATTCTAAAGAGTCAAAATCATGATAAACAGGTCAAAACCATAATTGATAAATCTACAATTTTTCATATAGTAACCACATGGTTAATATTCAAAATTGCTTATGGTTAGCTAAAATCGTGACTACTTAATCAAAACTGTAGATCTCAAAAAGTGATTTTGTAACTTGTAGACAAAATAATAATCATTATAATAGGCTAAAAAATAAAGTTTTCATAATGCCAAAAGAGATATTATTTTATTTTAATTAATTTTATATTAATTCAAAATCATAGATCATATTTAAAAAACTCCTTTGGAAATTAATATCGCTACTATCAAGAAGCAATTTTACTTCTGGTATATATACAAATTAAGGAAGTGCTAAAATTACCTAAGATTAATGTTGAATAAAAATTTAAACTAATTATATGACTAAATACCAAATTACTATTGGACTATTAAGAATGAAAAACAACACCTATTTGTGAATTATAGTCAAAATTGCTTGTGTGACTTCAAAACCACTTATGATAATCAAGATTACTTCTTTTAAGAGGGAGTTTTGTGGAAGCTAAAATTTAAAGTATATACAAAAAGTGAAAGGATGTTAAGACTACTTATGATGTTGAATAAAACTTGATTATTTATGAAAACCTGATCTCTATAACTAAATATAAAAATTCATAATTATAACAATTATTATCTAACTAGTGTCAAAATTGCTTCTGAAATTATCAAAACAATAATTAGAATTCAAAATCACTACCATATATAATCAATATTACACAATATATTCAAAAAGGTTATCTTTGGGGGTAATGACTTTGTCTAATCATAATTTATCCCTCCCTATAACTAGATCACAGCTAGATAGAAGGAATAAAATTGTTAGAGATCAAAATTATAGGTTTTAGCTAGTGAACTTATGCCTAAATCAAAACCATGATTTGTAGAAGTAAAACCATGAATGGGAATCATTTTCACAAGGATAAGCAGTTTGACATAATATAAAAAACCTACTTATTTGAAGGTGACAAAAATGTTGTTTTTATTCTTGCAAGACAATAAGATCAGTCTAAAAGTTTAAAAATTAATAATAAATCAAAAGGTTTAATGTTGACCTCAATGTAACACTTAAGTCAAAATCATAACTAAATTAGGAAAAACCACAAATGATATTCAAAAATACAACTATCAAGAAGTGATTTTGAATAAAGTCACCAAAACACTAGAGAATCTAACAGCTAGGGGTCAAGTTTGTGCAATTAGTCAAAATTGTAGTTATGACCTATAAATTTGCCTATGCAAAATCACTATTTATAGATCAAAACCATAATTCACCTGGAACATGAAAATTTTAAGATTTTGGAGCCCAATCTCTTTCTAACCTATCCTACAAGCTCAATTTAACAAATATTACACACATAAAGGTTAGTTCAAAGGAGGATCCCACTCTATTCACTTATGTATGCACTAGTGTATGCTTGTAAAATTTGAGTTTAGATATAATATATTATATATAGTAGCTTAACCCAAAATCTACAAAAAAATTAAAGGAAAAAAATATAGAAGAAATCAAAACTTATAAGAAGGTTCTTACCATCACTTTGCTTCTCTTGTCTTCCCTCCAAGATCTTCAAACATATTTTCCAAGGATTATTGAATTGATTGTTAGATTGATTGATAATGGAGGCTTCAAGATTTAATATGGATGCAAAAGGGAATAATGGCTTCTTGGATGCAAGGATGATGTGGATGCAATGGGAATATTAAGGTTATAAGAGAGCTTGGGTGTATTCTCATACAAGTTCAATTTTAAATTCAAAGGAACTCTCTAGTTTTAGATAATTCTATAGGATTTGAGAAGGCTCTATATTTTAAAGGCTTTTAGATCTGATTAGGGGTTAATAGGGATTAGTTTAGAGGTTTTAGGGAGGTTTAAGGACATAAGTGTGTAGGAGAAGCTATGGATAGGTTGGATGGGGGGATAGGTGGAATATTTTGAATTTTAAATTAGTGAGGCAAGTGGTTAATAAATGAGGTGGGATTAGTGGTTTAATAGGATGTTATTGGGATAATTAAGGGATTGATATATCATGGGGTGTAGAAGAAGGTTAGAATAATGTAGGAAATATATAATGGGGAATAGGATTTATTTATTTAATTAAGCCCATGGTTATATAATTAATTATGATAAATAATGGGATTAATGGAATAGTTAGGGTGATTAGATTTAGATGTATACATTATTTATCCACAACCTCTTTTCCATATTGATCTAAAATGAAAACAAATGTCTTAGTCCTCATTCATAATTTACATGTGTCGTGATGAATATTTTATTTTATAACATGAACACAAATACATATGATTAAAATATGATATCTTCATTTACCTTATATGTTTTCCTTATTACATAACAAGATTTAAATTTCTTGCTTATTAAATGTAAACATTGGCCTTGTGTGTGTTCAACATACACCTTGTTGCTTTTATGACATCATCATGCCATGTGTGTATGGCCTTTGGAATTCTATGTTTGTGTGACATTACATGTCCCTTGTATTTAGCCTTTGGGCCTTATGTGTGACATTTATGAAAAATTTATAGCTTTATGCAACATTTTACATGTCCCTTGTATGTGGAATTTGGGCCTTCTTGTGTGACATTACGTGACTTTTCTCACATGCTCATGATTAGATACTATGGTTCCATGATTTTTATCATGCACTAATACATATATATTATGTATATCTATGGTTCTATGATATATATAATGTTTATAATACTTATGCACTTCAATGCTTCATTTTGTAAAAATACTACGTTTATTATACATATTCAACACTTGTAAATAATTTACATGATTCATACACTACTTCAATGTTATATTAAAATTACATGATTCAATTCCATAAACAATATCTTCATATACTTCAATTTTACATATCTAAGATTCAAATACAATTCAAGTATGAAAAATATTATTACACAATTATATATTTCACAAATGCTCTCACTTATTCTTTTGAGAAAAGTGATTTTCAACCAATTTCCATCACATTAAAAGGAAGAATTATAATGGACTTGTTTCCAAGCTTTCACAATTAATAAATTCTTGATTTGATAGTTTATAACATGCAAAACATAGAATTTTTAGATTGTGGGGGCATTCAGTTTGCTTATGCACTCCATTATTACATATACTGGAGCAAAAATACACTTGTATAAAGACAATTACAATATCTCAAACAACTTTAAGAAGAAAAAAATGGCAATATATACAGTACAGGGGCATGATATGTATTCATGACCAAGATCCTACTTTTCAAAATTTAGATTTTTCTCTTTCAAAGTTTCAATAATCTATAATTTAAATCTAGATCCAATTGAAACAGTGTGAATCTTCTTTTAAATTTGAGCTTAGTGATGCTCAATGTATTGGTTTAAATTTAATGAGCCATGTACTAGTTCCCACCTCTTATTTTCAATTCAAAAAGTGAGCCACAAGAGAACTCAATGACACTCACCATTTTGGTTTCACTTTAGCTAACCACTTTATTGGTGCCCATTTCCTTTAGCATTATAGAGTACTTCATGAAGGTTGGAGTATGCGATCTTTCCAACTTAAGCATATTCATTTATTCTTTAAATTGAAACTTTATCACTCTTAATTTTCCACATGTTCAAAACTTATTCACATGCCTCAATAAGGGGGCATGCACATCTCCGTGAAAAATAAAAAGTGTGTATACACACTCAAGTTTGCATTTCCCTTACTCTAGATTTTTTTTGCATAAATAGAATAAATAGGTGGGGATGTAGACAATGAAATTTAATCAATAAATGCTAGATAATGATTTTCCTTGATATGTTTATCTTGCTTGTCTAATTCTCTATTTTGATAATCCATAATTTCTAAAAAAGCCTTCAAAGTATTGAAATTAATAAGAACATCTTATATACTTCCCTACTTCATTATTATTCATCCCTATTAAGTAGATAATTTATTTTCATTCTTGTTTTAGAAACCTCTGTGATTTTAGGACAAGTCCTCATTAGGTAAAAAAGGGCACATTATGCAGTTATCTAGTAGTGCTAACTTGTCTCCTTCACTCTAATGACTATCTTTTCAAAATGGCATGCTTCCTAACAAATTTTCCAATGCATATCAATAGGTAGAATATCATAAACATTTGAAATATTTCTCTATAAAATCACATAAAATATCACACTTGAGAGTGTATTAACATAATATTTTTAAATTTTAGCAATTATTGATGTTTTATTTTTAGAAAGAACCTATCAAGTCTCAATCTCTTTGAGTGCATGCCTTAAAGGGTACACCAGGAAAGGGGTGGGTAGACCATTTAGGATTTAAAATATTTTTATCCCCTATATCACCACTTTAAATCTACAAAAACCTCTCTTATACATTTCCTTAAGTTTTGTCTCCTCCATTACCCACTCTTATAAATAACTCATTACCTTATTCAGCCATTATCTAAGCCAAAAACTCTTTTTGACATTTAGTGAACAATGCCAGCCTCAACCGACCCTATACTTAAATTATATTTACATATTACGAGACTCTATCAACCTTGGCTGACCCAGTCTGGGACCTAAATTTATTCTATTAATTAACAGTATAGGTTCACTTAGGGTTGACACTATCCACTAAACTTTTGGAAGGGTTTAAGGTTATATTTAACTATATATACACATCCTTTTCATCATTTTAGAGAGAAAATAAGAAAAACATCATATATTATGCATCTGCTTATCTACCAATCTACTTGAGGATAATTACTTAAGGTTTCAATAATACTCTTGTAGATAAGGATTGTATCTTGTGGATAAGTCTTTTGGATGCATAGAGAAGTTGTGTAGCCTAGAGCTAACTTATCCTTGTTATCCTTACATACCACAACAATCTCTTGTGAATCACCTTGTCTAAAAGAGAGATTGAGGATCGATGGGTTCATATTCAAAGGTAAGTATTCCTAACATTGTTCCTCCTTGTTAAAGTAGATATATTTGTATTTTTTAGATTATATTCTTCTCTCCTATACATTAAGATTTCCTATACATTGGCTTAAGTATAGATCTTCTATGCATGTTTATTTTTTATGTTTATTGCCCCTATTTTTTGTGAAAAGCTTTGGTTAGCACTAGGTTAGATTTTAATTTACTTCGTATTTACTTTATGAATATATAGAAAACATAGGACTTAAATAGTGTTATCACATGATGTTACTTGACTAGAGGCTTTGGAACCCTCAATAGTGATATTATTGTGGTAAGGGACCCCTTGGTTATATCTAGTGGATCCATCTTGGTCATGACCCCTAATGTCTAAATGTACCAACAAGTGAAAGGGTAAGTGTGATTTATCTTCTCCAAGCTAGGATTGGTTTTTAGATTAGCTTCACTTTCCCTTGTATTCATTCTAGTGAACCCAATGTGAATATAACCATTGTAGGTTTTATTTCATGTATTTATTTTATTATCATATTATATATTTTTATTTTTATAGTATTGTATTGAACCTATCGATACAATCTAACATTATGTGCATAGGTTTTACACATAGTCACTCCAAATCAACTATATTTTCTTTGTGTAGGTCTTACCTAAATACAAGTGATTGGATCAATCAGATCAACATATTTATCCTCTTCAATCATAGGATTTTATACTTCATCAACCCAATTGAATCTATTCACATTTTTTTAGCACACATGTTTACAAACTTAGTCAAACTAGTCGACTCTATTTATAAACTATTTATAGCACATAGGTTTTGCAAACTTCATCGACCCTATTCATAAAATATAAAAGTAATAATTTGATCAACACATCATAAAATTTTCAAACTAAGCATCTTAAAAATTACCAAGGTTCATTCTTACCTTCTTTTTCATTTTTCTTTATCATTTACAATCTTCTTTTTCATAGTTTATAGTCTATAAAATTGTAACCCTGCAATGAACTAGGTTGACTAGCTCGACATAATTTTGTAGCTTGTCTTCCTTCTAGAAGATTCATTCAACCTATTTTACTATATTATTTTAGATCTTGTTTTTGTATAATAGTAGTGACCCTATTGACTATGTTCTATATTGTTTGCATACATTGTCACCTGAACTGACTTTGTACTCTTCATAGTCAAAGAAATTAACCTATTTTATTAGTAATTAATTTACTCTTCATTTCAATTACTTGCATGCTTAGAGTAAAAAACATAGACGAATTAGGTGGTTTTCAATTTACCAATTTAGTCACACTATTGTTCTCTTTTGCACATGATTCCAAATCACTTAACACTAAAAAGCATTAAACATTTTCTTCCCAAGTCCTACCTACTTAGATTTCATCACCAAGGGGGAAGTTGACCTAGTTTTTTATCCAAGTATAAACACATGGTTGATGGTATATTGGTAAATTACTTAACACCATTATCATTGTGGGATTACGAATTGAGGGGGTAGGCCCTAATACCAAGCCAATACCATCATAAATACATATCCCTTTTAGTCTAAAACTACTTAAAACTATCCATAAATTTGTTTCTAGTTCCTTACAACCAACTCTCTATCACATTAATTTAAAAATTTATTATATCTTAACAACATTCAGGGATGACCAATTAGCTTATCACTTACATTCAAGTTTTTCTACTTGTTCTTTGATCATGATATTTTCTATTACAAAACTTGTACTAGATAGTGTAAGTGAAAGGTTTGTGTTGTGTGATAGAATTAGATTGAACACATTGATATAATTTCTTATGTGCTTCATTATATTTATTTAGATATTATCTTGAAAAAAAATTCTTTGTTTTCATAATACATTCATCCTTATTTCCATAGTTTCTTATAGATTGTTAGTCTTGCTTACCTTCAGTACATAGTCATCCTATACAACTATATATATTTTTAGCTTGTTCAATTTCTCCCTTTTAGTACATAGTCAACATGTGCAAGTGTGTCATGTATTCCTTATTCTATTTCCCACCTTTACTAACATAGTTGATTAGTTTGATTATATATATTACCAGTTGATCCTCCTTTCCATCAAGTTTTTAACATCTTTTCTTCATCATGAATTTCCTATTTGAGGATAATACATAGTTAAATTAAACAAACATGATGAGTTTTAGTAACCCTAATAGGTTTCCCAAGACATAGCATGTGGCACCTGATGGCCATTTTTGGCCCACATACAAAATAGCCTAGATACAATGCAATCTCTAGAGGTCCTGGTGTAGAGAAAGATTGATCAAATGGCTTGAGCAAAATTTTGAATGAAATGAGAGGTTCCAGAGTCTCATGTTACTCACAAAACTTTTGAAACACTTTAATCTTGCTTAAAGTGTAATTTTTCAATCTTTTAAGGACAAGTCTACAGAGAAAAGATAGGGATCCAAATAGGTTCTCATGGTGGTTAAAGCATTTCAAATTCATGGAACAAAACTACACAAGCTTCAAGTTTTCATAATTCATTTAGAGCATTAAAATGCCAGCCAACAGTTTCAAGAATAAATTTGGAAGATCCTACATGCTTTAAAAATCTAAGTGAAAACCCCATCTTTCCCTTTTTACTTTGTATAATATAGAACTCTAGATTTAATTTGCACTAGTGTAAATTATTTCATGAGCTTCAGATCTTGTGAAGCACCCATCTTCCAAAATGGTAGAACCTAAAACGCTAGGTGCACCTTGCACATTTCACAATGTGTAAAATACACTTCGAGCTCTGGATCCCATAAAACACCAATATCTAAGACTAGCACAATGTAGAACTCATAATAAACTTAACATATTTTCACAACATGCAAAATACATGACGAGATATGGATCCTACCATGAACCTAGTTGGTAGCATCTAGAATTTGACATACACTTTACACATTTTTTCAAATGTGTAAAGTACACAATGGGCTTCATATCTCGCCCAACCTATAACCCCCATTTTTATGGAACCTAGAACTCTAGGTGTAATTTTCATATTTTTAAATGTGCAAAGTGCATGATAGTCTCCACCTTCCACCACACCACCAAACCATGGGATGCAAAACCCCAAGTGTAATTTACACCTTTGTAAATGTGCAAAGTTCCTCATGGGTTCCACCTTCCACTGAACCTATCATTCATTCCTATGGATAGTGGACTTGCTTCAAGCAAGTCCAACCTCCCCCACCAACCACCTTAGCTATAATAAATGAAGGGGTTTTTCCCATAAAAACTAGGTTTTTTAATGAATTATTTAGCATATGGAAAAGTGTTGCATGCACCCTGAGACTCCCACAAACTCATAAGCCTTTGTGAAAGGTAGACCTACCTCAAGCACCTTTCACTTCCATTAGAGATCTGATGTAATTTAACACTGTAGAGGCTTGACATGCTTCCATCACCTTTTAAGTTATGTTAGAGAGTTTAGTTGCTCAGGACACCTGTGGATTCCATCAGCTTTCATAATTGGTTTCTCATGAGCAATAAATTTAGTCTACATGATTAGATATTTGTAACTACCTAAGGTAGACCAGTCATAACTCAGTCATGATCAAAGATATGAAGACCTAATCCTAATAATGAAGCCAAGTGGTAGATGGCATAAAGTCCCAATATAGAGATCTGGTGGTTGGGATGAAGTTGGAGCATTCAATACAGATCAAAGTCTATGGAGATATTTTCTTTTTGAAAGGACCATAACTCACCACCTTTGGAAAATTCTTGTCTTCTAGTGTATCTTTCTCAACCAATGAAATGATTTGGAGGATTTTGGACAAATCATGGCTATCTTATCCATGATGTTTTAGTTTTGATTAAACCAAGAGCATGGTGGAGCATTCACTAAAAGTCATAGCTCACTAATTATTTTTTTGAACATGCTCCCCCTTCTCTCTCTCCCTTCTCTATATTATCCCTTTCTCTCCATTTGTAAATGGGTTCTCTACTCTAAAAATTTTAGGGGACTAGTTCTCTCTAATTTGGAAATTTTCGAGAAACTAGGGGCTCTTTGAGATATTGTAAAGTATAATCCTTTTGATTATGCTTGACCCTATCAATCATATATAAGAACTACCTCTTGATTCAATATAAGGACTTTCTTTGCCTATCTCTTGCCTGGAATCTATGTTGAACAAGTTGTGCACTATGGCATTGTGTGAAGGAGAATCTTCCTTGTCTATGGTCCTTCCTAACCTTGTTTAGGGAGTTTTCAATGTTGTTTGTAGGTCTGGATTAGTATTATTTCTACCATTTATGTGAGCTTTTACTGAGTCTTAAAAATCCTCCTTGTTTACATTCATTGTTTCTTGAACCTCTTCCATGAAATTCTTATGCAATCATCTTGTTTTTTGAGGTTGTGTGAGCTAGTATTGTCATTTGTAGATCTAGTGTGGGTTCAATCTTATGGGAGTCTCCTATTTTTATTTGGTATATTTCTTGGTTAACTTTATTATGATCCCTTATCCCCTTTCTAACCCTTTTCCCTATGAGTCATTAGTCTAGTATTAATTTTAGGTAAGCATCAAAGAGGAAGTCATCTTACTATGGAGTTTTAACCCCACCATAGATGACCCATAGCTTGGGGTTGTTCCCATCATACATCTCAAGTTAGAAAGAGCCTAAAGAACTCCTTTCAAAGGTGCAAATTTGAACCGTAATAGTTCTAACACACCCAATGGGACTAAGGTCCAAATTAATGGAAGGATTTTTGGTGTTGTTATTCTACATATTAGCCTTTGGAGGCATTTTACAAATATTAATGGTGACTTCAAGCATATATCAGCTAGTTTAATCAACCTAAATAAGTACCTATTCATCAAAATTTGGTATGTATATCAATCATCTTTTGATCAGTGTGTTTATTCTCTACCACAACATCACACTTATTAGGCAAATAATATTTGTGTCCCCCCCAAGTGGCCCTCAAGTAGCCTATCAGGCCTGCCATGGCCTATGTCCTCCTCCTACCCCTAAATATGACCAAGGTCAACCTCCTTTACATTCAAATTGGTACTCTAATTCCCCTTTTCAAAACCAGGCTTATCCAATTACATCCTTATCAGGAAACAAGAAAACACTATCAATCTATGTTGAGTTGATAAAGGAGATTGGTAGGGGTTTAGAGTTTTCTACAATCATCCTTATCCATGTTCTACAAGAGGATAGGAGTGTTATTTAACTATTCAAGGATAAATGATCAATTTTTGAAGGTGAAAGGTGGCCATCTAATGAGAATGAGGACATAAAAATGATAAGAGACATCATCCAAAATGTAGATAATGTGTTGATGTCCTATGAGGATCAGCAAACTCATTTGGATTAGTCTTATGTGTCTTCTCCTTTCCAAGAGCCTCAAGCTCAAACACCCATTCCCACTCAAAAATATAAGGCTATGTCATCATGGATATTCTCTAAGAATTTAACCTTGGCTATGTCATGCCCTCACTTATGAGACCACCTTCTCCTATAATCATCCAAAAGGAAGAAAAAGTGTTTGTTCTTTATACTTTTATCTCATTGGAATTAATTTAGGAAGGCACAAAGAAGGAGGGGGTGCTAGTTAAGGTAGTCCAAAAAGGAGTCTTGAAAAAGGAGTTAGTTATACCAAAAGTAGATCAAGAAATCATAGGTCAGGTCAATGAGCTTGGTGTACATGAGTTTTGAGACTCTCTCTTCTTTCCTCAAGAGCCATCAAATAAGCCATTTAAAGTCCCTAGTTAGAAGGAAACTTTCCTAAGCTATAAACAAGGTGAACTTATTGACTCTCCCACCATCTCCCTCTTAGATAAATAACCTATTCTACATAAGATAGAGGAGGAGCTTATAGTCATAGGTGAGCCACAGAAGGACAATGCAAGTGTATATGATGAGGAGATCATAATAGGTAGCCCACTTCATAAGGAGGAAGATGTTTCAGCTTTCAAGTTGTAAAATCTTGATGAGAAGTAGGAAGATAGCCTTCATGAACCTATTATGGAGGTCAAGGTCAGCTCAAGTGATCTAGAAGATAAATGGTAGCATTTGTACTTAGATTTCTTGAGTGAGGTAGAATAATTTAACATTGAAAACTTATCTGAAGAAGAAAATTCTCAAGATGAGCATGAGGCAAACCCTAAATGGACTAATAAATATCCATTCTACATAGATGAATAAAAGTATTAAAACTAGGAACCAGAGGTTGGTCCACTTCAAGATGAGGTGTCAATTAAGGACAACCTTGATTCTTGGAGCTAGAGGAAAGCAAATCAGATCTTGGGCAAGATAGATGTGATGTTATATACTTTGGATGGTCAAATTAACCCTCATTTGTAGTTAAAAATCAAGATTGAATATTGAGTGAGGTTGATGAAGGAGACAACCCAAGTGCTCAAATGATACAGTTTGAAGAGCATACCAATAAAGAGCTTGATGAGTTATGGTAGCGGTTTAATGCCATAACCAAAGAATTTGAAGAGGCCATGGGATGTGTCCCTCTTCTAGAAAGTTATGAACATGTTTCTCTAAGCATGAAAAATCATAATTTACACAAGGACAAAGTGGAAGGATATGGTCTTTTTAAACCATCAATTAAACTAGGTACAATTTCTCCAAAGAGCCCAAATGAAGTCATCATACAAGGATTTCTCAAGAGTGAGGAGTAATATCAAGTAAGTACTCCTGCAGTCTAACATGAACTAAGATTGGAAGACTTAGACTAGTATGTCTACATTGGAGACATGTTTATTCCATTTCATTCATTGGAGAGCACATCAAAAGGATTGACCATCAAACTACTTGGTTCACCGATTCTAGTACTTCCAGATCAAGGTATTTTTCATCTTGGATTGTTATAAGTGAAGGATACTCATAGTTTCCCATTTGATATGGGAGGGATATACTTGTAAATTTTAACCTTGTACATATTAGGGTAGCTCTCATGCTTTCCTCTAAGTGCCTTGTGCACATTTCCTTTATGATCATGTGTTCCCTTTTTCAAAGTTCCTTGGGCACTTTGTTGTTTGTTTTTTTGTCCTTATTGCTTCAAGAGAGGATCTAGAAAAGGGTCATCCTTGTACCAAGTTTTAGATCAAGATGTTGAACTAGAGCAGATGACTCCATGCCCAATGGATCAGACAAGGTAAAATGGTCTAGGTTATAAATCATAGTAGGCATGCTTCCCTATGAGTCACCATAAATGTTGGCCATATTTGGCCCACATACAAAACAACCTAGATATAGTGCAGTCTATAGAGGTCTTGGTGCAAATAAAGAATGATCAAATGGATTGAATAGAATTATGGATGGAATGAGAGGTCCAAGAGTCTCATGTTGCTCATAAATCTTTTGAAACACTTTAAGATCGTTTAAAGTGTAATTTTTTAATCTTTGAAGGACAAGTCTATAAAGCAAAGAGAGGGATCTAAGTAGGTTCTCATGGTGGTCAGATTGATTTAAAGTCATGGAACAAATCTGCACAAGCTTCAAGTTTTCATAATTCATTCGAAGCATTCAAAGGCCAAGTAAGAGTTTCAAGAACAAATTTCGAAGAGACTACATGATTTAAAAATCTAAGTGAAAACCCCATCTTTCCCTTTTTTCTTTGAAAAATCTATAACTCTAGCTACAATTTGCACTAGTGCAAATTGCTTCATAGGCTACGAATCTTACGAAGTACCTATCTTCTAAAATAATGAAAGCTAGAACCCTAGGTGCACCTTGCACATTTCACAATGTGCCAAATGCACTTCAAGATTTGGATCTCATGAAACACCAATATCCAAGACTGGTAGAATGTGGAACTCATGATGCACTTTGCACATTTTCATAATGATTAAAATGCATGGCATGCTCCAAATCCCACCATGCACCTAGTTGATAGAATCTAAAACTCAGAGTGTACTTTGCACATTTTCACAAATGTGCAAAGTACATGATAGGCTCTATATCTTGATAAACCTATAACCCCCCATTTCTATGGAACCAGATCTCTAAGTGCACTTTGCACATTTATGAACATGTAAAGTGCATGATAGTCTTTGCTTTATGCCAGACCACCAAACCATGGGATGCATAAACCTAAGTGCACTTTTCATGTTTGTAAACATGAAAAGTTACCCATGGGTTCCACCTTCCACCAAACCTATTATTTACTCCCATAGAGAGTGGACTTGCTTTAAGCAGGTCCAACCTCTACCACCAACCACCCTAACTACACTTAATGAAGGGGTTTTTCCTATAAAAATTAGGTCTTTTTATGAATTATTTATCATATGAAAAATTAATACTTACATCCTGAGACTCCCACAAACTCTTAAGCCTTCATATAAGGTGGACATACCTCAATCACCTTCCACTTCCACTAGAGATCTGACATGCTTCAATATCATACACACCTGATGTGCTTTCAGCACTTTCAAGTTCTGCTAGAGAATTTTACTGCTTAGGACACCTATAGATTCTGCCAGCTTTCATAATTAGTTTCTCATGAGTGATAAATTCATTCTACATGCTCAGATATTTGAATCCACATAAGGTAGGCTAGTAATAACTTAGTTAGCATCAAAGATATGAAGATTTGGTCCTCATAATGAAACCAAATGGTAGATGGCAAATAAATTCCCCATATAGAGATATAGTGGTTGGGATAAAATTGGAGCATTCAATATTGATAAAATTTTATGGAGATATTTTCTCCTTGAAAGAACCATTACTCACCACCTTTGGTAAATTCTTGTATTTTCGTGTAGCTTTCTCCACTAATGAAATGATTTGGAGGATTTTGGACAAATCATGGCTATCTTGTCTAGGATGTTTTAGTCATGAATAAACCAAAAGCATGGTGGAGCATTCATTAAAAGTCAAATATCACTAATTATTTTTTTTAATGTACTCCCCCTTCTCTCTCCCTTCTCTATATTATCCCTTTTTCTTCATTTTTAAAGGGGTTCTTCGATCTAGAAATTTTAGGGGACTAGGTCCCTTTGATTTGGAAATTTTAGAGAAAATGGGGGACTCTTTGAGATATTGTAAAGTATACTCCTCTTGATTAGGCTCGATCTTATTAAATGTTTTGTAAGAAATACCTCTTGATGCAATATAAGCACTTTATTTTCCTATCTCTTACCTGGAATCTGTGTTGAGCAAGTTTTGCACCATGGCATTGTGTGAAGGAGAATCTTCCTCATCCA
Source organism: Torreya grandis (assembly GCA_037957365.1). Classification (NCBI taxonomy): domain Eukaryota; kingdom Viridiplantae; phylum Streptophyta; class Pinopsida; order Cupressales; family Taxaceae; genus Torreya; species Torreya grandis. The sequence goes on from JARHVA010000188.1 coordinate 6,061,766, forward strand.
TGGTCCTTCTTCCTGACCTTGTTTAGGGAGTTTTCAATGTTGTTTTCAAGCCTATATTAATGTTATTTTTGACATGGATGTGAGATTTTATTGAGAATTATAACTCCTCCTTGTTTACATTAATTGCTTCTTAAACCTCTTCCATGAAATACTTATGCAATCAACTTGATTTTTGAGGTTGTGTGAGCCAATAGTGTCCTCTATAGATCTAGTGTGGGTTCAAGCTTATGGGAGTTTCCCATTTTTATTTAGTGTATTTCATGGTTAACTTTCTTAGGATCCCTTATCCCCTTTCTAACCCTTTTCCTTGTGAAGCATTAGTTTAGTATTAATTTTAGGTGAGCATCAAAGAGGAAGCTAACCTACTCCAGAGGTTCAACCCCACCATAGGTAACCCATATCCTAGGGTTATTTCCATCATATAGCCCAAGTTGGAAGGAGCATGAATAAATCCTTTTGAGGGTGAAAATATGAGTTATAACATCACCCACCACATATGAAATCAATTCCCATATTTTCACTGACACTACTAATTATGGGGCTCCTCCTCATTCACCTCAGTTCACAATCTTTTATTCTCACTACAACATGAGAGTGATTTAGAGTACACAACCAAAATGCTCTTTTTCATCAATGAATTCCCTAAACATAGAGGAAAAAACCCCTAAACTATTTATAATCTCATGATAGGTCCTCATATAGAAGAACCTTCTTCACCCTCCCTTACCTTTTCTCAAGGATTTAGGGGAACCATTTTCCTTACATCTCAACTTTTTCCTTATATTATGTCTCCTTCACACACCTTGACATCTTCTATGACTTCTCTAACCTCTATTCCAAGTATTTATACTAACATGGTAGGTTCAACTTCTAGTGGACCTCTTTAAAATAACCATGCCCTTAACCATGTTACTAGTGCATATTTTACTACCAATGATTCTCATGCCACTAGCACTTCTTTTTTACCAATTTTACTCATGTCACTAATGTGACATATGCTACTATGCATAGTGTAACTCAAGCTATTCATACTAACACTAATGTATCACATGTTGTGCACACTAGTCAAAATGCTACCCAAATTAACCAACTCCTATCACAAACACTTAATCAAATGCATAACTTCCAAACCAATAATGAAAATTAGATGATGCAGATGCAAAACTATCTCATCCATATTCAAAACCAACCTCAACATGTTTTATGGGGAGTAAAAAATATGAATGCCCCAACCCCCCTTAGGGATTCCCATGGTAACCATATACCACAACCACCACTCATTAATAAAATAATCAAATATAAAAAAAATAAACATCTAGTACCTCAAATTACCAATATTGGCATAGGAGGAATTACACACATCATCACCTATAATGGATCCACCAATCCCACATTGCATTTAAAAACATTTGGTAACCTTTATAAAGATTGGGGCAAACTTATCACCTTTGATGCTACTAAAATATTAGCTAAAACACTCTCATGAGATGCTTTATATTGGTATAATCAATTAAAAACCCATTCCATCACTAGCCTTGAAGACTTGGTTAACTCACTAGTATAATAATTTCAAAATATTGATCTTCTCAAGAATAAATTAGCCTACTTTATAACTTGAAAATAAATTGAAACTAAAACAACAAAAGACTTCATCAAATTATGGAAGAACTTGTCTAACAAATGTGAGCATAATATAGTGGATGATAACCTCTTACACCTATTCACTAATGCTCTATACCCCAAATTACAATATTAGGTTGGATTCTCTCTTCAAGAACCTTGAAATAAGCCCTCGATCAAGCTAAACAATAATACTTCCTCATGCATCAATTTGAACCATCTCAACCTACAATGGTCACTCATATGCTCAATAAAAACAAAAACCATCATGCAAATAATGATGGTGTTACCAAAACCTATGATATTATTCATAACATTCATGTAATTACTCCAAATAATGTTATGGAGCATGTTCCCCCTAATAACAACATTCTTATTCCTACATTTTCTCAACCCAACCATATTAATGCACACCAACCATTATCCTTATAAGATCTTCAAAAATATCTTCTAAGACCTCTACCATGATATCTTGACCCCATTCATCCTATGAAATCACAGTATGATCCAAACAAAATTTGTTTGTTTCATTCAAGTTAGGGCCACTCTCATGAGACTTGTAGATAATTGCGCAATCTTGATATGGATTTTATTCTTGGTCTAAACCTTGATCATGAAACCATTATTTGAAAGTGTCAACAAGAATATGAAATATATTTTAAATCCCATTAAATTCAAAATGAAAACCAAGCTAATGTTCATCTCAATATATATAAGGATCCTCTTCCTAACCATCAAAATAACATTGACACACCTACTCCTAAAAATAATATTGAAAATATAATAAACCTCACTACCAATGAAGAAAATGTGGCTAATATTAGTAACATGAGATTATTAGTTACTTTTATTGACTCAAATCAAACACTTATGCATCACACCTCTCAACCATTTGATGTTGTTCAGGACACTTCCCCATCCCATCTACTGGAATTAGGGTAAGAGGAATTTATAACCTTCAAATGCCACACTCAACAACACAACTTGATTATACCTCTCATATCATATCTACTCTTTCCCTAAGATCCACACAATAATACAACCTTCCTTAACTTCCAATAGTATTTATTTAACCCAACCACAAGAAATACCTCAACTAACCATAACACCACCTATAGTCAATTGACCCAACCCAACTACACCTTAACAACATAAGTTCAATTACACTTCCATCCCTCCTTCACAAGAGATATTGAAACATTATGCACCTATATATGTCAATACTCCCATGGGTTATAATGAATGGGATCCCATTTTGAAACTTTCTCATCACCCATATCAAATACCTTTCTTATAATTAATGAGAACTTTTCCCCATCATCAAAACTATCTAATGTAATTGTTGTTTGAAATTAATATCCCTCATCCTCCTCTGGTAGGATACAAATCTAACTTATTTTGATCCAAAGATAGTATACTTCAAAAATTTGAAGAAATTTCCATCCATGTTGATGAAACAGTGGACACTTCTATTTCACTTAAGTTCTATATCACTTTCATGATTGTCGATGAGATACTGCTTCATATGGATGATCCTCCTCTATTCATTAGCATCCAAATTGGTGATATCCAATTTAAGCATGCCTTAATTTATGAAAGTTTAGATAGTTACATTTCCTCCCTTGACTTCATTAAGACACTTGTATATTCTAAATGCAACCTCAAATATACATGTAACACATGCCAAGGATACGATAGAAGGCAAATGCCTCTTCTAGGTTATGTTTGGCTTCCCATTACCATTCTTCCTATCATCATCCAAGTAGAATTTATAATCTTTAAATTTACACTTTATTATAACAACTTACTTGGTTGACCTTGGACTCATTTCATGAGATTTTTCACCTCATCCACATGTCAATGCATCAAACTCCGCCATAATGGAGCTATTTATAAGATTAAAGGAGACACAAACCCTTAGAATTTTGAACAATTTCAAGAACATGGTGTTCTTAAAATTCCTACCATTTAACCTTTACCTAGTATCCCATTTAGGTAATCCTAACTCTTCAACTATATAGTCAATTTCACTCAAGGTTATCATGGTCAACCCAAATTAATTAGGAACATCCCATCTAACTTCCTAGATTTTGATGATGATGAGCCAAATGAGACTAGCCTAAAGATCAAAACATATGATATATCACCTCATATTATCACCCAACTTCATCCTTATTTACAACCTCAAACCCATCAACAAGATATCGATGATATACTTATTATCTTAACTATGACTAAATACTCTATCCATCATGCATACTCTAATGATAGTCATTCCTACATGTACCATTGACTTGAATATACCTGATTATGATGATATCTATGTTTTATATGAACCTTTTTATCCAAATTAATCCAAGATATAAATTGTAAAGTTATTTGATATAGCTCTTCTTTATTTAAATCTTTTCATTCATCTTTTAAGATTCTTTCCTTTATAGTACCTAATACTAGTCTTCTTACTATTTATCAAAGGGTAGAGATGGATCACTCACATGGTATACCTCTAGTTACATTAGATCTCCTTAGGATCATGCTTATGGATCATGCCATGATAGGCCTTTATCACTTTGATAGATACCAATATCCTTATAGTTTGCTTCCCTTAGAGATGCTAGCTACTATTCTTAACCCTATTGTATGACCAACCTCACCTTTAGATTAGCATAGTTTGGTTTCTATTATAGATTTAATTTCAAACGAGCCTATTCCAATTTATATTCCATCTCTATTTTTCCTTGGTGATTTCCTTCTTCCTTTATTTCAGCTTGGTCTCATACCCACCCAATGGGAAGATTCGCCTTATTATGATATCCATAAAGTCATCGATCAATAGACCAAATATTTCTAGTTATATCATCCACTCTGGCTTCCCCTTTTGATTCATCAGCTAGTTGGCCCCCAAATCCTACTAAAAAACACATTTTTTTATTTCATGAGATATATAACCACTCTTCCACTCATTTCCCAAAACTTGGGTAAGATATCGACACATTGTGCCCAACTACTGCTTAACCCAAAGACAAGGTCATACCTATTCTGAAGTTATAACTAGAGTATATATGTAAGTATAGTATATTTGGCACTAATTTAGTACACATATTACTAATAAATATCACATTCTACATCATTAGCTTTATTACTTCCCACAATCGACACTTGCATTAGTCATTCCTCCTTCTATAGGTTTCACACACAAGAAGGCTCTTCCTTTTTTGCAAGTTTCACCTCCTTCTCACCCCATAAATACTATTACCATTTAGATATCCATTCTTATCCTTGAGTATCCTATGCATGAAATCCCTCATGAACATTACTCTTTGTCAGCTAACCTACATTTTTAGTTGAGGAGATTCAGAAGGAAGTATTTGCACAACTTTTTGTTAAGATTAATAAGACTCTAGTTGTAAAAATTCAGCTTCATAGAGATGTTTTGGATGTCATGGATAATATTTATGGTCAAATATATCATTATTTTTTAAAATTACATGGTTTTGTTTCACATTTTTATATGTTATTATTTGAATTGAATATGTGATTCATTTTGATATCTATTATACACTTGACTATGTCTCAAATTTGGTTTCACTTATCTATTTTGCATGGATAATTATACTATGATTTATGTGTTTTATATGGTTTCATTTATTTTCACCTTTTTTATGGCTTATTATAATTATTTTCATGAGTGCACACTTATGTTTATGATTTTTCTTATTTCATGAGTTTTTTTTTCTTTTACAATGATTATTTGCTATCTTATCTCACTCAAAAATTAGATAATGATTATTATGACTAGGTTATACAAACATTGATTCCCTTAATATTTTATCTCTATAATATGACCATTTATAAAATAATAATTATCATTGTAATTCTACCATATACCAATCTACTTTGATCTCTTTTCTTCCTTCATTTTCCTTTCACATACTAAGCATGCATATAGTTGAAGCTTGAGATAAAATATTGGATCATAGGTAAGCCTAAGTGTTTAGTCAATCATATCTTTGGATACTTAGCCTCATTTAAACCAAAGTCTAAATATCATTCCTGTGTATCACTTATATCAATAATGTTGGTTATTCTAAATCCATATGGAGGAGGAATCATAAAATCCATAAAAAAGTTAAAAACCAAATCATTTAAACAAAAGGCAATGATTCAAAAAGGCAACATACAAATTCAAAAGTCTAATCACAATAAAAGACATGATTCATAACACATATCTTATTTATAATCAAACATAAAACTTCACATTTGGCCTCATGATATAATCGAGGTCCTTTGGGGTGTGATAGGCCAATAGATTTGGATAAAAGAATTAAAAAAAATCTCTGAGTGCTATCTACTTTCTCACACAATACCCAATCTTCATAGTAGATTGACAACTCTATAAGAGGTCCTAAGAAATAGGAAACATGTTGTGGTAAGGTAGTTCTATTTTTATTTTCTTGTTCATATAACCATCATGATTTGATCTTAGTATCTCGCTTATTTGCCTATACAACTTTGTGCTTATTATGAGCATGTATTCTTTGTATTTTGATGGTCACTAGACTCTTAGTGTCTCTCTTTTTTACCCAGTATGCCTCATGTTTACTAAGGTCTTATCATAGACACCTATGTCATGATTTTTATATTCCCTCTTTCATTACAACAATCCTATTATTTACTCTTGAGAAATATTACTTTGTTAATTGATCATTCCCCTTAGGGTTTTCCTCTATGAGTTGCAGTGTAAGACCATGGATAACAACACTCTTCATAAACTACCATAATAAAACATTTCCTTACTACCATTCACCTCATTAATGTTCCCATTATGATTTTTAGTGTAATACCATGGATAGGACAAGGTGCTCCTCACAACTTATCATATTAAAAACATATTTTAAAATCATCCCCATAGTTGTTTCCACCTCATTGGTGTTCCCTTTGTGAGTTCCAGTGTAAGACCATGGATAGGACTAAGACCTTCTCACAAAATATTCCAATACATAGTTCATACTATAACCAAGTCACAATAAAATTATATGCTTAAAATTTAATATCATTTGTGTTAGATTATGATCTATATGTCATTGACATACTTCCTATCTTGCTTTAATATGTTTTATGCTTACTTAATAATCACTTCACTTTTATATTCTTTTTTTTTAATTGCATATATGATTACAACCATTTTATTAAATTTCTCATACTTCCCATCTTGAATTAGTATGATTAATTTAATTTCCATTTACATTTTGTTTCTCTTTGCATACTTCCTAGATCAATTTAGTATGATTTTTTGACTTTATTATTTTTTTTTAATACCATTGGTTTTTATGTGTCTTTCATTTTATTACAAATATTCAAACTTCCCAATGTGATATAGAATGATTTTCATTTGTTTTAATTTGGTGCAAATTTTTACATGGTTTGAAAACATTTGTTACCATTTGTTTTACTATACTTATTCATCTTTTGTTGTTATACATTTCCCATTAGATATAGTGTGTATTACATATTTTTTGATTAATTATACTTTTCCAAATAAAATTTTCCTTTTCATTTTAACCATGCATGTGTATCACATAATGATAGAAAATAAAACACACATCAAATATTTCCCATAGCATATAAAACAAAAATCTATCAACTTGCACATGTAGATATCACATTGCCTCTCCCAAAATTCTAAAATAGATCACATGATATGGGGTAGATGGAACCATAAGATCAATTAAAGTGGTAGGGTCATACGGTGACATTACCCCATCCAAAATATCATGATGTGCAACCACAATTAGGGCTCCCCATCTGATCTCCTCTATAATAATAGGATCTACAAAATTAGAAACCAAATATAAATCAAATTGAATGTATATATATCTTAGTTAATATATCTATCATAAACAACAATGTAACTAGTGTTCTATATCAAAAACTTAAAACAAATTTTTAAAAAAATCACTAGTGTCAACATCATTGACTATGGTCTCACCATCTACTCTCCTACCTAACACCTCCTATATTGGATGCCTCTGCACCAATGAAAAACTAGGATTCACCACTCAATCCCATTATGGTCCCCTCCTTAGTGGCCTTTCTATAGGCCAACTATGTCATACTGTCACTGTAAGATCCCCCTGTGCAATAGCCAATGCCCATGTCTCCTCACATCAATGGTGTCTCCATCTCTGGTGAGCTTGGGACTACCACTATCACCTATGTTATGCTCCCACATATCTTTCATCCACATCAATAACATCATCTCCTCCAGGCATCACTACCTCCTAATGTCATGCTTAACCAGCCTATGGTCTATCTTATTAAGGCCTAATCACTAGCATTTGGATAGGTATCCTTATGCCTCCTCTCCCTCTTGACTCTTTAGCTTGTCATTCCTAATAAGTAGGCACTATCATAGGGTTTGATGGATGTGGAAGTCCTAATTATCTAGGTAAATGAGACACTAGAATAAACTCCACCCATAAAGTGTAGTGGTTTGTGACCTACACACATACCAATCTAGTAGCAATAGTCACCCAAGATGGCCATATGTCAATAGTGTTAGTGTAAGGATTTCACACTATCTACCCTTTTTTGATAGTCTATAAATATAGAACATGGGTCAAAACATGTGATATATGTTCCTACCTTGATTAAATAAATTGAGGTTACCTATCATCGACCACATGAGAAAACCCAACCAGTAGATACATAGGTAGATTCATGTACTCAGTAGAATGATAGGGCCCATCATCTTTACCCCTAGGTCAGAATCCCATACATGTGCATCAACTAGACCTAAATGATATAAATTATATCATATAATTTTCCTTGATCTAAGATAGACTGATATAAGGTTATTATGTATAATGGTACCTTACCATCTAACTTGTGGCATAACACTCATGTCATCATAAATAATATCATGACATTTCATATATCTAGAATGGCCATAATATAAACATAGAATAATCTAACACATAACCTAGGGTAGATCTTATCCAAACATGTCACCCACTGGGCTAAGTATCATCTCTCATCCTCTAACTCCAATGTATCATAAATCACTAATGTTCCATCAATAAGAAGTTGAAACAATGCAAAGGCATCCTCTAAGGTGATTACCACCTCTATAGTATCCCCCTTTACCTCCCATAAAAAAATGTTGGTCAATCACTTCCATGTTCTTAACAACATGACAATGAGATCAACACTTAGTAGGATCCATCTCATCTCCATGATGCCTTCAAAACCCAAGGCAACTAGTCGATCTTTATCCATGTTTAATAACTTATATAATAAATAGATATCTAGGATACATCCACCAGGTGCCAAAATCTCTAGTGTCTTTACAAAATATCAAATACTAGAGAATGTATTGAATCTCAATGTGATAATAATAAAATACATTCTTAAATATTATCAACAAAATTAATAAATTAACTACTTCATCAACTTGTTTGATCAAGCTTTATTATTTTTCCCCTTTCTCCTACATAATCAGCATATTTAATACTGAATCAACCCTATCATGTTATTTTCATACTATGTCAGCATTCTAGTATGTAGTCAGCCCATTCTTACAGATACTATCATTCAGTTTGATACTAAATCAATTCTTTTCTAGCTCTAGCATACTACATCAATCCTCTGGTACATTGTCAACCTCATTTAACAAACTATATCAACCACATAGTATGAACTACATTGGCTAGAGGGTATTATGTTAGCCATTTCCCTAGTTATAATTGAATCATCCGACTACTACGTTGTCAACCATCTCCAATGATACTACATCAGCCCACTGCTACATAGTCAACCCCTTAGATTTCTTTGACCTTGAAAATTGAGTAGATAGAGATGACTTTGTTCTTAGTTTGTGATGACTTGTTGACCATTTACCATAAATTCCTTAGGCATTTATTGGTCTGATATTTTCCTACCAAGTACCTCATTCTACCCCTAATCTACCTAAAATTTTCCTAGGGTCAGTTTTGGTATCTAGATTTCACCTAACATCCAACTATCTATATCTAGCTTAATTTTAATTTAAAATTTTCAAAAAAATTAAATAAATTCTCCCCTTACCTATGCTACACTCATTTTGGCCTCTATGCATCCTCCATGTCATAATTGCCATTTCCTCACCATGATCACTCTCTAAGCTCAAATCAGGTCTCTCAGATCAATATTCTCCTAGAATAGTAAAACAACAAATGAATTGATTTTCACCCTATTTATATTTATTATTCAAAATTATTTACCTGTCAAATACTTACAATCAAATGCCATTTTTCAATCATAACTTTTTTTCTACACCATCTTGTTTTGAACCACAAGATGTTTATTAATCCTGATGTTATAGAGAATATTCTCACATATTACATGTATATTTTGAAATAATTTTGATTTTTCACTAATTTTTACAAGTTTGCCTAATGTTCCCTACATTGGACACCTTCACATTTATTTCACTTCATTATTTTTATCTAGCACTAAGGTACGTAAAGGTATGTATTTTCCAATTATGTCCTTTCATTTATCTTATCACTTCTTACTACAATTTATTTAGATTCAACGTTGTGTGTTGCTATGTTCTTTTCCCAAAGTACCATCCCATGTTGCACCTACATGACATGTGATGAGCTTGGAATGGAGAATATATAAACACATAATATTTTCAAACTTTATCAATTATTGATGCTTTATCTTTTATAGGAACCTGTCAAGTCTCAATCTCTCTGAATGCACACCTTAAAGGGTACATCAAGAAAAAGATGGGCAAACTATTGGTGATTTTCAAGATTGTTGCCCCTATACCACCACTTGAAATCTATGAAAACCTCTACTATAAATTTACCTAAGTGTTGCATCCTCAATTAAACACTCCTATAAGTAATTCACTACCTTATTCATCCCCTATCTAAGCCAAAAACTTTTTTTGACATTTATCGAATAATGTTGACCTAGGTCAACCCTATACTTAAATTATATTTGCATGTTATGGGACTCTATCATCCTTGGCCAACCCAATATAGGACTTAACTTACTTTTATTAATGTAAAATATAGGGTCACTTAGGGATGACACTATATGCTAATATTTTGAAAGGGTTTAGGGTTAGATTCAATTATATATGCATATCCTTTTCATCATTTTAGATAGATAATAAGAACATCGTATATTATGCATATGATTATCTACCATTCTACTTGAAGAGCATTACTTAGGGTTTCAATATTGTACTTGAAGATATAGATCTTGTCTTGTGTATAAGTCTTTTGGATGCATAGAAAATTTGGGTATCCTAGATTTGACTTATCCTTGGTATCCTTCCATACCAAAACAACCTCTTACAAAGAACCTTGGCCAACAGAGAGATTGAGGCTCGATGGGTTCACATTCAAAGGTAAGTATTTCTAACATTGATCCTCCTTATTAAAGTAGATATATTTTCATTTTTTAGCTTATATGCTTCTCTCCCATGCATTAGGATTTCCTATACATTGCCTTAAGTATAGATCTTCTATTCATGTTTACTTTTTATGTTTATTAAACCCATTTTGTACCACAAGTTTTGGTTTGCACTAGGTTAGATTTTGATTTAATTTGTATTAACTTTGTGAATATATTGAAAGTGTCAGACATATCTGGGGTTAGCACATGATGTTTTTGAAAAGAGGTTTTGGAACCCTCACTAATGATATTATTGTGGTAAAGGACTCTTTTATTAGATCTAGTGGATCCATCTTGGTCATGAACCTAATTGTCCAAATATACTAACAATGGAAGGGTAAATGTGATATATCTTAGTTGATCTAGGATTAATTTGTAGATCAATTTCACTTTCCCTTGTATGTAGAGAGGACCTATATGCACCCAAATTTTACATGGTATGACACTTATGATAAAAATTTGATGATGAAGCATTGATCTCTTGTTTTTTGCTTCACATGTTAAGAAGTGTTATCATTGATGTCAAGGTTGATATCATTGATGTCAAGATTCATGGTGAGTGGTCTTTGAGGTATGAGCTTGTATGTTTGATGTGACAAGGAAGCCATGTGACAAGAAATAATTTGAAAGTAAGAGATAATTTTAAGGCAAGAGATAATTTTAATGCAACTACTATCTCTCCCATTAGTTGATGTCAAGGTTGATGTTGAGGTTCAGGTCAACTTGAAGTTTTTAGTGTTGTCACAAAGAAATATGAAGGTAAAAATGAGCACTAAAGGAAGGTTATGAGTCTCTAGGTCTGCATGAGATCATGAGAGAATGTTGATCAAAAAAATATTGTTTAATTAGTGTTAGAGTGTTATCTAAACAGTGTTCATGTTTGATATCATTTAGGTAAGCATGTTTGAGTACTAGTTCTTGAGTACAAGGTGTCTTCAGAAGTTTAGTCATAGTAAGCAAAGTTATATCATGAGCATGTGCATGGTGAGTATGATGATGTTGTGTAGATGCTTTAAATTATTTGAGTAGCATATAAGTAAAGTGATCAAGGTGTAGAGGCATTAATGAAATTTTCAAGGTGATCCTACTAGGGTAAGACCTTTAATCCAAGTTTGCAACTAAACCAGTTCTAGACCCTGCCTGACCTAATGAGATATCATGATCTATTATAAAAGCATGTGAAGAATTTATGGTAGTGTCTAAGCATGTATGAGGTTTCTTCAGTATGTGAGAGTGATGGAGAGTGCATTTAAAGAGGCATGAAGGATAGTTTTAAGGCCTAATTTGGTTTGTAAGTCAAGGTCTAAGTGAGCAAAGAGAGAGTGTGTGGCTTAATGGGGTATCAAGATCAGATTTAAAGTAAATTTTAAGTATGGGAGAATTTAAAAAGGTGCATAAATTTATTTTAATCATGTTCATGAATCTTGAGAATAAATTTTGAAGGATAAGGCATAAAAATGTGTTCTAAGGTTTCTCAAGAAGGGTTCTCTACCTGAGAAGATTTTTCTTATGCTCATTAGCATGTCAAATCTCTACATGGGAACCTAATATGTTCATGGTAGATAATAAATGGTCCTAGATAAAAATCATAGGCATTTTTTTTTTAATTTAAGGGTTGTGCTTTATGAATGATTGTTAAGAATGGAAATAGGTTTAAACCCTCTTAGAACCCTAATAGTGACCCAATGTTGAAGATATGATTAAAAAGTGATAAATATGTTTGTAATACTTAGGTAGGTGTTTTTATCTTATATTTAACTCTCCTAGGTACCTCTAGGTGGTGGTGGTTAGAGAGAGGAGAGAGAAAATATGAAGATACAGGCTTATTTTTGAAGAAGTTATTATAGCTATAAAACATTGTGTTGGAAAAAATCTAAAAATTGATGAGATTAAATCTCAAGACTCATGTTTCAAATATATTAATTTTAATGGACAATTTATATCCCTTATGTTTTCTAAACTAGTCATCCAAGTTAGCCAGTCGTTAACAGACCTAATGGTGTAAATAGTGAAAAACCCAACTAGTAGTAAGAAGATGATTAAGAATGTGTTATCATGATATAATGATGAAACCAAGTGTATGTATATGTTATTAAAAAAAAAAACATTTTTAGGTTTGGTATAAGTTTAGAGGTTAATGATTTTAGGGAAAAAGTTTCTCACAAGTTGACCTATCTGGTTTAGATGAGACAGTGAGATATAAGGTCATGAGATTGGTCTGCAAGACCAATATTTCCATTTGACCATATTATATTTCTATTTGATAATGTTATAATTATCTAATAACATAATATACATTCATCATAAGTCATTTAATATTTTTATACAATTCTTAGAATTCTGATTCACCATGATTGTGCTTTAAGGTAAACTGGTAGTTCTAGGTAAACAAGTTATAGTGATGAGTTTGAGGCTCAATGCCCTAAGTTGAAATATATAATGCACATGATGTTTTTATTTTTTACTTTAAATTCCTATTAATTCTTTTTTAAATATGTTAATTCATTCTAAGAGCTTCATAAGTTGAAGTCAAAATGGCTTATCTGGTTCATGCAAGACTATTTGAGATAAGGTCAGAAGATTGGTCTTCAAGACCAATGTTTAATATTGGAGATTGTGGTTTTTATATGTGAGGTTGTTATAAATATCCTAAAGTATCATTAAAAAAATTATTCATGATAAATCCCTATGTATGTGTTGAAATTCAAGTTCATCTTGACAGAATTTTGAGGCTAGTTGATAGTTTTGAATGAGCAAGTTACAAGAGTGTTTTTGAGGATTTTTGTCCTATCTGATAAATTATAGTAAACTTGGTTAATTTTTTTAGGTATTTTAGGTTTTTTTTATGTGATTTATTTCAATTTTATTTTTTTAAATAATGTGTTATATTTAGTTATTTAAGACAGACCTTTATGTGTGTGTGAAGGCCTAATATAACTAGTATTAATGGTGTGCTTCAAGTGGTGGTTGGAGATAAAAAGTGGCATGGACCTAATATGAGATTAGTGTGGGTATATTTTATTGGTATATTAAGTTTTTTTTCTATTTGTGGAGTTTTAATGTGTTCTAAGGAATGCAAAGTGTAACGTGTCATAAAGTAGACCTAATGGAATTAGGTCTCCATGAGACCTACAAGTGAAATAAAGTATAATAGAGTTATGATAGACCAAAATAGAATAAATATTAATTTCAATAATTTTTATGAGATTTAATAATACATATTCCATGTTTTAACTAAGATGTTAAGGGTGTGTATCTGACTAAGTGGTATTTGAACAAGGAATGATATATACACAAGATAATTTTAGGCCTCTTTGAATAAGAAGAGTGTATGCGTATGAAATAACATATTATTGAGAAGAAAGAGGTCTTTTAAACATTTATATGAGTATATAATATATTCAATAAATATATAACAAGGGTATTATATTTTAATATCAAGGTCATATGACCTAATCTATCTTGAAGAGACCTAGTTGAGCGAAGAAGCCTAGAAGGCAGTTTAAAAGGGATATAAGAGTGAGAAGAGATAAATAAGGTGATAATCATTTATTGTGTGATAAATAAAGTTTTATAAAGGTGATCAAAAAATTTAGGTGGGTGATTTGGTGCTGAATCATATAGGGGGTTAGTGCCTTCTTGCAATTTGGTGTTTGTTAAACCCTAGTTGGGTTGGTGTTTGGCTCGTTGGGATTAGTGCTCCATGTGGAGTTGGTGATTCACTAAGTTGTGATTTTTTAAATTATAAGTTTTTTTCCATTTGTATGGATCAATTTCTTTTATTCCCCTTAAATTTCTCCCACATATATGATGTTTTATCTTATGTAATCTTGTTTCATGCTTGTATGGTTGATTGTGTATGGTTGATTGCTTATGCATTACTTGATCTATATGTTGATGTGATGGTTCATATATGTTAAGGATGAATTTAAAGAAATTTTTAATAAATTTATTCACCCCACCTCTCATTCATTATGTTTCCAACAATTTTTATTATAATAGTTACTTTGAAGTAGGCCTAATAGCCTAAAGGAGATCCTAAAAGCAAGGATGACTAGTCAACAAGCTCAATGTGGTTTCTCTATCAGTAAGGTTTTTTTATTAAATGAGAATAATTATTCCTTTTGTATCATCATAATGAGGACATATATAATGTAAATGGGTCATGACATATGGCATCCAATTGTATATGGATACATTCTACCTACTATACCACTAATAAATAAAGCAGACAAGAAGGAAAGTGAGATCAATTTCAAGGCAATAAATGCCATTCTATGTGACCTATCATAAGTAGAGTTTATGAAGTTAATTTACTATGAGTTATCCAAGGTAATATGGTATAATTTATATATTATCTATGAAGGAGACACCAAGGTGAATATGGCTAAATTGCAAGCTCATAGAAGGTAGTTTGAAAGTCTAAGTATGAAGGAAGATGAGAGCATTGCATCCTACATGTTAAGGGTTGATGAAGTGGTCAATGTCATTATAATATTAGGAGAAGAAGTGAAATAATAAATAGTTATTCAAAAGGTTTTGAGATCACTAACTTTTAAGTTTGATTCTAAGGTGTCTATAGTAGAAAAGATAAAAGATTTGGATAAACTAGAGATGGATGGGCTTCATGGCATCTTGACTACCTATGAAATGAGAATAGATGAAGAAATACCTCCAAAGAAGGAAGAAACACTCAAATCTAAGAATAAGTCAAAATCCAAGAAGGTAAAGGATGAGTTATGTTCATATGTTGATGATGATAAACTAATGGCCATGTTTCCTAGAAAATCAAGGTTTGTATCTACTAGGTACAAGGGTAAGATGTCTTTAAAATGTTTCAACTATGGTAATATTGGTCACTTTGAATCTAAGGATCCTAACAAGGATCATAATAAGCATGATGAAAATCATGGATATGATAAGAATATATATAAGCCTAACAAAATAAATAAGAAAAATTTCAAGAATTATGAAGGTAGGAAAGGGTCATTCAAGAATAAGATAAGTTTCTATACCAAAGAAGATAGTAACTCATCTGATGTAAGTGACACAAGCACATCTGATAGTGATGATGGAAATAATGAACATGAACATGACAACAATAAAAAATCATTCATGGGCATGTAAATATACAATGAGGTTTTCTCAAAAGGGAAAGGCCTTATGGATGATGAAGAATTAGATGAAGAAGAGGTTAAAGTGAACATTGAGGTAGAATTGGTGAGTGTTCTAGAGAAGTTAAAGTTATAAATAAGGAAGAATCATAAAATTAATCATTATTTGAGTACTATGAAGATCAAATTGATTTGTTTCAAGAGAGACTCAGTAACACATCTAAGGAGTATAATGAGATCATCAATCATATTGAAGCATAGATGGAGATAGTCACTGATAGCTTAAAAGCTAAAGAAGAAGAATGCACTAAGTATGGAACTAAAATAGAATCCTTGAAAGTTGATGTAGATAAAGCATCTATCAATTTGAATACCTTTATGAAGTTTAAAAAGATAACTGAGGTTTTAGATGACATCTTGAGTAGTTAAAAGTCTACAAGTGATAAAATAGTTCTTGGTTTCAAAGAAGACCAAAAGGAGGTAGCTCAAGTCAAGAAGGATAATGAAGATAAGAAGGTCAACATGAAGAAACCAATCAGATAGCCTAAGGCTATGAGGTATGTTAATTCATTTAATAGTTATTGTTTTGCATGCAATCAGTTTGGTCATAGATTAAGAGAGTGTAGAAGACCCTCTAAAAATGAATATTTATGGGATTATGAAATAAATCATCAGTCAAGAGGTATGAATGAGGTTGTTTGATACAATTGTCATAATGTGGGACACATTGAAAGATTTGGTCTTAATAGAGTTAGAAGGCCATCAATTCAAAAAAAGAGGTTTAAAGCCCTTAGAGTGTAAGAGAGAAGGAAAATGAATGTGTGGAAACCAAATATAGGAAGGGTGAGTCATGATCAGTCAACAAGCCCAAGTGGACTATTTGTTATGGTAGAGCATACTTTAGATGAGAAATCAAGTCAAGAATGTTCATTATTAGCTCAGATTGTTGACCACATGAATGATGAATAGGTCAAGCCAAAGAGACTAGTCAAGCCTAAAAGTATCTTAAAATATATTCAATATTATGAGACAATGGAGATCTAGGAATATCCTAAGTTTGTGTTGTGTTAAGTACCCTATGGAAATAAGTGACTCCATTAGGATTCATGGATACACTCTTCAGTTAGTAGAAGCATAGTGGATGCTTGATTTTAGGGGGAGATATTTAGGTTGTTAATAAGACCCAAGTGTAGTTATTGACAATCATATAAGATATCAAGATATGAATATAAAGGGGGAGCCCTTAATTCTTCATTTAATGTCAAGAATATGGTGGCCTAGTGTGTGATCAAATATTTGTGTCATATTAGTCATGTCAAGGACAAGGTAAATGGTCTTGAGATATAATTTAATTTGAAGGAGATATGCATGAATTAATGGGGATCATGTTATTATAATGCTTCATATTCTATGTGTTGATCTTTTGTTTTAAGAAGGTGTGGTTCTAGAAGTTTCAGTGTGTATGACCCTTTGTCATTAATGTCAAAGGGGGAGAAAGTTCAAGAAGTGATATTGACCAGATTGGGGAAGTTGAGAGTGAGTATATTAAATAATTTTTTACCATCAATGACAAAGGGGATTTTTTTGAGAAGTGTTGTCATTGATGTCAAAGTTGATATCATTGATGTCAAGGTGCATCTGATGAAGATGTATGGTGAGTGGTCTTTGAGGTATGAGCTTGTATGTTTGATGTGACAAGGAAGCCATGTTACAAGAGAGAATTTTAATTAAAGATAGAATTTGAATCAAAGAGATAATTTTAAGGAACCTAATGTCTCTCTTGTTGGTTGATGTCAAGGTTCAAGTCATCTTGAAATTGCCAGTGTTGTCACAAAGAGATGTGAAGGTCAAAATGAACATTAAAGCATGGTTATGAGGCTATAGGTCTACATGAGGTCATGAGAGAATGTTGATCAGAAAGAGATTATTTTATTAGTATGAGAGTGATTTCTAAAGATTTTTCTTGTTTTATATCATTGAGGTAAGCATATTTGAGTACTAGTTCTTGAGTACAAAGTGTCTTGATAAGCCTAGACATAGCAAGCAGAGACATATCATGAACATGTGCATGGTGAGCATGAATATGTATGTGAAAAGTCATGAAATATTTTGAGGAGAATATAAGGCATGTGATAAAGGTGTATATTCATCAAATAAAGTTTCAAGGTGAGCCTACATGGGTAAGACCTTCAGTCCAAGTCTACAACTTGACTAGTTCTAAACCTTGCCTAGACTAATGAGATATCATGATATATTATCAAAGCATGTGAAGTATGTATGATAGTTTTTAAGTATGTTTGAGGCTGATTTAGTATGTGAGAGTGGTGGAGAGCACATGGAAAGAGGCATGAAGGTTAGTTTTAAGGCCTAATGTGGTTTGTAGGTTAAGGTCTAAGTGAGCAAAGAGAGAGAGTGGCCTAATGGAGTATAATGATCAGTTTACAAGGAAATTTTGAGTAGGGGAGCACTAAAAAAAGTGATTAAAGTTATTTTAAATATGTATATGAAGTTTTAGGACAAATTTTTAAGGGTAAGGCATGAAAATGTGTTCTAAGGTCTCTCAAGTGCACAAAACAAAGGGTTCTCTACCCGAGAAGGTTTTTCTTGTGCTCATTATCATGTCAAAACACTTCATGGTAACCTAAGATATTTATGGTATATTATTAAGGGTCCTAGATCAAAATTATAGGAATTTTTTTTTAATGAGGGGCTATGCTTTATGAATGATTGTTAAGAAAGGAAACAGGTTTAAACCCTCTTAGAACCCTTATAGTGACCAGATGTTGAATATATTATTCAAAAGAGATGCGTATAGTTTAGAATGATTAGGTAAGTGTGTGGATATTTTATTTAACTCTCCAAGGTACCTCTAGGTGGTGGTGGTTAGAAATTAGAGAGAGAAAATGTGAAGTTATAAGCTTATTTCTGAAGAAATTGATGTAAATATATAAAGTTATATTAGACAAAGTTTGAAAATTGACTAAGTTTGAATATTTAGACTCATATTTAATGTCCATGAAGGTTTATAGACAATTTCCATCCCTTAATTTTTCTAAACCGATCATTCAAGTTAGCTAGTTGCTCATAAACCTAATGGTGTAAATAGTGAAAAACATAGGTAGTAATGAGAAGATGATTAGGAATGTGATATCATGATAGAATGATGAAACAAAGTGCATGGATATGTTATTAATAACTTTTAATACATTCTAATTTTTTGTATAATTTTTGGATGTTAGTGATTATAGTGAAAATGTTTCTCACAAGTTGACATGTCTGGTTTAGATGAGACAGTGAGATATAAGTTCATGAGATTGGTCTGTAAGACCAATATTTGCATTTAAACATATTATATTTCTAGTTTTATAATATTATAATGATATAATATGATCATATAAATGAATAATAATTCATTTAAGATGTTTATAGAGGTGTTGGAAGTTTGAGTCACCATGACTGTGCTTTAAGGTAAACTGGCAGTTCTAGGTAAACAAGTTGTAGTGATGAGTTTGAGGATCTATGCCCTGAGTTGAAATATATAATGCACATGATTTATTTATTTTTTATTTTAAATTTTTTTTCATGATTTTTTTAAATCTTTTAATTCATTGTAATAGGTTGATAATTTGAAGTCAAAATGGCTTGTCTGATTCATGCAAGACTATTTGAGATAAGGTCAGAAGATTGGTATGCAAGACCAATGTTTAATATTAGAGATTATGGTTTTCGTATGTGAGGTTTTTATAATGATTCCAAAGGATAATTTTAATGTGTTTTTATTCATGATAAATCCCTGTATAGATGTTTAAGTTCAAGTTCATCTTGACTGACTTTTGAGGCTTGTTGGCAGTTTTAAATAAGCAAGTTATAGGAGTGTTTTTAAGGCTTTTTGTCTTACGTGAAATAGTATAATGCACTTTGTGAAGTTTTTTATGTCTTGGATATTATATTTATTTTATTTATTTCAATTTTTATTCATCTAAATAATGTTTTATCTTTAATTGTTTAATACAAACCTTTTTGTGCATGTGAAGGCCTAATGTAAATAATACTAATGGTGTTCTTCAAGTGGTGGTTGGAGATAAAAAGTGTCATGGACCTAAGATTATATTATTAGGGGTATATTTGAATGGTATATTAATTTTTCCTTCCATGTGTTTAGTTTTAATGTGTTCCAAAGAAGGTAAAGTGTAATGTGTCCTAAACTAAACCTAATGGAATTAGGTCTCCATGAGACCTAAAAGTGAAATGAGGTCTAATAGAGTTATGATAGACCAAAAAGGAATAAATATTAATTTTAATAATATTTATGATATTTCATAAGACCTATTACATGGATAACCTAATATTTGAAGGGTAAGTATCTGACTAAGTGGCATTTGAACAAGGAATGGTATATATACAAGACAATTTTAGGCATATTTGAGTAAGAAGAGTGTATGCGTATGAAATAGCATATTATTGAGAATAAGAAGGTATTGTAAATAATCATAGGATTATGTATTATCTATCATGAAGATATAATAGGGGTAATAAAGTTTCATATCAAGGTCATATGACCTAATCTATCTTAAAGAGACCTAGTTGAGCGAAGAAACCTAGAAGGCAGTTTCAAAGGGATAGAAGAGTGAGAAGAGATAAAGAAGGTGATAATCTTCCATTGTGTGAGAAATAATTTTTTTTCAAGGTGATAAAAAAATTTATGTGGGCGATTTTGAGTCATATAGGGTTTTGGTACCTCCTTGCAAGTTGGTGTTTGTTAAAGCCTAGTTGGGTTGGTGCTTAGCTAGTTGGGGTTAGTGTTCCATATGGAGTTGGTGTTTCCCTAAATTGTGATATTTTGACTTATAGGAATATAGTCCACTTGTATGGATCAATGGATTTTC
Source organism: Torreya grandis (assembly GCA_037957365.1). Taxonomy (NCBI): domain Eukaryota; kingdom Viridiplantae; phylum Streptophyta; class Pinopsida; order Cupressales; family Taxaceae; genus Torreya; species Torreya grandis. The sequence goes on from JARHVA010000188.1 coordinate 6,082,839, forward strand.
TTATATCTCTTCTTCCTCTTTTTGCTTCCTTTTTCCTCCCTTGAACCCCTTTGTTTTTACTTTTGCATGCCAACTTATTTCCAAAACTTCCCATGAAGGATGAAACTATTAATCTAGGTGATAAACTACCCACTCCATTACAAAACCGCCCTTTACATTACACAACTATCACGGTGGTTTTTTAATATAGGAAATAGTTTTGTCTCAAAAGGCTAGTTTTGAAAACTAAAGTAGCAGCTTCATCACCTAGAGCAACGGTTTCACAACGTCCCCTGCATAAAGCAGTGGTTCTATCCCCTTATAATTATCTTCCAAAATTAGCTCCCAAGAATCATTATTTGACACATTTTGCATGATTTTTTCCTAATTTCACCTCCAATAAAACCCATCTCACTCCCTCATATATTTTCAATCATTTTTAGTTCCTCTCAAGTTAAATTCCCAGTTTGGCTCAATTTAAATCCCCCATGTAGGCTCCCAACTCGTTCAATAAAAGTCCTTTTTTGGCATAATTTGAAATCAAAAAAAATACATTAGAATTTTTTATTCTATATATTTTGTAGGCAAGTCCTAATACAATTGTCTAAAGGTCCAACCTCTATAGTTTTCCTATCAACTACATTACCATAGGTGCATAAGTGTTATTAGTTTAACAACTCAGTATTTTCAAGTTTAAGTATTGGTTAGCATTAGTTTAAATTCTCTCCATTTATGGTTGTGTCTCCTCTTATTCCCCATTTATTCCAAAACTTGGTCATCTTATAGTTAGAGAGTTCCTAAAATTCACACAAGGATAAAAGTAGCTAACATACTGAGGATTCTTTTATCAACATACTACATGTATTCTAGTCGATCTATGCCTTGGTTAGGTTTGAATCTCTTTTGATTTTAGTATTGTTTATTTTTTAGACTATATTAGTGTAGTTTTTATTGCTTTAGATTAGTTTCATTATTCAAAAAAAAAATTATAGGGAAAGATATTTATTTCTTTTCACTATCTTTGCTACTAAAAAGAAATAGTAGTTGGTTTGATTATCGTTGCATTCAAATAGATTTACATTACCTTAATTAGTAAAACATTCCATAAACCATTCATAGGAATATTTTAGTGAATTTTTAAAAACATTTCTAGCCAATTAGTATTTCATTTTCAAGATCAAAATAAGTTTCTTACATTCCAAATAACCAACTAGTTAATCACAAGAACTTAGACAACCTTAGGCACACAAATAAAGTTATAATATATCTAATTGTTGTTTATTTTAGTATATTTAAAATGATGTTGTCCTATTTTTGAATATATAAAAAGTATAATTCACATTCTGTCTTTATTTAACAAATCTTTTGAAAAGCTTGTTGTAGACAAAAAAAAAAGTGTTGTCATATTTTTATTTTAAACTAGAGTTACTTTTGCATTAATTACATATTCAGAAGACATAACTTTCATACTTAATCCACCACACATGAACAAAACAATAACTAGAAAAATAACACCACCTAGTTTGCATCTAAATAAAGCTAGTGAAAATTAGCACCTTACATAATGATGTAGGTTCTTTCTCTTTCCTTTGCATGCATCATTGAAAAGGGTAAAAATAGTTTTTTTTTTCATTTACTTTTAGTTTTGTCATTTATTTTATTTAAACATTTCAATTCTATCAAGCAAACATGTATTTATATAAACCAAAAAATAAGTCAAAAGTAACAAAAAAAAGTGTCAAGAAGCCTTGCTAACATATGCAAACACCTAGATCTCATTAGAATCCTTTTCAACACATGTAAGCATCCAATACCCATCCAAGACTTTCCCATTAGTACAAGCACACTACACAAAGACTTGATTCAAAAATCACAATAAGCATACACCACAAACCATTGCCTAACCAACCTCATATATTCTATCTTGAATTTTTGCCTAGCTTACCTCAAATGACCCTTATCGAGACACCATGTCTTGTCTACCATGGTTTATTCCTGAGGGTTAGAGCACCTGATTCCATAGTTTACAAATAATATAATATTAACACCGAGCTAAGATGTGAGGTTTTCTATTTCACCCTGATTCCTCATCTTATTATTGACTCCTTGGCTACCTTAGATGAACAAGAATGAATTCCCAATCCACATATCATTCCCATTCCTCATAATAGAGGCCATCACTATAGCATTATCTAGACCTAGCTTCTCACTCATACCTCCTCCTCCTCCTTGGGTCTAGCCTCATATTATAAAATTCACATCTTATAGATGACATTGATCAGGCATTGTCAACCTGATAGAGTATACCTTTTCATGTGAGTCATTCAACCTGATATCCCCCACTTCCCTAGATCTAACATCAACCAAGAGCTTATATTTCTTGTGATCTCTAAAACTAAAAGATCATGGATCTCTATTTTGACACAAATTAATGTTCTAAATGATAATTATGAAACTATTGAGGCCTTTTGGTTCTATCACAAAAACCCATTATTAATCCCATTCTACCTAATAACCAACCCAATCCATAACCCATCTATCACATCAGCTACCTCAGCCTAACCTTAAGGATTCAAGTGCACAATTTATCATGTTATATTCATGTGCATACAAATTGGTGAACTTGATGTGAAGGACTTCCTCCTTTACATATCCCATTTTATTCCTTTTTTCCTCTCCCTTATCCACCTTTCCTCCTTGCATTTATTCAATGGGTATTCATATACCCCCATAACATGTCTAGATATGACATAGGTGGATCTATTGGCCTTGAAGGCTATATGGGAAGTTAGCTCAACTCTAGTGAACCTTCATGGATGAGTTGAAATAACCAAACCTTCCATACCAATATTAACTACCAAATATACAATTACTCTCATCCCAACACTTAGACTAGAGGGGGTATACATTCAATAAATATAAGATGTATATAAAACTATGAGTAACCACTTGATTGCAACACTATGACCCTTACTAGGGGATACGCATTCAATTATTGTATGACCATGATGTCATCCATCATATTATAAATCTTTTACATAGAAAGCATAGCCAAATATGATAATTACCTAGGAAGGATCCATCACTTAGAGGATGAGGTCAATTTTATTCAAGTGAATGTATACCTTCCTAAAAGGAGTAAAGACACCTCTAACCCAAATGTACAAACTTCAAACACTACCCTTGTGGATCCCACCTTAAACCCACCTATTCACACTACCCCATCTCACACCTCCACCCCTCTTGTATAGGAAGTCCTTAGGACTACCATGAACATGAGCCTAAACCAAATCATCAACACCATGGTGAGTTATATTCACAACCTAGATAATAACCAACAAGCTTTAGGTTAGGGGATGGGCCCAAATTCTCCTATAGTATCTAATTCATCTCTTTCTCTCATACAAGCACTAACTCATCCATCACCATAATAACAAGCTTATATGGTTCTAATATAATAGGAACTTATAGCCCCACTAAACCATGTCTCTCACTAACCCATTAGGGATATCCTCACTCATGGGAAACCCAACCCTAACACCTCTAAAGCTCATTCATATTATCAAGCACCCATTCAAACCCCAAAATGAGGTATATACACTTATGTTCCACCTTTACAAAATAATGTGGTAGCCAACAATTCACTACTCTTTATACCAAAAAATTATGTGCATCCCACATACACTCCTCTATAGACAATATATGTCCCACCTTACATGATTTTGAGTTACGTATAAACCACATATACCACACCACAACAAGATACCATATCTCCTACTTCTAAAAACCTCTCCCCTTACTTTCACATGTATTTGAAATCCACTCAGCTAGATAACTATTTTCTATCCTACTCCACTTCACCTTATTAGGCCTCCTCTATTCCTTCTAGTGGTTACCAAACCAACCCCTATATGACCCCACCTTTTCATTCCAACCCCACTACAATAATAACAAATTTTAGTAACATTGAGACTTACGTTGATTACTTCAATGAACCTCTTAATTCCAGTATATGGGGGGTTCGTCTCCCACATATCTTGTCAAACCTTCCCAAATTCAAAGGGTATGGATATCCCAATGCACACGTCAAATACTATGCTTCATCCATCAGGAACTCCTCCCTTAGGATGGGGTTGTTGAAAAAGTCTTCCCTAAAACCCTAAAATAAATATCACTTGATTGGTATTACTGACTCCCTGAGGCATCTATACATTATTTCAACCAACTCAAGGTAAATTTTTATCAAAGCTTTTGATATGAAAAATATCTTGAAGAGTGACATACATGAATTCTTACACATCAAATAAGAACATAATGATTCCACTACTTATTTCATCATGAGGTGGTGGTAGGTATTATATTCCTCTACCAGTGTACCCAATATGGTTAAAATATAATTATGAAACCTCTTCCTCCAATCCCTTAATAAGGAGATGAGGGAGGATGTATATAAATTCCCATATCAATCCTATGAATAGGCCCTTGAGAGTGCCTTATGAATTGACCAGGTGGCTATTGATAGTGGTCGACAAACTTATGAGACCAACAGATGAATTGTCACTCAATTCTAAAATAGTGGGGGATTTCAAAGCATAAGTCTAAAAACTATCAATAATAAAGGTCCTAAACTAAAAAATTAATTCCACTATTAATCAAAATAAGAAGATAAACCCTATGAATAATAACCAATATCAACCTATAAGTAAACTAACATCACCAATAACATGGGGGATGGAAATCAAAATCTTCTTATTATCATTCATGTGTTTGAATTTAACTAACCACCGCCACAAAATGTGAAAAATCAAAACCATGATAAAAATTAATACCAACTAGCTGAATAATACCCCTAGTTTTAGAACCAAACTTATTACCAATGAAACAATCAGTTTGAGTAACATGAGCAAAACATGAGACCTAGAGACTACGATCCCAATTTTTATTGTTGCTTCCCTTAATTTATTGGTCATGACACTCAAAAATATAAAAAAATTATATAAATAATTCCATAAGATCAGAGGCTGACATTCATATACATGTTCTTATGGAATGCTAACACAAGCTCCCAAGCCTTTTCAAATGGTCTTTTTGCCCCTCAAAACTAGAAATTTATCAAAACTCTTTCCCCAACAACCAAACACACATTAACCAAAATAAATAGTACAATGACCCATAAAACCACCCTATTAATCATAACCAACCCATAATATAATGCACTCTTGATGCCAAAGTCTCTACCTTAAGGACTATGAACATTGATGTAGCCCCTCAGTTGGGAGTACGAGGCAAGACCAGAATGATAGAGGTCATAAAACTAAAAGTCAAAGAAGAGGCACACACTATCACTTATATTATAGAGTATCAACCTATGGCTCTCCATCCCTCAAACATTATGTAAATATATTATGTTCCTAATCCTGTGGGGAACTATGATTTAACCAAAATGTTCTCCCACATTTCATTCCTAAACTTGCTCAAAAAATCCACCACTCATTAGTTGGGCTTGATCAATGCCCTAGGGATGGGAAATTTATCCATTTTTATCCCTCCACAAGATAAACATTGATCTGGACATGTTCCCTCCTAGTCAAGAGTCACGAGATGCTAGTTATTTCTTCAATTCACAAATCCTTCCCCATGACTCTGAGATGGAAAAGAAGGGAGATCTAGCCTTATTTATCCAAGTATGGATCTATAATAATTATGTGAAGATATCGATGGTCTATGATGGACTGGAAATCAACATCATCCCCTTTTCTTTCCTACCAAAACTTAGTTATGGTGAAACTAATTATTCAACCAACATAACACCATGTGAGAATTTGACAACCTTAAATCTACTTCCATAGGAACCATCATGATCTTAGTCACTTTAGGCCAAAATATGGTATTAACTAAGTTATATGTCATAAACAAAGACATTAATTATAACATGATATTAATAAGGCCTTAAATACACAAGATGGAGGCTATCCCTTCAACCCTATTCTATTAAATACAATTATTGCACCCAAGAAAGGTCTTCATAAGCTAGGGGGATCCCAAACCCTTCAAAAAGTTATAATCAACCATGCATAAGCAACCCAAATTACACATCAATTAACATCTACCTACCAATGGGGTTACAAATCCCTCATAATTGGTTGATGTTATTAGATCCACAAAATCCAAAGTAGTCATCCTGAAGAAGGGTGAAAAAATACCCTAAGATCTATTGAAAGATAAATTAGAAGAAAAACACAGTAAAAACCAAAAGGACCATTGACCTAGAATCAATCACTAGTTTATAAATATCCACTATGTCTATAACTGATATCATCAACCTCTTGGAGAAATGCATTCCCCTCATCCTCCTATTTTACCCACATGGGGTGGGGACCTATGATTTCTATGGACCTCAAGGTAAGAAATCCCTAGAGGGGTTATCTAGCCTACTATACCTTTGCATGGTAGAGTTGTATATAAATGATGGAATTTCCCTTCTTAACAACATTCCAAAAATTATCAATGTTACCACTCAATTTTAAAATGTATAGAGGTAAGTCACACTTTGCATCCTACTCTTGTCACTTCTAGGCCACTTTAGAGTATGCTCATAAAGAATGCTATGAAATGACCATATTGATTTTATAGATCTCCTATTCCATTGGGTTTAATCCCTCTATAGATCTTGACCATTCTACTTCGATTGTCACTTAGGTGTGTTTCTCATCACACTCCAAACCTATCTACAGGAAAACAAACTATCCTTTCCTCTCAAATTGTGAAAGTACTCAGGGAGAATATTCATACTATAATGGTAAGTAGGATAGACATTAACATTGGAGTCCATGATTACCCATTAATTCCTAAAATTCCCTCTTACAAAGGAAGAAGACCTTGGAAAGCAAATTAATAGATTCTTTTAGGATTTCCCACATATAACAACAGGACAAACAATACTACCCATATCCTATGAATAATACTACAAGATGCATAAATATGCTCACAAACTCCTACACTAAAGGGAGATCCTAATTATGCTAGCATACTCTTAATGCTAAGAATAAACCCTGACTATGTTTGCATACTTCCTACCCTAATTAAAAGGTCAAGTAAACATTCTTTTGAATTCTTATGGGTACTTACCTACTTGACCTGAGACTTAAGAAATAACACTTTGAGTTTCTAAAAGTTATTCCCTATTATCCACAACATAAAGTTGATCCATTCACACCTCTACCAACCCTTTCATTCACCTCACAAAGGGGACATGCTCATCATCTTACTAAGCCTCAAAATTAGAGACCCTATAATGGGTTACCTAACATTTTTGATATCCATATGATCAAGATATTATAAGACTAGGAAGCTTAACTAGATGATTTTCCCCCTTCTACACATGATTACTGGGTCTTTCACTATGGTAATGCCAAGTACCACCTAGGTGTTAGGGTAGGAGTCATTCTCATTTACCCTGAAGGGTGGGTCATTCATTTTGGATTCAATATAGACTTTGAGTGTATGAAAAATGGATTTGAGTATAAGGCCATATTTCTTAGCATTCTCATTAAAAAACACCTAGGCATTCAAAACTTAAGACTTTGATGTGAATCATCGTTGGTTGTGAACCAAATTTATGAAATCTATCACATGAAGGTTGAACACCTTTAGTTATACAAGATTGTTGTGCATAAGGTTGATAAAGAATTTAAATTTGTTTCCATAGAAGCAATCCCTAGGGAAAATAACCATCTTTTTGACTCCATGATTACCTCATCTTTGAGATATGATCCCCATCTGATGATACTAAAATCCAATTTTGTAGTCTCGATCAAGATGGAGCCTCTTGTGCAAAAGACTCCTAGCGACCAAGCCATCACCCCCATTAGAAGGGATGATGAAACTTAGTCCTCAATATAATTGATAATTATGAGGCCATTATTGAGTTATTACAATACTATGATGACCTCCCATCATTCCACTATAAAAGGGGCTTCTCACTTACCCACTATCCCACCTCAACCCTTGAAACTTAATATTGTGATTTTGATTGTCTCATTAAGGATTACCTATCCTCTAATGATGGAAATGATGTATTCAATACATAGGTTAAATATCCTAATCTTCTCTCGACCCCTTACATGTTTGAAGAGGGCAATGCTTCCATCATCCAAGAAATAATTAACATTAACATTGAGACAAAATATAATCCCAAATTTCTCAAGTTAGGATCTTCACTCTCAAAGTAGGAGGTGGAGTGCCATAGGTAGCTCCTCAAAGAACTCTCAAAATATTTTGATTTATTCTAAATTGACATGGTAGGCATTAACCCTGATATATTCATTGATAACCTAGTTACAACATTTGATGTAAAATTCAAGTAAAAGCTTAGGCCCATCAAGCCTAGTGTCACATTAAGGGTGAAAGAGGAAGTCATCAAAATTTTAAATTTTGGATTTATCAAGCCAGTACATTACTCAAAATCAATGTCCAACACTATCCCTATTCCCAAAAAGAATGACAAGATTAAAATGTGTATAGACATTTGGGACATTAATAAAGTGTGTGCAAAGGATGACTTCCCTTTCCCATCCATTGGCATCATTGTTGATGATAAAATTGGGTATGAATTGTTATCACTCATGGATGGTTTTTTGGGGTATAACCAAATCCACATTTCTAATGAGGACCAAAGCAATACCTCATTTACTATGACTTAGGGTACCCTTTGTTATGTTGTGATGCCCTTCAATCTCAAAAACATAGGGGAAACATATCAAAGGAACATGGCCCACATATTAAATGATCTCATTCACAATATAGTGGAGTTCTATGTAGATGATCTTATAGGAAAATAATGGTGATGTGAAAACCTTTTAGAGGTTACGAACCATATTAACATATTTAATCGAATATGACATCACTCTCAACCTAAACAAAAGTGTGTTTGGAGTCACCAAAAAACATATCCTAGGGTACATCATCTATTATCATGGGATTGATATTAACCTTATTAAAATTTGAGAAGTATTAGAAATGATCCCTTCCATAAAAAATCAAGCATTATAACTTTTTTAGGTATGTTGGGAGCCATTTGATGATTCATTCATGATCTTGCCTACATTATTCATCCCATCAACAACCTACTCAAAAAGACAAACAACCTAACTTCCAAAAATGATTGTCAAGAGGCATTCAAGGTAGTAAAATAATTTATTATGTCTACCTTATGCTTATGACATCTACACCAGATAAACCCTTGATACTTTAATTTAGAAAAATTGGGGTGTACCTCACCTACATGTTGGCTCAAGAAGATGACACCAAAAAAGAATGCCTTATTTATTTCATTAGTTGCCTTCATCATTTATGACACATGATCTAATCAATCTAAAAAGGAATGCTTAGTAATAGTGTTTTCAACCTAATTACTGAAACATTATATGCACAATCAAGAGACAAGAGTTATCGTGAGATCTTAGGCCCTACAAACTTTCCTAACTCAACTAGCTCTCTCTACAAAGGTTGGGCACTTCATCATACTCTTAAGTGAGTTTGATTTGATGTATGATAACCAAAATTCCATTAAAGGATAAATCATTATTTATTAGTTGGTTGATTCTCCCTTGGAATTTAATGACTTCATCAATATTGACTTCCCTAATGAGCCAATATACTATGTATAAAATCCCACTATTAGCTCCTCGTCTTGGTACATAGACATTATCAATTACTTGATTGACCACACTTACCCTAAAGTTTCCAACTCATAGTATAAAAATGTCTTTACATCATCACTTTAATGTATGTTATTTTGGAAAGGTTCCTTTATCATAAGGCCTTTGATGGCATGTTACTTTGATGTGTTAACTAAGAAGAGTAAAAAAGAGCCTTTTTTAATTATCATAATGGTGTTTGTGGTGGACACTTTCACGGCCATGTGACTGCTAAAAAAATACATAGGATTGGATATTTTATATCCCACTCTAGACCATGATGTTGATGAATATGTAAATAAATGTCAATATTTTTCACATGAGATACATAATTGTACTAGGCCATTACAACATGTCATCATGTCATGGCCTTTTTCCACTTAAGTATTTGATTTATTAGGTAAGCTCTCCCCTACTTCCTTGGATGGTCATCACTTTATTATCATGGAAATTGAATATTTAACCAAGTGGGAAGAAGTAATATTTTTAACAAATATTGTCGGATCAGTCACCGTAAAGTTTATCTTGAATCAAATCATCTATCGATTTATGGTCTCACAAGTCATCATTACTAATAATGGGTCCTATTTTAAGAACCCCAAAGTTCATGAGCTATGTAATAAATTTTATATATCACACCATTTAACCTCCTTGTATTATCCACAAGTCAATAGTCAAGATGAATCTACTAAAAAGGCCATGAAGTTAATTTTGGTTAAAACTATTAGAGATTATAAATGAGTTTGGTATCCACATCTCTATACAACACTATGGGCTTATAAAAAAACTAAAAGACACCATAGGGTCAATCCATTATTCACTCATGTTTAAATCAAATCCATACTACCCTTATAATTATAAATACCTAGCCTTTGCATTTCCCTCCAGGGCCTTCTTGATTAAGAAGAGTATATAGAGGTACAACTAGCCCAATTAGAGTTCTTAGATGAACATTAGATTACCACATCAAAAATCATATTACTTATGATGATTTTATGGGTATAAAATATAAAAAAAACATCCATGAGCACCCTATCCATGTAGGATACCTTTTCCTTAGGCGCAACAGTCAAATTGACAAAAATAAAGGAGAAGGTTAGAAGTTCAAACCTAACTGGATAGTCCCCTACCTAGTGACAAAAGACTTCAACAACAGAGCCTATCAGTTATGTACTCTATAGGGTAAGGATTTTGGTGAGTACATAAACTCTTTTCACCTATAATTCTTCTATATCTAGTACTTACATTATCACATTATTCTCATTTAAATTGCATTTTCATAATTTACATATTCATCTGCATATCAGATGTGTTCAATAATTATTTAGTTTTTAGTTCATACAATGAAGAAAATTTCAAAATGTGTCATATCACATCATCCCACTCTCACATTGCCTTATCATTAGATATAATATATTATGAAAATTATCATTTTACATTGGTCTTTAGCTTAGTTCTTATGAGCATAATATACCTCTTTTCCCCAGATCTTCTTAAACAACTTAGAAAAATGTTATCTTGTAGTTTAGTCTAGAGTCTTGTCCATGATAGAGTCTCCCCTTATGGTTACTTCTGAAATGATAACATTATCATGATTATAAATAGGTAACTTTATTCACCTAGGTTTGTCCTCGATGATGAGCCCTTACATCCTACTAGTTGCACATGGCCAAGATTTGGGGATAAAGGCCTTGCATATAGAAAAGTAGACACTACTATGAAAATAAAAACACTTATGCAAATATAAAAGTCAAATCCCAAATCTCTCACCATTTTATAACCTTTATTTTTGATCCTTCACATCTTAATTATTGTGTGGAGTTAGTAGTGGGGAGAGATGACCTTACTCTCATACATCTAACCTTTGATGATGAGCCCAGGTGTCTTCCTAGTCACATGAGACTAGGTGTAGGGGTCACAAAAAGAAATATAAGTCAAATCTAAAAGCAATTTCAAATAAAAAAGTGTCTAAAAAAAAAGTTATTTAAAAACATTACCTACATGTCTATGTTTAAATAGGGTAACATTTTCCTATTACCAATTCTGTCAGGGCTAGTGATCTCTAGATGAAGCTAAGAAAGTTAGTGGTTTATAAGTCTAGAAAGAAGTATATTTTACCCTTTTCTCATAAGGATTAGGTCATATTCCTTTTTAATAATTTTTTTTATTATGTTTTTCATTCCTTATCACCTCACATTTATCCTATTTACCATTTCATTCCTTGCTGCAAATTGAAAGTCATATGTTTTGTAAACAAAATAACTAGGTAATCACCTAGAAAATAAATATTAGCACATTTATAGTTATATATATGTGTCCATCACATTACATCATTTACATACATTATGTTCCCATTTATACATAAGCATTTCCCATAGAATCATATCAAAATAAAATAAATACATATACATACATCATCACATGTCTAGCAATATAGGGTGCATGAACTTAAAATCAAAGCATGAAAAGTAAAGTCACATCACATGAATAAAAATTCACTGAGAGGTAGGCCAAAACATTTATTTATGTGTCATAAAAATTGTAAATTTTATACAAAAAAGGATGTCTAAATATAATCCCCTCTATAGAGGGTTGATGTGCCTCATGGCATCTCAAAAAGAATCAACATATATAATGGAATAATAAAAACATTTGTATCATATATCAGGAGCCTATCTTCATCCTATGAGAGGGTCTTGATGTAGAATAATTTTAGGGACTCTCACTCTAGTGGCATCTCCTTATAGAGCCTCCCTTAGAGGTTAACTTTCCCTCTCTAATCTGAAGGCCAATATGATGACCCCTATTGATGCCTCCCTTTGAAGCCATCCTTCCTATACTATTAATGGAGGCTCTACCACCTCCCCCACCCACCATAGTATTTACCAGGGGATCTACCCTCCTTTTTATAAATAGTATAATGTTTTTCTCTGTCCTTAGAATTATCACCATTACAAAAGCATGGTACATTAGAGTGAATACATCTATATGATGACCAATCCCTCAGGGAGTCCAATATTAACCAAAAGTTGATCTCAAGATAGACTAGTGCTCAACCAAAAAATATTGATCAGGGTGTCCCTAATCATTTGCCTCCAATCACCCACAATGTCTATAATCATAAAGTACAAAGCTTGATATCAAATTTAGCCGATATAAGAATCAAATATACACACAATCAACTAAGCAACTAAAGGAATTAAAGTATAGGTTATAATGACAAACACATAAATCAACATTTTACTTGGGTCTCCCTCACACCACTTAGGGTCAGAATCTTCCTCCTCATCATCTTCCTCATTTATATACAAATCCTCCTCCATCTAAACATATACTAGAGCCTCACCATCTCCATCTCCAAACTATTGTTGTTGTGTAGGGTCCTCCTAAGTAGGGTCCAGTAGTAGCGGTGGTAGTGGTGGTGGTTATGGATCCATATGTTATTGCCTTATTACTCCTTGGTTTCATCCTTCTATAAAAATATATGAGAGGAGGTCCTTATGTTACTCATGACCAATCTAAATAGGTGATTAACACCCCTCTCATAAGTAGGTGCCATACAAACTAAACTAGAATTGCTACTCTCAACTCTTGTATGCCCCTATAAAAAACCCTATGAATGATAATATTGTCTACATAGGACACAGTAAAATGTTGGGTACCCTATACATAAGGTGCACCTAAACCTATAAAAGTCACTCCCAAACTTGAATAGCCCTAGTGGCTATTGCAAGATAGGCCCCTCATTGGCCCATTACCCAACCATATCCTATTCAAGTAGGGAAATTAGGTTGATCATTGTCAAAGTCCCCATTGCTTAGGGCAAAGTGCAAAAAGGTGATATGCATGTCTATCTAGTATCCTTGATATCCCTAGATTCTCTAATTAGCACTCCCCTTTGGTAAGGTATGATCCACTCCTAAATCTAACCCATGATAACTTTAGGGAGGTTGATCGAGAAGTCCCCCAGATAGGTGACACATTAAATATCTCTATAGGTTTGAGATAAAAACTCTTAGATCTAGGAGTAGTGGGCCCCTCTCTCCTTAATATGTTTAATGATCAGTGACCAGATGAATAATAGCCTATTATTACCCTTGTCTCCCACAAGTTAAGAGGCAATAATACTAATAATATTTTTCCATAGGTTGGGGATCATTGATCCCTCCACCTATGAAATCCTCACATCACACTTTACACCCACATCAAGTGCATCAACATCTATAAAATATGTATCCCAAATATGGGCCTCACGATCACTATCATCATTATGGATAGAAACTAACCAAACCATCATAAGGCCTGTGATCCAATTTACATCAATGAGATTGATCTTCCACTCTTAGGGGGCCTGAGGGAACAAAAAAGTATTCTAATCAAGGTCCCAATAGGTTAGGTTATCCGATAATATTTTGTTATATGTTGGGGTGATTGTCACCTACACTATACACACAATCCCAACATGGTCTAGAAGGGACAACTCATCTACTATAAATATCACCAAGACTTGGGGGAGATAATCCTACTCCTAAGCTCTACTCCAACATATTTAATCCCCTTTTAATAGAATAATAAAACCCTATTCAACCATGGGATAAAATAAACCCTCTAAAATCTCTCATCTACCTATTTTACACCCTTTTAAAAAGGGATAAAACCACTCCATTCTATAGGCAATGGTTATGAAACCATCATAGATTATTATGCAACCACTACGAATGGTTATGTAACTGCCTCTAAGTGGTAGTTCTGAAACAACCTACTCTATAAATCATGGTTGTTATGTAACCTTTATGGTGGTGGCATAACTGCTAGTCTAAAAATATTGGTAGTCTCATCCCCGAGTGGTGATCTTGTCTACCATTCACATACCCTTCCAAACCCCCTTAAAACCCATAAAATTCACCCTAATAAAAAAATATATACATTTTCCTAGTTTACCCCCTCCCTTGATAATCATTTCAATGTTAGAAATTCTAAATTTAACTAGATTTTAACTAAGATTTGAACAAGATTTCAAATTTGGGAAAAAGGTGAAAAAGTCAATAAAACCTAATTGATCATGCCTGGTAGCTCCTCCCACTAGTATGTTCACCATCCTCTCATCATCCTCATCCTATTGAATGCCTTCTCATTTTAAATGGTCATAGGCAGTCTAGAGCTTAAAATCTCTCAGAAGCAAATAATATAAATGAATGTTGTAGTAAGTTTTTAAATATATTAGCCCCCAAACTAGTCATTTTAGTTCAAAAAATTTCCAATTTTAACATGTTTTCACATTTTGCATATATTTCATGTCATCAAGTCATGTTATTGTTAGATTTTATGATTTATGCTCTAAAACTAATAATTTAATGAGTTTTTTATATTTTTAACACATTTTATGGCTTTACAAGTATGTGATGACCTGATGTCAAACTTAGTCCCCTTGAGGAGATGATTTAGGTAGTATGATATTCACCACACATATGGTAATTACTCTTGTCTATGATTTGATTACATAGTTTGCTTTCCACATTTTGTTACATCACACTTGATTCTTGTTCTCTTTTCATAGGTTGTGTAAAGTCCTAGTTGGTTGTGTTCCTTTACTTAAGTAAGTAAGGAACTTATTCCTAAACTCTTATTTCCTTTTTACATGCCTTTACTCAAGACTACACCTTACCAACTCATGAAAAGGCATCATCTTGAGGGGTAAATATGTATGCACTCAAATTTTACATGGTGTGACACTTCTAATACAAATCTAATAATGATGCAATGATCTCTTATTTTGTGCTCTACAAAGAACTCTCTAGCTCTTCTTCCACTTTTTGCTTCCTTGATCCTCCCTTGACCCCATTTAATCCCCTTTATTTTCATTTATATATCTCTTTTCAACCTATTTCAAAAACTTCCCATGCAAGACAAAATCATCACTCTAAGTGAAAAAACCACCCCTCTCCATTATAGAACTACCCCTCCAATTACACAACTACCATTGTGGTTTTGTAATATAGGTAGTAGTTTGTCTCAAAAGGGTGGTTTTATATTAAAATAAATGTGGATTTATATTAAAATAAGGGTGGTTTTGAAAATTAGAGTGGTGATTCTATCACCCAAAGTGCCAATTTTATAACCTCCCCTTGTATAAAGCAGCAATTTTATCCCCTTGTAATCTTCTTCCAAAATTAGCTCTTGAGAATTATTCTTTGATGCATTTTGCATGATTTTGTCACATTTCTTATTTAATTCACTCCAATTTTACCTCTAATCAATCCCAACTCCCTCACTCATCTATTTTCAATCATTTTTATTTTCTCTCAATTTTAACTCCTAGTTGGGATTAGTTTTAACTCCCCCATGCAGGCTCCTAACTCTTTCTACAAAAAGTCCATTTTGGCATAATTTCAGATCTAAAAATTGTCATTAGAATTGTTATTCTAAATCTTTTACAATTACAGTCATGATATAATTGCCTGAACGTCTAGCCTCTATAATTTTTGTGTCGACTACATTGCCACAAGTGTAGAAGTATTATCAGTTCAACAACTCAGTCTTTACATGCCATAGCATTGGTTAACCTCAGTTCAATTACTCTCCTTTTGTGTTTATTTCACCTCTCCTTCCCCATTTATTCTAGATCTTGTTCATCCTCTAGTTAGAGAGTTCTTAGACTTCACACAAGGATAAAAATATCTAGCATACTAAGAATTCTTTTATCAATATACTACATGCATTGCAGCTGATCTATGTTTTGGTTAGGTTAGAGTCTCTTTTGATTTTAGTATTATTTATTTTTTAGATTAGATTAGTGTAATTTTAATTGCATTAGATTATTTTCATTATTCAAAAAAGAGCAAATTTAATAGGGAGAGAGATTTATTTCTTTTCATTGTCTTTGCTACCAAAAATAAAGAGTGGTTAGTTTGATTATGCTTACATCCAAATAGATTTAATTTATCTCCATTATTAAAACATTCCACAATACATTCATATTAATATTTAATATAATTATCAAAATATTTTTAGGAAATTTAATATTTCATTTCCAAGATCAAATCAAGTTTCTTGTATTCCAAACAACTAAATAATCAATCAAAAGAACTTAGACACCCTTAGACACACAAATAGAGCTAGCATATCTCTAATTGTTTTTTTTTGGTAGATTAAAAGTGGTGTTGTCCTCTTTTGAAAATAGAAAAACCAAAATTTTCATTTTTTATCTCTCTTTATAAAATCATTTGAAAAGTTTTTTCTAAAGAAAGAAATTTTAAAAAAAAGAATAAAGTGTTTCCAGATTGCTATTTTAGACTAGATTTTATTTTGCATTATTTAAATATTTATAAGACATATTTTTCATGCTTAATCCTACTCAAAAAAACAAAATAAAACCATAAAAAATATCACCACCTAGTTTGCATCTAGACAACTCTAGGAAAAATCACACCTTGCATAATAGTGTAGGTTTCTTTCTCTTTACTTTGCATGCATTTTAAATCATTGAAAAAGGGTAAAAATAAGTTTTGTTTTCATTTAATTTTAGTTCTATCATTTATTTTATTTCATAATTTCAATTCCAACAATCAAGCATTTATTTCCATAAACCCAAAAAATAAGTCAAAAAAAGTGTCAAAAGGCCTTGCCAACACATGCAAGCACCTAGATCTCATTATAAGCCTTGTAATTACATGAAATCATACAATACTCATCTAATCCTTTCCCATTCATGCAATCACTCTACACAAATTCTTGCTTCAAACATCATAACAAGCATACAAAATAAGCCATTTCCTAAACAATCTCATATACTTTTATCTTGGTTTTTTTCCTAGCTTCCTTCAGATGAACATTCCCAAGAAACTAGGTCTTATCCACCATGGTTTATTCCAAAGGGATAGATAAATTTTTCCCATAATTTCCATATAATCATATATTAACACTGAGTTGAGACATGAGGTTTTTCATTCCACCCTAATTCCTCATCTTATTATTGACTCCTTGGCTACCTGGACAAGAATGAATTCCCTATCCACATATAATTTCCCTTCCTTAAAATAGATGAATCCACTATAACATTATCTAGGCCTACCTTCCCACTCATACCTCCTCCTTCTCCTTGTGTCTAGCCTCATCTTAGATCATTCACATCTTGTGGATGACATTGACCAGGCATAGTCAACCCAATAAAGTAGATATTTATTCATAAGTCATTCAGTTTAATCTCCCCCACTTTCCTATTTATAGCATCAACTAGGAGATTTACATTCTTATGATATTAGAAATCAAAGGACTATATATCTCTATTTTATCACAACTTGATTCTATTAATGAGTAGCATGATGTTGCTAAGATCTTTTGGTTTCATCATGAGAACCCATTATCACCACCTAATATGAATCCCATTCTACCTAACAACCAACCCAATACATAGCCCATCTATCATGTTGGATGCCTTGGCATGAACTCAAGAATTTAAGTGTGTAGTTTAGCGTGTTTTATTTACATGCATGCAAGACCTAGCACTTTATAAAAAGACACTTTTTTATTTTTAAAGCCTCTATTTTTTGAGTAAATATCCTTATTACAATTCTAATATAATTCTATAGTCTTTGGCCAAGTTTAACATTATTTATTATAGATTGAGGGAATCATTTTTCAAACATTCTAGTCAAATTTACTAGTGGCATTCATATGATCTTCCCTAAAGGGAGAATGACA
Source organism: Torreya grandis (assembly GCA_037957365.1). NCBI lineage: Eukaryota > Viridiplantae > Streptophyta > Pinopsida > Cupressales > Taxaceae > Torreya > Torreya grandis. The sequence goes on from JARHVA010000188.1 coordinate 6,101,216, forward strand.
TTATCCTGAGGTTCTTTGGTCTATGTAGGTAGCACTTAGTCAACAAAGGAGTTTTTTTAGGATATCTCAACCATTCCCACTTCCACTATTTTCCCCCCTTTTTTATTTGATCTCCTTTTATGTGTTTGTGTATGATTAGGGTTTTGATTTTATAGATATTATGTGCATCAATTCAAGCTCCACATAAAGATAGTTTCATACTTATGCAAGCAAACAAACCCAAATTTTTAGATCTAGTACATAGATTGATAGGATAAAATCATAGTAGATAGACAATAACACACTATGCTCCTATCTACCTCTTGTAAACTTTTACCAGCAGAAGCAAGCCAATATTTTTTATACATATGTGTTTGTAGGTATTTTCAAATAGTCACAATTCACATAAAGTTAATATAGTCTGAAATAAATCATTTTAAAGGACCACTCTCTAACCCTAACCCTAGTTTCTATTTTTATAAAATTTAAAATTTAATTGGATCTCTATATATTACTATATTCTACTACATATATCATCCTAGATTAGACTTAAATATCTTACATTTCCATTTAGAGATAATTGTAATTAATAATTAATTCTAGTGCAAACAATAACTTACTCTGAAACTCCGCCTTTGGTGCATGTTGTGGGAATGATGATAAATGAAGATGAGTTTATATTTATAATCATATAGGTATAATGTTGATAAAATTAAATTCATAATAAAAATGATGTTCTTATATGTCATTATATTGAATTTCATGCTAGACATGCATGCAAAATATGGAAGCATAATGAATGAACATTAACTATTTGATAGATTGTATTTTTAGTATGCTTTCGCATTCTATCAAATATTTCATTTTACTATAGTATGATTCCACATTTTGCATACATTTATAACATGGAATTTTTAATTAATTGTGGTCTCGAGGAATGCTATCATTTTTAAATATGCATGTGATAGGCTTGTTGAAAAAGCCTTGGATATTTTTAAGCAAATAAAATTAGCAGGCATAAATCCAAACTAAGTTTTACTTATTAGCATGAAAAAAATGGGAGTTTTTTAATAGGTTATATAAATCCATCGATAATTAATTTAAATCATAAATTTATTTGAAGTTATGTTGTGCTTGTTTACTTACACTTGGTTTTTTTTCAAAACATTCATAGGTTGTTGGAACCATCCAAGGATGAAACCCAGTGTACCTAATCCTACCAAGATATACTAAAGTAATATCGTCCATAGTTAACCCATAAGGAAAATTCATTGTTTATTATGTATTTATTTACATATGTAAATTTTTGAAACATATATAAGGATAGAGAGCCTTTTAAAAAACTACCTCAATGAGACACGACCTCATAAACTATAATAATTTTTAGACATGATTAAAATAGATTTTTTATAAAATTCATGGATATTTTAAATAAAATTCAATTGGTAAATGAACATATATACTTTTCAACATTTTCTAACTTCCTCCTAGCTTGTGTTAAACTTGGAGCTTTGGTATAGGGCATGTAAACCCATGAAAAAAAACTAAACAAGATTTTTTTCAAATATTTTAGTGACAAGTACATTAATATAAATGTATGAAAAATGTGGATGTATACATATTGGACATGATTTTCTAGAGAAAAATCATCAATGAAATGTGGTTTCATTGAATGTCATGGTAGCATGATATGCAAAATATCATGTTCTTATTGAAACTTTAAGGGTTTTCAAATAAATTCCTAAACCAAATTTGGTATCATTGATTATAATCATTATTATATATTCACAAAATATTATTGTTAAAATTATTTATATACTTTTAATAAAAATTAAATTGGCAAGCCTAAATCCAAACTCATCAACCTTTTCTACTGGCCTCCCAACTTGTTCCAAACTCAAATATTTGGAACAAGGTATATAGATCCTATTGTAGCATTAATTTTCACCCTTGGAGATGGTTCTTCAGGATCTCTCCAACTAAGCTACAAAATGGGAACAACCCTAGGTTTTGGGTGTCCTAGTTTGGGTTTGAACCTCTGGGTTATGGGCCAGCTACTTAGGTGTATCAATTAAGCTCTTAGTAAGTTGATTATATGAATTGGTAAATGGTTTAAAAGGGGTAAGCAAAGAACTAAAAACATAAATAAATATGATACACCATATAATGATACTCCAACTGCACTTAAACACACACAACTAAAGGCAAAATACCTACTACTAACACAACCCTAACACTAGTTGAGTTTGCATTGAATAATTTTTTAGAAAGCTTGTAGAAATGGGATAGAATATGAAGTAATGGACTCATTCACATCATATATCAGACCTATGATTGATAAAAATGACTCAATACCTAAAAAATAAAAGCTATCATATACAAAGGTGAAGGGAGAGGATAAAAATCAAGGTGGATACTCCCACCACATGATCCTCCTCAAAAAAACCATAATACACACAAAGATACAATCATAGTATAAGGTAATAAATCTTATTCACTTCAATAGGTTGTCTCATTACAAAATTTGGCAGATTTTTCCCTTGCCAAAGCATGAATCATATCTTACAAATGGGGGAGAAAATGGAGGTATATAGAAGAAGAGGAAGAGAGGAGAAAAAAGCTTTTTGAAAGATGACATCATGTCTCAAATATCTAAGAAATATCTCCAAATATCTAGAATCTTTATTAAATATTCCAACTTATTATCCCAACCTCCAAACTCTCCCACTTAGACTTCTATAACTCACTTGATCATTAACATCTTCTAAAAGCCACCCTTGACCACTAGTGGTTAGTGAAGATAGCATCCTTTGCTTGGGAGACCATACAGTGAAATGAGTCTAATTTTATGTTGGCATGGATCCCTTTTCCTCCTTTGGACAAGTTGATGCCTAAAAGTGTATCACAAGGGTTTATAGATTATTAATAAACACTTCTCATTTTTGAACTCAAATAATCCATTGCATGAGTAGCTAGTTCTAATATTCTTGATATCTTTGTTGGAATAACAATAAAGCAATTAACTATTTCATAAAATAATAATATAACTAGTTATTGGGAGAATCCTTGGTCTAAAAGTTACCTTGTGAAATGTAAATTAATTTTTACTAATTATATTTAATTATGATTAAAACCTAAGATCTAAAGTCTAATATAGCATGTATATTCACAATGGAAGCTAAACTAAAGTGAATTGATCAAAAAATGAGAAAAAGGAAGGGTAAGGCAGAAAGAAGGTGTTCTAATTTTTAGTCCAAACATTAAAGTTTAAATTTCATCAAGATGTGCATTCAAACCAATACATGATATGAAATAGCTAAAGCACATATTCTATCATTTACTAGGCAAATGTCTAAGGAATACAAAGAAGAAACTAGGTTCAAATTGAAGACTTAATCCCACAAGATAATTGCATTATCACATTTGCAAAAGAAGCAAAGAAAATGAAAATAACCTAAGATCCTTCAGTCAACCTATCATAAGCACAATTAACAACTCTGCATTCATATATGCACATGAAGAATCAGTGAAAACTGTTCAAATCCGAACATCCAAATACATAATTAAAAGAGCAGCCATAATAGCAAATACATAAACAAATATTGGACAAACTTTGCAAAATCATTTGCTTGTATTAATTACTCCAAGTTTACAAATATTCTTTTCTCAAAAACTCCTCCTTATTTACAAATGACAATACCCCTTTATAGAATACTAAGGGGCATGTCAATTAGTCATATCAAATGACAATTATATAAGTGTCATAGATAGTTGTCCCTTTACAAAGTTCTAAAACTAATGACACTTTCTAAATGGATTGACCTATAAGTAATGTGCTTTACAAGTTGCACAGGCTTTAACAAAAAAAATATGCCTTTTCAAAATGATATACATGTTTGTTATAAAAATAATATACTTAAGTCAACAAATTTGACTTTGAGAAGCACTTATTATTGTAGTCCCTTATCTTTGTTTTAGGATCTTCATTTCTTTGTTATGTTGATCATCAATCATCCCAAGGTTGATGATGGGATCCATGAAAAACTCTTCTTCTTGATCATCCAAGACTTTGATGTCCTTATCAACCCTCTCCAAAGCATCCTTAATACTTCTAACATCACTAATTTTATCTTCTATAGATAAGATTATGTCCAGTTTCATCTTGTTGTCTGGCCCTATTTTTCTTTGGCTCTAATTTTTTACTTCTTTCATGAACTAGGTAGCCATGTGTTTGAATTATTAATCCATGATCAAATCCATAGGACTGAGGGAAGTAAGATCCTTGATTAAACTACCCAATATGTGGACCATTCTATTTTCTAATTGCTTGAGATCCTTTGAAATATGTTCGATTTCCTTGGTCCATTTGTTCAAATCCTTGACCTTCTCTATCAATACAACCATAGCGATATTCAAATGGGCTAGGCTAACTATTTCAAATCTAGGAATTTGATCCTCTGTAAAAATATTGATCAAATCTTTTACTTTGCTACTTGAAGTTTACCATAGGCTAACTTGGCTTCCAACCAAAATACTCTGCTTGTTCACCAAGTCTTGTTTGGACTTTACTGCCTTCAAGGATTTGAATATATCATACATGGTTGCTTCAAACTACTTGACCATGTCTTCTGGTACTGATAAGATAGAATATTCTTCTAATTTTTTCTTTTATTACTTTAGCCCTTTGATAGGATCTTGCAATTGTTCTAAGTGTGCCTAGGCTAATTCAAGAACATCCTCTTTAAAATTAGGATCCTCATTAGGTATTTGTCCTTATTTTTGAGTTAAATTGGTTAAAGGCTCCACCTTTTAATATATGATCTCTTCTCCACCATGCATGACCCTTTTATCTGTTACCCTATGCAATCCAACAATCTTTTGATTAAACTTGACCCTTTCTAGATTAAACTTGGATCTCCATTTATGATTGGGATGATGATTGACCTAGTGCAACCAATCTCCTTTCTTCCTCAACCTACACAAAAATGATCCATGGTTTCATTTCTTGCTCCAGAGGGATATCAGTAGCTTTCACCATAGCCCTAAGGTGGTGAATGGTAGGTAGTTTCTCTAGCCTTGGTTCATAAATAAACCACTCTAGAATTTAAGGACCACAAATAATGTTCTCCTCACTAATAAATTTGACTTGAATCAAGGGATGAGTGAGAGTCACTTTGAGTTTCTTAGTCTTGAAGACAATTGTTGTTTTAGTTTTTCTTTTTGAAGGATCAATAAGAACTAGGTCTAGTACTATCTCATTTCATTTATCTTCCTCAACACTTATCTCTAAATCTGAATCAATGTCATAATACATGGACAACATCTTTAGTCCATCCTCAATGGACTCATTAGGATCAAGGGCTATCATATGAATCTCTTTGTGATGTGTCTCTTGTTCTACTGCTTTGGGAGGTTCATGGGCTGATGAACTAGAAGCTATTTCATCTGGCCTCTTCTATTCAAGATTATTTTCTATGTGTGTCTCTATTTTTGCACTAAATTATTATTATCTACAAGATTTACCATTGATCAAATAATACTACTTTGAGCCTAACTACCACTTACCCTCCATATTTGTGTCTCTGTATAGTTTAGACTTAGGTCTATCATTGTGCTCTTTTAATCTCCTAATAAACTCAAAATAAGAGGATGCCCTGGTGTAAATAGGATCAAATACATTGGGTTCATGCTCATAAGGTACATTTAGAATACCCTTGATTTTTAATTGTTCTTTAACCCTCCCATAAGGGTCCCATAACCTAAGCTCATCTATCTATAGGTTAAAATATGACCTATGCTTTGATACTACCTCAATGTGGTCCCACTATCTAAAATTAATCTTTCCAACTGTCATTGGGAAGTCATGAAGGAGTCCCTTTATTTTGGTTTTACAAAGACCATCAATTACATGGAATAATTGGTAGGCCACCTCTTACTCTATTAGCTTATCAAGGACGTGGACATGTAGCTTGAGAGGATAATTTTGAGTTCCCTTAATATTTATGACTATATAATCTAGATATAACCATATACATCCCATAGCTTCAATAGATTTCTTTATTAGAGGGCTTACTCTCTGAATGGGAATGCCAGATATGGCTTCACTCAATGCTGGGTAGACACAAACACAAATGAATTAAATGTGGTCTCTATATTTGAAGATGTGAAACTTGGAATAATATTGAGAAATGGTCTAGGTTCCACTTGGGCACCATTCTCTCTAGTTTGGGGTCTTTTTGGTTGCACAAAGGGCATCTAAGAGGTAAAACATCATGTAGAACTCTCTCTTCTTCTTTTTATTGATTGCATAGATTTGTCTACTCAAAGAGATACTAATTATCTCACTAAGTGGGGGAATAATTAGCTTTTTAACAATGAAGTAAACCATGGGAACCCATACTAGATCTACATATGCAGTGGTTTCAGACCACATAACTTATTCAACATTATCATTATCATCCTAATTCCAAGTCTAAATTGGCTGAGAGGGATGTTCTTATTGAAATCTAAAAAGACCTGGTTACCAAATTTTAACCACATGGTTAAGATGTCATGTTATTTGGCCAAGGAGTTGATAGAGGCTAGGTCAATTTGGGGTTTGGGTAATTTGTAATAGGACTCAAATGCAATATCAAAAATGTAATAAACCTTCATGTGATTGTGTTCATTAATCATAATTCCCTTATCTATCTTAACTTCCTTAAAAATTGGAGTAATAACATCAATGCAATGAAGTACCTCTAGTTTTATAGCTACATGATGTAGACCAGTCATCTAGATTACTACAATTTTACTGAGAGATTATTTTCTTTTCCTTTATTTATATCTGGATTGTTCTCAATCCTCCAAAATAATTTTGAAGAATTATTATCCCCTGTGTTCAGGGCAGCAGCAATGAGCTTGGTATCATTAAACACACAACCTTCAACATCTATTATCAAGTATAGCTCAACATCTTCCTTTGAAACATGCTTATGTGCAGCCATAGTTATAATCCTAATTGAATTATTTGATTACAGATAATAATTCAACCTTTTATTGGCTCAATTATAGTGAAAATAGAGACAATTGGGGCAATTTGTACACTTTAGGGTTTTTTGAAGGTTTACATAAGGCTTTAAAAGTGGAAATCAAATTTGAACTTATGAGCTTTCATCCCGTAGATTGAGTTTGGATTGCTCATTTATACCTTTTGCATGCTTGTCATGGATAAAATATTTGAATATGATGTGTTTTGCCATGTGGCATTGCCATGTCATGTTGTTCTTTAATATTCAAAATGTGACCATTTATCATTTTGGGACACATGTCACCTTTGCGTGCAATATTAAATCTAGATCAAATACACACTGTCGATCAATTAATAAATCATTGGGCCTTGACTTCATCATTGGTCATTGATCTTCCTCCTTTAGCTTATGAGATTGTGTCACATGGTAGCATCTCATGCAATCCAGGTTCTTTCCATCACTTGAACACTAACATGTCATATGGTAGCATCTCATGCAATCCAAACTCTTTTCATCACTTGAATGCTATTATACCATGTGGTAACATCTCATGTAATCCAATCTCTTTCCATCATTCAAAATCTATCATGCCATGTGGTAGTATCTTAGGCTCTTTCACTTTTTGACTTACTCCACGTCATTGATCTTGATATGCAAGATCATATTTATGCCATTGATCTCTATGTATAGGATTAAATGTGTTATGTTGATCTGTTAAACCTAGGACTAAATGTGAACCGTTAATCTTCTTGATCACTCATTGTGATTTTGACACATGTCACTCTCATGTACCATCTTAACACTTTGACTTATTGACCTTCACTCATCATTGGGTCTATTATCACTTGGTCAAGATCATGACACTTTTCACTCTTGTGATTGCTTTTAAAAGCCTTTATCGCTTTGATTTCTCACTCACCATCAGATCTTCATTACATCATTAGCACACATCATCGATCAACTCCTTTGACTTATTGACTCCAACTTTTACCTATGGATCATTTATCCTTGCTTGAATCTCCTGAGATCTTGACACTTGGCATCCTCACATTAATTCCTTCCTTTGGGTATGAAATTAAAGACATAAGCACTTGGGAATATAAAGGACTTAGCATAAAAAATTTAGATAAAGGTTTTAGTCATGTTAATAAACATGATTAAAATTTTAGGATAAAATTTAAACTAAGCTTAAAACATAATAATAAAAAATAATGATCTCACATTTAATTAGTCCCTACAAATAATAAAATAGGCTCAGCAAAGTTTCAGGATATAAAGGACTTACGATAATGTTTTAGACTAAGGTTTTGGTCATGTTAATAAACACAATTAAAACTTTAGGATAAAATTTAAACTAAGTCTAATATGTAATAAATGTTATCGTGTAAATTTGATCCTGCATAAATTTGAATATATTTCAAAAAAACCTAGGCTAAAACATGTTAGACTAAGGTTTTTACATGATTTAAACATAGATTTAATTAATCAATTAAAATACCAAGGTTTAATCAAAATAAAGGGCCAAATTAACATCAATGCATAAAACCCTAGACATTTTTCACACTATTGGGGCTCCATTAAACCTATAACATGAAACCACATGAAGCAACCATTAGTGAAGTTAGACAGAATCAAATGAAGATTATACTAAAATGTTAATCAAGCCATTGGTGTGGGTGATCTTCAAATAAATAACTTTGATCAAGTGGAATTTTCAATTCAAAGCACAAATTTGAAGAATTTGAAATGAGGGTCCTCATTTTTCAAAATGGGGATATGTTGACCTTAATAAATGGCAACTTCTTGGGGAACATAGTAATATGTTAGAATTTAGATACTCTTGGTTCAAAATAATAACCAGGTTACTTATCCCATTTGATCAAGTACCATTATTAACATCAATTTATAATTAAAATAAGTCTTACACCTGTAGAATAAAGATCAAACATCAAAACTCAGTCATGTTGTGTGTGTGCTTTGATTCCTTACTGATTGTCATGGGGTTTAGAGAACAACTTCTAGATTTCATGACCTTAATCATTAACATTGACTTATAGCATATTTATATTTTCATTAAGAATCATGATTTTTATAAAGGATTGGGAATTGATTTACTACCAACCAAGCATCCATAGCCCCAATAGAGATACCTTTGGTCCCACTCAAGGCCTTGATCCATTACCAGCTAGGCATCCATAGCCCCAATGGAGGTTACTGGAATCACCTTTCCTTAGAAAGCTTTTGAATTTTTAATAAAGCTCTTTTTTATATATATTTTAAGTATGTTTAGCTTTCCAATAAAGTTTAGGGACCAAAATTGCCAAGATTTAGGATTTAGTCAAATGTTTGATCTTCATACAATCATCCTTGATTATAAACCTTATCTCAAGTAATAATATTTTTTAAGTACAAACATGACTTTGTTTTAATAATTCAAACTTTTACTCAACACATGCAATTCTTATAAGAATCAAACTTAGATCAAAACAAGGTTTAAGATTTTAAGGAACAATTAACCTACTCATTAACCATCAACAATTTTTCAAAACTATAACATCAAGCTTAGATTTAAAAGATTCATGATCAACCAATGTTTGAGAATCATACATGCATTCCTGATTTGTGAAGTTTTCTTTAGCAACTTCATGAATTGGAGCTTGAAACTATCTTGAAAAAGACATATTGAAAGCAAGTAACAAGGCAGAAAACAAACACAATAAGCAAAACAAAAGACAAGTAAACAAATATTTACAAGCACTATATACAAACAAGGGACAAGAAAAGAAACTAATCTAAATCCCACCTACACTAAATTTAACCAGTCTTATAAATTACTCCATGATCACTTGTGGTGGAATAAAAGTGAAGTAGTTCTTGAGGTATTACCCATTAGCTAGTAAAGCGAACTCTATTCCTTGAAATTATCTGAGTTTGAAGGTGTTATCTCCTAATATCTCGATAGATTGATAGGGACCAATCCACAAAAGAGTGAATTTCCCATGTTTTACTTTAGGTTCAAATGCTTTGTCCTAAAGGAGAACTAGGTATCCCTGTCTGAACACCTTGATCTTTGAATGCTTGTCAAACCCTATTTTGACTATGGTTTGATGTCTACTAAAGTTGGTAAATGCCTCCTCCCCTGCATCCTCCATTTATATGATGTCAAGTAGCCTTGAATTTTCATGTTCTTGGTCTTCTTCCATGTACTCTTACATGAATTTTTAAGTTGGCAACTTGAGAGTAATGGGAGATATTTGCTCTTGGCCATATACTAAAAATAATGGTGATGCCTTGAGTTCTTGCTTCACTCTAGTTTTGTCTACCCACAAGGCATACTTAAGCAATTTATGTCAGGTCCTTGGTTTTTAAATTATAGACTTTTTGATAGCTTTCATCAAGTTCTTATTTGTTGATTTTGAAACTCCGTTACCTTAAGGATAATGGTTTGATGAAATCTTGAGAACAATGTTATTATCATAGACCCACTTAGTCATCTCAATGGATATGAAAGCTGATCCATTAGCACAGACTAAAGATATTGATTTCCCAAATCTTGTGCAAATGTCCTCTTCCAAGAACTTGATCACATCTTCAGTTATATATTGTTTAGTTTCCACTACCTTTGTCCATTTTGTATAGTAATCAATAGCAGTAAGCACATATTTGTGCCTATCTAAAGAATAGGGGTTGATCACCCCCACAAAGTCTAATCCCCATTGAGCAAAAGGTTTGTCAACTAAGACGGGCTTCAATGGCATGGCTATTTTTGGTTCCTTAGTGTTGAATATTTGACATGAATGACACTCTCTAACATGTTTGTGAGCATATTTAAATATTTTAGGACAATAGTAGCCTACCCTCAAGATCTTGTGAGTTTTTGTCTTTCCAGAGGGATGTCCACTTGCAATCTTTTCATGGAAAGTACTCAAGATCTCAGTTACTTCTTTTGAGATACATCTTAAGTATATACCTTCATAGTTCTTCCTATAGATCACTCCATCCTTGATCAATAAATGTGTTTCCTTGAGCCTCAAGGCTCTTATTTTTTCCCTACTCAAACTTTTAGAATAAGAAACATTAATTAGAAGATGAATGATTGTATCATACCAATCATTGGGGAGAAATTATTGTTGATCAACCTACATGACATTCAATTTTGGATTGGTGTTAGCAATTAATTGAATCAATCAATGAAACCTTACCAATTTGGTAGTTTTCATCTCAATATCATACTATTAAAGTACAGACATCCACTTAACTCTTCTCTCACCCAGTTCACATTGACTTAACATAAGCTTAGTAGTAGGATCTGGCAATATTGCATGCACTTTATTCCTAAGAATATAGTGCCTAAAATTTTTAATTGACTTAACTAAAGTAAATGCTTTTTTGTCAATAAGAGAATATTTTAACTCAGCATTTTTAAAATTAGTGCTAATAAATGCAATAAGATGATCACATTTATCTATTTTTTGAGTTAAAACAACAGCTATCATATGATCAGAAGCAAAAGAATAGAGATAGAATTTTTTTGTGAAATCAGAACTTATCAACATCGATGCCTGTCTAATTACTTCTTTAATGTACTTGAAGGACTTCTTTGTTTCATCATTCCACATGATCTTGGAATCCTTATTTGACATGGCATTAAGTGGATTTACAATTTCTTCAAAACCAAAAATAAACTTTCTCACAAAGTTGATTTTTTCCAAATAAATATTTCAATTCTTTTCGACTATTAGGGTTTTTTATCTTAGATATAGCATCAACTCTATCATGATCTACAGAAATCCCATCTTTGATTATCACATGACCTAGCAATTTCCCTTATATTACACAAAAAATGTTCTTCTTTGGATTAAGGAAAATCCCATACCTTCTGCAGTGTTAAAACATTTGTTATAAATGCATAACATGATCTTCCTTATTTTTAGAAAACATAGTTAGATCATCCATATATATAATAATGGACTTACCTATGATACTTTGAAAGGCATCATCCATAGTTCTTTGGAGTGTAGCTCCTACATTGATAAGCCCAAAAGGCATCCTTTTGTAGGTAAAAGTGCCCCACTTGGTTGCAAATGCAATTTCATTCTATCTTCCTTGTTCATAAGCACTTGATTATAGCTTTAAAAACCATTTAAAAAATACATCATAGCAGAACCACTAATAATTTGAATGACTTGGTCAAGAGAAGCTAAAGGATAATTATCCTTTTCTAATGATTTGTTCAAATTTCTAAAATCAATGCATAATCTAATTTTTCCATTTTTCTTCCTAACTAGCACCAAATTGACCACCCAGGTAGAGTGTCTAATGGAAAAAACTATCTTTGCATCTAACATCTTTTTGACCTCTTTATATATCAATGGTTTTAAGATAGGGTTAACTAGTCTTTGTTTCTACCTAACAGGTTTACAAGCTTCCTTTAATGGAATGGTATGGGATATAACTCTAGGATCAAAGATGCTTAAGTCTTCATAGGACCATACTATAACATCCTTGTACTTGGTGGGAAAATATTTAGACCTTTTGGACTCCATGTTTATATAGTTTGTCCCAATGTTCACTAGCTGGGGTTGACCTTGAGGTCCAATGTCAAAAACATTATAATCTTTCGCATTCACTTTGGGAATCTTAAAATCTTTAGCTAGCTTGTCTTGATCAAATAATATTTCTAAGGCAATTAAGCCTTTGGAAATTTTTTGTTGTTTAATTGAATTTTTTTGTCATCCATCTCACCTTCATCAAGATAATTATAATTGACCTCATATATTATATGAGACTCAAAAACTCTTGAGTTATTCATGATATCAAGAATTTTTTGATCATCACTAAATACTTACAAATGGTTAACATTATCTATAATTGAGGGACATGTTATTAATTTAATGTTAAGGTTTCCTAGTTTTGAATCTTGACTTGGCATAATATTGGCTATAACCGATGCTATCTCATCAACATACTTGTTCTCTTCTCTAAGAATTGAGACAATGTTAAAAGTATCAAAATGTTCCATCAAGTCTCAAACTCTAAATTTGTACTTTTTAAGGTAAGACAAATTGCATTGGTATTTGCTCCTAACTTGATTAACTACTAGTTTTGAATCACCATACACTGGCAGTTCTTTGAACTTATGTTTGATAGCAAATTACATCCCTAGAATTTGAGCTTCATAATCTACCAAATTATTGGTGCATGAAAACTAAAGTTTGTAAGAGGCATTGAATTCTTTCCCAATTGGATTAATTAAAACAACTCCTACTCTAGATCCAAACCTACATCTAGCACCATCAAAATATAATTTTCACTATCCAAGCATAGCATGATAAAATTTAGATTCACATAACTTAGAAGTATCAAGAGTGTAAACTCTTAAATCTGAATTCACCATGTTGATCCTTTCATTCCTAGCATTGTATTCAATGATTATGTGTCTCATCTTGGGCTCCCTCTCTATCCTAATTTGATTGGAGACTCCTCTCCATGGAAGCCATAAATGTGAATAGTCAGTGGACAAATATCTATTCAATGCCTTAGTCCAATCTCTGTTGAGTAACATTCCATAGGCATCAAGGATGTCCACCACTTGGATGTCTATGAATTGTTATATCCTTGGCTCTAAAGCAAGCTGCATATGAACATTCAATAATTCTCCAATTAATTTGAATCTTGATTTGTCCAATTAAATAATTACTCTATCAAACTTAATTAGAGTCAAGCCAAGTTTATCACAAATTCTTGTTGGCATGATATTAGTAAAATCACCTGAATCTAGCAAATAATTATGTAAATTTTTACCAAACATTCTAATTGTTAGCAACAAAGGTGGAACCTCTACTTTGTTTTTGTACATTACTATATTAGCATTAGTAGTTTTTTATGATTTACTAGGTTTCTTAGATAGATATTATAATAAAAAATATCTTTTCTTGGTAATTTGAGTCGATCCATGTAAAGTGATGTTAGCTTTAAACTTTTTCTATCCTTAACTATATTATATCCACCTTTAGTAGAAGAACTAGATGCATCAATATTATTTCTAGTGGTACTTCCCTTTGGAGGTTCTGGATTGTTATCAGCTTATGGATCAAGAGGATTATCAAAGCTATTTGGTGGTGTGGAACTTGTCAAAGGTTGTTTCTATTATCTATTCCTCAAACAATAAGTTTTCTTTAGATATTTTTGAGAAGCATGAATCTCTTCAATAGTAGTATCCTCAAGCTCATTCTCATCTTACAATGGAAAATCAAATATCTCGACCATAAGAGTTGTATTAGCAGACTTAGATGACTTTGAAGAATGAAATGTACCTGTAAAATTATCCTTATTAGGCATTACTTCAAAAGTATCTAATTCTTCTTGAAAATCTTCAAAAGCATTACAAAATTCAATACAATTTAATTAACCATGCTTTGAAGTGATATGAACTCTACAATAGTCTGTTGAAGCCACATCACACATGTTCATTTCAAGCATGTTATAATTAATGAATGAATCATTGTTATTATTTTTGTTGTTGTTTTAAAACCTATTTAAAGGTCTATTGAACACTTGATAAGAGTAATATATGTTATAAGTCTCCCTAGTATTGCCTACTTATTTTTGTAACTGAAGAAAATCAGTAGTTAGTTTTTAAACCATTTTTAAGATGGGGTCATTTTCATTTTCAGGTGCCTCAAAGTTATGAACTTGAGTACTACCATGTGCTAGAACCAAATCTCTTTTATTTAGTGGATGATATCCACTTGCGATGTTATTCAAGAATCCTAGATTTTAGCCAAGATGAGCATGACTCAGGCGTAATTGATTTAAAACTAGGGTTTGGTTTAAATTAAGCCTATTCTGATATACATTAGAGATGATGTTTAGCATATTAAAATTATGTTTGACACTTGGAATAGCATATGCCATTTTACCCTGGGGTTGCATCTAATAATTGATTATCACATCTTCAACATAGGCCAAAGCTAATGTATCAATAACTCTAATAGATATTTTTAAGAACACATAAGTCATTGGATCTATAACATCTTTACAGATCTCTAAAGTTAAAGCTACATCAAGTATATAAGGATTTTTAGTCCTATTGTACATCTTCTAGAACCTAGCATGAAAATCTCTTATGGTTTCATTTGTATCTCTCTTTACAATGGTGAATCGTTGGTAAAGGATACATGGACTAATGATTTTGCCAAATTGCTCAATGAAATAATTATTAAAATCATTTTAACTGAAAATATAATTCTCAATAAGGTTAAGGATCCATTCATATCTTGCATCTCTAAAATTAAATGGAAATAATCTACATGCAACATCTTCATGAACAACATTCAACAATCTTAAAGCAGCTTTGAATGACTTAATATGTTCTTCAACAGTCACAACACCTGTAAGACTAAAAGTAGGTAAATATTTCTCAGGATTTATATGTGGATTATGTACTTGACTATGTACATTGATTGAGGATCCACCCAACCAAGCCATACCTTGATGTAGATTAAATATAGGAGAAACAAGTACATGTGAAGTAGGTTGGGATTTGGAAACCCTTCGCTTAACTTTATCTGATCCTGCTTTCAAATGAACTTCGAGTGAAAGAAGAGGTAGCTGTGTCTCATATCTTGACTTAGTCATGATTCTTGGTAGTTCCATATTGTAAACTTTAAATCCTCTTTAAAATATGATGCATAAACCTTATCTTTGTAAAGAATAATGATTAGATTTACACGTTAAGGCAACTTTGCATAAATTTATACAAATCTCCTTAAAAGATGACTATATTTAATTGAATAAGCTCAAAGATACCTCCAAAATCATGAGTATGAGTGACCTTTACACATCTAAGTTCAAATTAACCTAAATTTTCAAAGACTCAATCAATCTTTGAACAAATTTGCTATTACTAACCTCAAACACGTAGGATTTACAAAACATAAACTACTTTTGTAATAATTTATCATAGATCTTCAAAGAATAGCTATCTTTAGCTAAATAAGCCTAAATATTGGTTTAAAACCATGAGTATCAATGATATTTACACAATCAGGCTAATAATAACACAATTATGCAAAGAATTCACTGATCTTTGAACAAAATTCACTAGAATTAGCAAAGATACTACAAATTTACAAAGCTTTAGTTAAGGCCCTCCTTCTAGCGCTAGTGAAACTTTGCCTATTGATGCCTAAAATTGTATCACAAGGGTTTACAGAGTATTAATAAACACTCTTCTCATTTTTGGACTCGAATCCATTGCATGAGTAGCTTGTTGTGATATTCTTGATATCTTT